>AP028437.1:4736001-5336001 GCA_036509395.1 Antheraea yamamai | reverse complement strand
AAAATAAAGTGTTATGTTTTTATCAAGATATTTGCATTCATCGAAACTTACAGCCCATAAGGAAGAATTCGAACCTATATCCGTCGACGCGGTAACTGGACACGTTAACCGTTAAACCATAGCCTATTATTATTTGATTTAATAAACGAAAAATATGATGAACTCCAAAACCCTACATATTAATCAAAATCAAATCAAAACGACTTAATGTAATTTAGCTTCGTTCGCGTGGAATAGTTACTTTGGGCTAACGCTAACACGCAGCGGAAGCTCTCAAGAGGAAAGAAAACCCCGATTTTGAAACATTCTTCAACGGTGCTCCGCTCCTATTGGTTTTAGCGGGATGATATATAGCCTATAACATTCCTCGATAAATGAGCTATACTCGTATCACATTGAAAGAATGTTTCAAATCGGAACGGTAGTTCTTGAGATTAGCGCGTTCTACCATACAAGCAAACTCTTCAGCTTTTTATATTACGGATAGATTATAGTATAGATAACATAAGAATACAAATGAATCAATAATATATACAAATAAAAATAAATGAACCAATAACAATGCAGTGTCTGTTTTTATTCGAGCCAATCTTTTAAACAGCTAAAGCCATTTTGATATCGTTTTTATTTACAGATAGAACACTTATCAGAGTATTATGTAAGTTATATTTCATTATTAATTTTCATAGGGACTAAACAGTAACCTATACATATAAATAAAATTCAGTAATAAATTTCGAATTGGCTGAAGGGATTTTGATGAGATTATTAATCGGGTATTCTAAACAGGTAAACGATTTGTTGGGATTAAATATAAAAAAAAAAATCTTTTGACTTTTGTAGTGGTCACGAAAATCCTAATTATAAAAAAAATTAAATTATGTTAAATGAAGATATATTGATATTTATCCAATATTAGAGAGTCAAGTCAAGTCAAGTATCTATGAAAACAAACTTAAAAAAATCGAAATCTATTCGGTATTTTTGCGTGATACGCACAGAAAGCATGACCTCTATCATTTTATTAATCTATATATAATACTAATAATATTATAAAGAGGTAAAGTTTGTGAATTTGTGAGTTTGTAACGTTGTAGGGGGTAATCTCAAGAACTACTAGTCCGATTTGAAAAATTCTTTCAATGTTATATAACTCATTTATTGAGGAAGATTATAGGCTATATGTCATCACGTTAAGACCAATAGCAGCGGAGCACGAATGAAGAATGTTTCAAAATCGGGGTGTTCTTTCCTCTTGAGAGCTTCCGCTGCGTGTTAACGTTAGCACAAAGTAACTATTCCACGCGGACGAAGTCGCAGACAGAGGCTAGTATAGATATAAATACAGTCAATATGCATTTGTGTTTATAAAATAAATAAAAAACAATTAAAGCTTCGCATAGCATCGCGAATAAACGTTCACGTAGGACGTTAAGTGTTGTCACACGGGTCCGTATTTTGGCCATTTTTTGCGTATTCAAAGGGGCGTGGTCGGATCCATTCGCAATAAATTACGTCACATTGGATACAAAACGGGCATTGACTGGGGACTTGAATGGACCGATCGTTGTAATAAAATGACACCTTTTATAATTTAAATTATTTGTAAAAAAAATGTTTGGAGAGATTTTTGATGGAGTTACTTAGATTTTAAGGGTATTTTAATAATAAAGAGAGATATTATAACTTGTAATATAAAGACTCTTTACTGCCCAGTTACTTATATGGCACCAAAAAATACAACAGTATACTAACTATTAAACGTAATTTTGTTCAATACTGTCCTTTTCGAGTTACAACTGAAGTTCTAAATTTAGCTGATTAGTGATGTCACTAGACACAAAAAAAGCCGTCTGACACGAACGCTCAAAATTGATACTGGATTGGTATGATCTGGATTGGAAGAATCTTTACCCGATACTATTGATTTCAAAGTATTAACCTAGACCGTGCCCACTTGTTGGGTGTAATAGGATTATCAAGTACAACTTTTCTCTAGAACTCAATCATAGAGATATATCTCAAAAATAAGGAAGTGAAGAAAGTTTTGTTAATAATTTTTCCCGACCCAAAAATACCCCCAAAACCAAAAAATTACCTTAAAAAAATAAAAAAAATAAAAAAAAAAATATAAATACCGGGGGGGGAAAGATATTGGGGAAGAGGGGGAATTAAAAAGAAAAACAAAAAAAACATTTTTATTTCTCCCTTAGTTAGGGAATAAAATAAACAAAAAACTGTTTATGGAAAAATAAAAAAAAATAGAGAACCCCAAAAAAAAAAAAAAAAATATTTTTTATAATAATATTATATAAAACCCCGCGCGGGAAAAATTAGGAAAGAAAAAGAAAAAAAAAAAAAAAAAAAAATACTTTTCTCCCTCCTAGAAAAACAAAACAAAAAAAAAAAAAAAAAAAAACGAGAACCCCACAAAAAACCAACACCAAACACACAAAATATACCAATAAATACAAAGCTGACGAGTTTGTTTACTTGGACGCGTTAATCTCAGTAACCAATGGTCTGATTTGAAAAATTATTTCAGTGTTAGATAGCTCGTTTATCGAGGAAGGCTATAGGATATACAATCTCGCTAAAACCAATAGGAGTGGAGCAATGTTTCAATGTTTCAAAATCTTTTTTTTTCTTTCGAAGGCTTTCGCTGTGTGCGCTCCACGTTAACTATTCCACGCGGACGAAGACGCGAGCGAAGCTAGTCTATATATATAAAGGAATATGACAGACGTATCAACGCACAGTCAAAACTACTGGGCCTAAGGTCCTCAAAATTGGCATGCAGATTCCTTTTACACTATACTTTAGTCTATACTAATATTATAAAGAGGTAAAGTTTGTGAGTTTGTGACGTTGTGACGTTGTAGGGGGTAATCTCAGGAACTACTGATCCGATTTGAAAAATTCTTTGAGCGTTATATAGCTTATTTATCGAGGAAGGTTATAGGCTATATATCATCACGCTAAGGCCAATAGGAGCGGAACACAGATGAAAAATGTTTCAAAATCGAGATGTTTTTTTTCTTTTTGAGAGCTTCTGCTGTGTGTCAGCGTTAGCCCAGAGTAGTAACTATTACTACGCGGACGAAGTCGCGGGCAGGGGCTAGTACTAAATAAGATTTTTTGTGAAATTCAACCCCGATGATGCTGAAAAAGGTGATGAAAGTTGAATAAAAATCCGTCATATTTCTCTTACTCAGTTACTCCGTTAGTTTTTTTTTCTAAAGGTATAAAACGAAGACTAGAAAGACGATTACTGTCTGTTGCCTTTGAAAATGAGGTGGAAACTACAAAACGCTAATACGAGTATATTAGGCTAGGTAGCCTTACGTTCATGTTGTGTGTGAAGTAAGTCCCTTAAAGTTGAACCCTTAAATTTAAAACGGGATTTGACTGCATCCAAAATGGCGTTTAAGGCACAATTAAATCTCCCCCATAGATTAATTCAAAAACAGATACAAAATAATAATACGACGGGGTGTCTGGGTGGGGTTTAGTCCGCGGCCAGGTGTGTCTGTCGCGGACAGGGTGACTACCCTTATGTACAGTCGGTTAAAGTTTGATTAATGTCTAATGCGACTTTATGTATACATTAAGTTTTTTTTATAATTCAGTTTCAATTCTGAGCGCTCGTGTAAAACGGAATTCGTTATATCGAATGACGACACTAATGCTAAATTTAGAATGTTCTTTTATTGTAACTCAAAAAGAACAGGACTGTATAAAATCACTACATATTATGAAACCAAGTTCTCTGCCACGTCTGTCTGTCTGTTCGAAAGAAACTCGAAAATTACTGAACGGATTCTCATGCAGGTTTTCACCAGTAGATAAAGTGATTAATGAGGAAGGTTTAGGTAAATACTATGTCAAGGGTTCTTTATTATCAGGGCGGGATGTCGTTTGTCGAACCCGCTAGTAAAGCTTAAAAATTAGCATACTTTTATGTCATTAGGCACATAATTGTTACACAATGTTCTAATTAATGTCTTTCATAACATATTTGAACTACCCGCATTCACATGAATGTAGCGATAGTAACTTTTTTGCCATATAGGTAACTGTAATTCAATTAATTTGTTATTAAGTTTTGCATGCACTTCGTCCGTATTAATGTAGATTTAACGCGATTTCAATCTGATGGCTTAGTTGGTAGCGTGTTCAGACACCGTGTCGATGTGTTTAGGTTCAAATCCTTGCAACTGAGCCGGCACTTCCGGTGCAGGAACATAGCGATTAGTGATGAAATGATGGCATGATGGTAGGCTATTTTCTAAGTCCGTCTGGCTACCTATCACCCTCATGTTGGATTTGTCGCCAAGCACGTGTTGGTGTGTTCCGACAGCTGCATTTGAGAGCCAGTCCCCTCTAGGTTTGTTGTGTTTACCATCTTAAACTATGTCACCAACTAACATCAAATGGATTGTGGTCAAACGCTAAAACCTATCCTAAAGCCTAAATGCTAAAAGTATAAAAAACCTAACCTCTCGGGAAAAAAAAAAAATTTCATGAGTATCGGTTGAGCAGTTAAGACATGAAAGCGTAACAAACAAACGAACTACTTTCGTGTTTACAATATTAGTTACAATAAATATAGTAGATTTATATGAATGACTAAAAACGAGAGTTTGATTGCGGACCGAACTTTAAAAATTGATTACGATAATTTTTCTATAAATATGTTCTGAGATATACCAAAATATAAATCAACAATGAAGTTAAATAAATAAATATTAGTAGGTACCGATTTTCTCGTATGCTTATTTTATTTCTAACTAAGCATAGTTTTTATTTTGGTAACTTAACAACTAGACACATAGTCATTGACTTACAATGATGCTAATTACACAAAAGCATCGAATCCGTGACGTCACGGCTAATTAGTATATATAGCACCTTAGTATATATATTAGGGGGGCAAAAAAAAAAAATTTTTTTTTTTTTGGGGAAAAATTTTTTTTTTTTTTTTACCAAAAAAAAAAAAAAAAAAAAACAAAAATTTTTAAAAAAAAAAAAAAATTTTTTTTTTTTTTTTTTTTTTTTTTAATTTTTTAAAAAAAAAAAAAAAAAAAAAAAAAAAAAAAAAAAAAAAAAAAAAAAATAAAAAAAAAATTATTTAAAAAAAAAAAAAAAAAAAAAAAAAAAAAAAAAAAAAAAAATTAAAAAAAAAAAAAATATACCACGAGGCCTATCATCACTTTTTTTTATATCATAGGGGGCAAACGGACAGGCGAGTCACCTGATGTTAAGTGATTACCATCGTCCATAGACACTTGTAACACCAGGGGAGTCGCAGATGCGTTGCCAACCTGTCTTGAGGGAGAGGGGGAGTAAGGGAAGGGGGAAGTGCAGGGAGGTGGGCCTCCGGCGCTCTCAGTAACCGAACGAAACGCAACAATGCAAGCACTGTTACTTCACGTCGGTTTTCTGTGGGTCGGGTGGTACTACGGTACGGTACGGTACTACGACTTATTCATGCTGAAACCAGTAATAGCTTCAACGTAGCTCTACCACCTTCGAAAACTGAAGCATGAATTACATTTAATTATCATAATATTTATATTCGTAAATCTATGGTACTATGTTAGGATTTACAACGTGTCTAAACTAAAATAAACTTGTCACAATCTATCGCCAATAAGAATAGATCGATGTTGCCCTCACTAAAAATATATTACAGGGTTTAAAATAAATAAATAACAACAACTACAAATGGAATTTATAGCGTCGCGGCCATAAAAACGCGGATTAAAAATAAATCGCTCGAATAAATTGCACCTCTGAAATTAAAACACTCCCTCACGCGACACGCGTACTCGCGCTGACAGTACGTTCTGGCTTGGAACGAATCACACGCGTAAGCGATTTAAACAATACTAGTGGGCGCCTAGTGGTCGACATTCGACCATAGTTCATTGATTTTTTTAAAGTTTGAACTTAACTGGGGTTTGTTTTAATACTACCATTAACTTTAGAAAATGAATTCATTTTTGTTCAAAATTTATCATCAACTGTATTAAATATAATTGCTACATCAGGTTGAACTGCATCATTTTAACCGCGGAAATCTAAGTTATAGATTACTTTCATGAGCAAACAAATTTTCTTACTTTGATTTTACATAGTATTTTTTGGCTCTTTTTTATTGAGTAATCATTTGAAGTGAGTTCACCACATAAAAATACTAAACATTAAAATATTGACATTGACCTTGGTAATATTGCTTTACTCTTATGACAACATGAAGTGAAAAAGTCCTGTCACCTAAAAATTTTGACATTTAATAAGACCAAAAAGGCCATGTAAGGCATGCAACGTCAGTCATGTTAAAAATATTGAAAAGGTAATTGGAACTTAAAACTAAAATGACGGAAGTCAATAAGTCTTTCATTGGGAGTTTTTGGCGGGATCTTGGTCTATCACGTAGTGGATTTTATTTTTTATTCATAATCTTGTGTTATTTGACTCTATATTGTGTAAAATTGGTGGTGTTTTATGTGATATAGTTTGTTTATAGTGCATAAGTGAAGTGAATGGAAAATAATGCCATGGACCATGAATTCTGAGATGCCACAAAAATTCCATGGAAGGTTCTAACAAATGGCCACCATCTTGTTAGTTCATTGAAATTATATAAAGAAACTTGTAATATTGATACTCACTTGACAATGGCGGTAATGGTCTACTAGAAGACTGGTTGCCGAAAATGGAATAGAAGAAGAACTTGTAATACTATATGTAAACTACTCGACAATGGCAGTAATAATCTAAAAGATTGGTTGCCAAAAATAAAGTAAAAAAAAAAGTCTTTCATTTACATGTGTGTATATGTTGTGTAAAATTCAAGCAGTAGTGTGAGTAATGCATATTTTAATTAATTTAATGTATTTCTAATTCTTTTAATATAAAAAAATAGCTTTCTGCACTTCTCCTCCATATAAACTGTAACTATGCCAAATTTTACGTTCATACTACGTAATTTGCTTAAAAACTTTGTACCCCAAGTTTTGGCTTCACGTATTAATATATAAGATTAGTAACAACATGCAGTCCGCCTCAATCTTTTTGGCCGCTCTGAATATAGATGTAAGCTTGGGCTTGCGTATAAATTAAAATTAACTAAAATTGTTATCTCACTTAACTAAAGATACGAAATATAAAACAAATGATTGAATTAATTTTATTAGGATGTCTACGTAAGTTTCAGTTATTTTTACTGTTATTCGAACTTATCTACTTGATGACATTATTAAAATTAGGAGATCTGGAACCGTTGCATTTTGAACAGCACTAGAAAAGTTTCTGATTAAAGGGCACCGATAGTAAAAGTGTAAAACGATCAGTTATATAAACGCGATAGCAATCGCGATTCTGATTTAAAAATCATCGATACATGATTACAGTTATAATAGCTGCAACTTAAACTCGCCTTCTCTTATAACTCGGACCACAACAAGTTCCGGGTGCGGGGGTCTGCCCCACTATTGTCCATTGTTCTTTTAACAGGCGCTCGCTTGTTAGGCAGCGTGGTGACGCCCAGCGAAAGGCGAGCACCACAAGGTGTGACTAATGACGGATTCGTGCCAAACACTTCAGAACTCACTGGTTCACGCGAAACACCGCGTTTAAGCACTAAACACCGCTTTAATTAATATTCATTTGTTTTTCCAACGATACAGACTTTTTTGTAGTTCATATAACTATAATTCGGCCATCCAATCACGTATTTCGTAAGAATAAAGCGATGATTAAAATATTTACATATTGGATTCCATATGGAAAATTCAGAGTATATATCCGTTATAAGATAAAATATAATACCATGCCTTTTTTATCTACACCAAACTAATAAGAAGATCTTACTTGCTTTACTCTTGCGAAATATATAATTATTAGCCCGGTTAATACTTATAGGTATAGCCAATATATTCTAATATTGGTCTTAGTGTGATGATATATAGCCTATAATAACCTTCCTCGATAAATGAGCTATATAAAGTTGAAAGAAATTTTCAAATCGGACCAGTAGTTCCTGAGATTGACCCCTATGACGTCACTAACTCACAAATACACAAACTTTACCTCTTTATCACAATATATAGTAATATAGTATAGATTTATGTAAGAGAGACGTATAACGCACCTTGTCACAGCCGCGATGCAGAAGGTAAATTCTACCGTTTCAGAAGAATAATTTAACTTATTAATAAAAAAAAAATTTTTATCTTATAGTAGATAGTTTGCAACTTATTAAGAACAATCTTCGAATGGTTTTATCATCCAATTTTTGATAGAACGTATCCTATACGTTAACTTTCATCGTTTCATGATGTAGTGTGCATCATGACCATGGTAGCTATGTCGCCAAGATGAGAACCTTCACAATTTCAATAATAAAATCATTTTATTATTATCGTGTATTAAAAGTAATTTTTACAATGTATTGTATTGTTCAATGGACTTCAGATTCGAGAATCTCATGTAATACTGTGATCAAGTAATATATAAAATACAAAAGAAAACAAAAGGGAACGTTATGTTCTAAGGATAAATCGATGTAAACAAAAAACCGTTTCACGTAATCAAGTAAATTTGACAAAATTAAAAAAAAAAGAACAAAAGAACAATTCTTTTCGCTCATTCTAAGCACGAATCATCAATATTATACGCGCGAGAATCGACCACACACAAAAAACGGATCAAAACAATAGATCCCCCACCCTTTGGGCCTTAATCAAGGGCCGGCCCAAAGTCGCCCACAAATTGCATCCAATTGTTCACTTTTTACCGCGAGGCGTGTTTGTAAAAGGGTCGGCGAAACTGTATTATCTGGGCCAACGGTTGGACGCATCTGATCTAATGCACTCCTATTCAAGATTATTGGCTTGTAAATAACACGAATGGTTATAATTGGGTGAACTGAAAGCGTTTCACAACCATCTGCATTGCAACGTTTATTATCATTAAATATTTCGCATTATCAATTAATTGGAATATTTAGATTGCATATTTTCCAAAAAAAAAACTGGGTATCCATCTCTAGGGTTTACAATCATTGTTACATCGGCTTATTGTAAACAAAAATTATTACTTTAATCATTGATTACGATGTACAATTTTTTAAGTAACCACAACTTACATACATAGTACATATTACTTTTAAAAAAATTAGAAGATATTTTAAATTCCGCTCCAAAAATTTTTTTCGGTGTGTCAAAACTTAGTGAAGCTTTTTTCACTTTCGTGAACTATAAAAATGAAAGTGCCAAAAAATAGAACAGATAGGCACTCATTATATTATACTGGATTATCTATATTTCCTTCACGTGAAACTTGGGCGAGTCGTTAGTTATGCTTGTAGACATAAGCGAAAAAGTTTTGCAAAACTCTCCCAAAAATGAACGCAGTCTGTATAAAAGAATGATAGAAGCCTGCCTTTGTGCGCGCGTCACTGAAAAACTACTGGATACATTTCTATATTTGTTTTACTTCTTTAACACATTATGTAAAAAAAATATCAGGATATCTTCATCTATACATACTGTATATTATACATATAATAGAAAATTAAATCTAACGTGTCTGTACTATTTAGATTTTTGTAAAAAAAAAGTTGCTGGTGTCTAGGAATAAGTAGTATAATATATTTCAATTATTTTTAGAAATGTCTGTCTGTTTGGATACGTATCACTGATAAAACACTGCGTTTACGATAAAAACCTCTCTCATAAAGCATATCTTCGAGTAACATTTAGTCTTTGTTTCATTAAAATTGGTTCGGTTTATCAAAAGTTATTTTAATGACGACGCGAATTAAGTACGAGAGAAAAGTAGATAACTAAATGAACTTAATATACATTCAGATGACTTTATTAATCACTGTTTTTATGTATAGTTTCACGTGGATAGTTTAATATAAAGTTATTAAAGTTTTATGAAACTATTATATTTTTAAGCGCCACGCCTTCAGCGGTGTATTATACTCTTGTCTTAGAGAAATGGGACAAGCGGTGTAGTACATATGTGCGAGACAACGCAGACAAACTCGCAGATATCAGCTAGCGTTATATAAAATCAATATAAGCGTAAGGAGGGCTTACCGTATTGTCATAAAGGATCTTTTTACAATAAGAGAAAAAACTCAATATATCCGCATCTACGGAGATTAGATAAAAATTTGTGGTTTCTCAGTTCGAACCGCAACCCTTTTTTTTTGTGTTGGAGAATCTCTTTTTTTTATTTTTGCAAAGAGGATTATATCTTTTTAACGGGTTCATTTTTTCGCATTTTTTTTTGTTGGTCGTCTCATGTACTTATGTGTGGCTTTGTCGATATTATCCGAGTGCAGAGATACTATAGAATTTGAAGGATCGTGTTTGAGAAACAATAAATCCACTTAAGTCGGAGCTTCGGAAGATTGTAAACGTTGTGTATTTTTTTTTTTAAATCTTTATAGATATTAGCGTTTGACCACAGTCTTATCTGATGTTAAATGACAATATGGTTTGATATGGTAAGCACGCTAAACCTAGAGGCGACTGGCTCTCAAGTGCAGCTGCCGGAACACACTGACAGGTGTTTGGCGACAGATTTTCAACTCGAGGGTGGTAGCTAGCTAAGTGGGTATAGAAAAAGTCCTAACACCGTGCCTATGGTTCGAATGTTTTCCTTGAGCGAAGGCTCTGAACCAGTCCTAAAGATTCCAACCTACCTCAATCGACACGCTATTCGAAGACACTATCAACAGTGCCATCGTCGCTTCAAAATTCGCTTCGCTTGTCTTTTTCGTAATGAACGTTTGTGCATAAAAATTACCTATATATATATATATTTATTGTAGCACGGCAAAATGACTGCACTATGCCTGATGGTAAGCACAATACAATCCAAAAACAATGGCGACCACCGAGTGACACACTATCCATCGCCGGTCGCCGCCGTCATGCCGGCCTGCGAAAAGCTGGATATGCTTTGCTGATCCCGAAACGCGACCCACAGAAACGAATCACTATGACGGGCTTTTTTGCCATATACATGGTGGTTGCGACCCAGTCAGGCTGTAAAACCATACCACCCCGCTTTTGCCATTGCCTGGTTCGTTATTCAGCAGGGTGCACCACGTGCAGGTGAGGTTGGCGTGGGTGTCTCAAGTCTTATGATGTTATTCGACACTCCTTACCCCTTACACACCCCTATATACAAACAAGCAATTTTTTTTTAGATAAATATGGGAAAAACTGAAAGAGTAAAGGATACATAGAACTATCTTTAACAAAATATAAAACCGACATAAAAATCTACTCTATCTAGAAAAATGCACCAATACATCCTGGATTATAGTTTATAGACTATAGATATCTACTTAGTCACGGATTGTCATAAATATCTCAATCACTATATATTTTCTATTCGATTTTTAAGTTCCCTTGTATCTCTACGAAATCTAAGGTCCAATACTAATGAAATTAAAAAGGGACCTCTTGAAAATATCATATTTAAAATAACAAAAAAAAATGTAATCGCTTTATAAATGAAAAAGTTTTGAGTTAAAAACATTATTTTAAAAATAGAACCGAATAAAAACTATCTTTTTGAAGTCGGTTCAAAACCATGTTTTTTTTAATGAAAGCAATTTGAGATATCTTATGAGATTGTTTCTACTTTAGTTTTAACTAGCGACTAAAAACTATAAAAAAATATATATATTTATTTTGTTTCAGACGAACTAATGCATAGCGCTGCGATGGGCGGCGGAGGCCTATTCGGGTGCTCCTCCGCCGGTCACAGCGGTATTAATCAACTAGGAGGGGTGTATGTCAATGGGAGGCCACTGCCCGACTCGACGCGGCAGAAGATCGTGGAGTTAGCGCATTCAGGTGCGAGGCCGTGTGACATCAGCCGCATCCTGCAGGTCTCCAACGGCTGCGTCTCCAAGATACTGGGCAGGTCAGTTGCTTTTTAAGTCCTTTTTATTATTCTATTCGTAGTACAAACATTTAGTAAGCGTAATTGATATAGAGGTACACTATGCAAAATTTTCGGAACGGATAAACAACTAAAGTGTTGATTTAATATTGGAACTATTTAGACATTATCGTTTATTCCATTAACGGTAGTGAAATTTTATAAAATTAGAATATACAATACTAGTTTAGCAATGTAATAATAATGTACAAGGCGAAATATTAATTTTCATTCAGCCAGGTATGTTATGAAAAATTTTCGGAACGGATAAACAACTCAAATCTAGGTTTTCGTGTCGGAACTACTAAGAAATTATTGTTTATTTCATTGACAGTAGTGTAATGTTATAAAATTAGAATATGCAACAGTAGTTTAACAATGTCATTATAATGTACGGAGTGAAGTATTACTTTTGATATAGTCAGGACAAATATACAAAATTTTCGGAACGGATAAATTACTAAAATCTTGTTTTACTTTTGGAATTATTTAGACATTATCGTTTATTCCATTAACGATGGTTAGTTAAATTTTATATCATATTATGAAACACAAGTTTAGTAATGCCATTATAAATTACGGGACGAAATATTATTTTTGATACAGCCAGGTATACACTATGCAAAATTTTCGGAAGGGATAAACAACTCAAATCTAGGATAGGAAATCAAATCTCAGAACTACTAAGAAACTATCATTTATTTCATTGACGGTAGTGAAATTTTATAAAATTATAATACGCAACATTAATTTAGCAAAGTAATTATAATGTACAGAGTCAAATACATATTATTTTTATCTCTTATTCAAAATCAAAATTTAAAGTGTGTGTAAATTCGCTTTAAAAAATGTAATATCCCACGTAAAATGACAACTTTAGATTATTACATATAACTGCTTTGATAAATTCAATTATATCTCGCTTAAAAATATTAATATTTACGTACAAGAAGTAGTATATATATGTCATAGTGAGAGCATCCAGCAGTCGGAGCATCCAGCAGTCGGAGCATTCAGCAGTCGGAATTAACACATAAATAGTAACGCATATTTTTATTACAGAATCTCACGAAGATTCGAATTATCATAGGTGTTTGCTAACAGCGCCATCTATTATTTCCTATGTTAATCAATACTGGCAATGTATTGTTAATGCACTTCTATGTAATTATTTTTAATGTGGTTTATTCTAAATTATTGAGTAATTTAGGTTAGATTAAACTGTTCACAACTTCTAAGAATTCCACATGGTTATTCACATAAGCACTGATAGAAGTCACTAAATAAACCGGTGTCACGCGTAATTACATTTTTATTCATTTTAAATAGCAACTTTATTATTATTCTATCTCGGCTACACATAGACTGCATTTCCGGTTTTTATAAATAACAAAAGGTTCCAAATGTTACTTAAATCTAGAATATTTCTATTACAATTTCACAAGTCCGATTTTAATTATCGTGACACTAATTTAGGTCTGCTTTAAATCAAGAATCAAATCAAGTTAGAAATGTTATCGTACGACGCCACTATTTCTTAAGATGGTGTCACGCGTCGAGTGTGGCGTGACACCGGTTTATTTAGTGACTTCTATCAGTGCTTATGTGAATAAACATGTGGAATTCTTAGAAGTTATGAACAGTTTAATCTAACCTAAATTACTAAATAATTCAGAATAAACCACATTAAGAATAATTACATAGAAGTGCATTAACAATACATTGCCAATATTGATTAACATAGAAAATAATAGATGGCGCTGTTAGCAAACACCTATGATAATTCGAATCTTCGTAAGATTCTGTAATAAAAATATGCATTACTATTTATGTGTTAATTCCGACTGCTGGATGCTCCCACTATGACATATATTTAAAAATAAACATATTGCTGATTTGATGCTAGTTCAATGACTACTTGGCCCTTTACAAAATACTAAGTGTTAAATGAGATACCAGCGAAATGTTGAGCCAATTCTCGTTTGAAACAAACTATAGATGAATATAAAGACTTTTATTAGATGATTTATTTGTTAAATTATGGTATAAAAATAAAATCAACCAATATACAGACAGCGTCACCGTCCGCAGTACTAACACAAGTTTTATTTAATACTAGCTTCTGCCCGCGACTTCGTCCGCGTGAAATAGTTACTTTGGACTAACGCTAACACGCAGCGAAAGCTCTCAAAAGGAAAAACACCCCGATTTTGAAATATTCTCCATTGCTGCTCCGCTCATATTGGTCTTAGCGTGATGATATATAGCCTATACCCTTCCTCGATAAATGAGCTCTCTAACTCTCTTCAAATCGGACCATATCATCACGCTAAGACCAATAGGGGCGGAGCACCAATGAAGAATGTTTCAAAATCGTTTTTTTCTTTTAAGATCAAAGCTCTCAAATGCGTGTTAGTGTTAGCCCAAAGTAACTGTTCCACGCGGACGAAGTCGCAAGCAGAAACTAGTTAAATAATATAAAGATTGTAAATTTAATCTTAAGAATTAAAATGTGTTTATACAACGTAAACCTTCTTTACGTCATTCAAACTTTTTTTGCACTATTAAAATTCCTTACGCCTTGTTCATATTTCCACATTCCCAAGTAAAGCACCCATGAGTATAATACATTGGGGTTATTGTTAAACACGTCACTAATATGAGAATTAACACAAAACCTATTGTCTACATACAAAAGTCAAATAATCGATTATGCTATAACATCACAAGACGGGGGTCAAATTCTTACGACACGAGTTCAACAAATTGACTAAATTCCCATAATACCGCCCAAGGAACCGCACAATGGGACCGACAATACGAGACGCGGACAAAATTAAAGAAAATATTTCAATGAATTAATCAATACAATAGTCGAGTTTGCATTCCCATAGTTTATTGTTTTTTCGTCAATGGTTGACGCGCGCTCAGCGGGGTGACTAGCTGGGAATCCACATCGGGTGCTGCCGTGTGGTGCTGTGGGGTGCCTGTTCTAATTTCGTCAGCTAAATCGTTTGATTGCTGATTTTATCGCGAGATCACTAAGGATTTCGGCCCTCCGTTCAAGTTCTATTACCATACGAATATATTTTTTATTTTTACTAGACCTAAATATTTCTCAATTAATGTGTACTTGTAGCTAGAATTGTTTTAAATCAGTATAAAGCCGTGGTTAACACACACTTGGTAATAACATGCTATTGATGTTCACTTATGAGAGCGTTAGTTATTTTATGTTAACTAGTCAAGTTAACCTATCCTTAAAGAATAAAGTTCTATGACCATACTGTTTACTCGGTAGTTTATTGCTTTATAAATTACTATAGAAACATATAATTAAAAAAAAAAAACAAAAAAAATAAGTTAGTATTAGTACATTTCAATACTCAAAACCCAAAACACACGTAAAAGCCTATTCTGAGTTTTGTAAGTTATATTTTATGAGATAAATTCAGAATTTTATCGAATAAAAAATAAAGTATACAAAAGAAGAATGTTAATACGAAAATTGTTTTAATATATGGTATACCTTTCAGGGCGGTCGTGTTACAGCCCCTAAATAAAAATCAAAATAAAAACATTATTTCCTAGTAATTGGCACCCCTACTGGGTAGACGGCTTGACGCCACTTCAAGAGATCTTATAGGAATATACATTTGGCCGGGGGCCCGTCACATTGCCCACTGTGCACATGTTGTTATTTGGTGTGTTTTGCTTGTTAACTGCCTAAACAAGTTGCTTTTTTCTCAAGAGAAATGTTTCACTTCAAAGGTTTATGTAAATATAAATGTTTCTTTACCAAATTGACTTGATTGATGTGTCGAAAAGTTCAACAGTTATTTACTGAAATATTTGATAACAATTACTGAAGAAATTATGACTCGTTTGATTGTTTGATTAATAATCTCTAAAAAATCTTTAGCAGAGATGATCTTACAAGATAACTGTTTTAGGAGTCTTTAATTAATTCGTTTTTTTACGTCATAGGAGGCAAACTAACTAGTGGGTCACCTGATGTTATTAAGTGATTACCACCGTCCATAGATACTGGCAGCACCAGGGGAGTCGCAAGTGCGTTTTCAGCCTGTATTTGGGGAGAAGGGGGGGAGGGTAGAGTAAGGAAAGGAGTGGGGAAGGGAGGGGAGAAAAGCTTTCGGCGCTCTCACTGACCAAACGAAACGCAACAATGCAAACTGTTACTTCACTTCGGTGTTTCTGTGGTTCGGGTGGTAGTACCCCGGGCGAGCTGTCCCGTTCTTGCTGAAACCAGTAATAGCTTCAGCGTGCCTCTACCACCTACTGTCTTCAATGTCTCTTACTCGGTGTTAGGTTATGATAGTTTTGTCCTATTATATAGTGATCCTTTTACATACTGTCATCGCCATGTTATGCCTTCCTAGATCAGGCAGTGCATATCCAAGGAAGATTCTAGATATCGGTATACATGTGTCGTGGTCGCAGTGCTGATAATGAGAAATGCTACAAAGTGTCTCTTTTTTTAGTTTGATTCGCTGGATAGATCGGTTATCTCTCATTAGTCACAATTGTGTTAAGACTGTATTGTGGTTACCATAAGGCACAGGAAAAGCATAGTACAAATAAGCAACCCTGGTCAATAGCATTCGCTTCTTCGTCGTAGAGAAAATTTGAACGTCTGCAAAATATAATGTCTAAAATTTAGATTGTCATTATCGTTTCTTCCATATTTTATAGTCTGTAATAGTATTGGGTTATACGATTATTTAAGACTAGTTTATACCTGTGGCTTCTCTCGTCCTAGTGGATATTTGACCTATTTTATGCCTTAAATAAGTATCATATAAGCAAAATTTCAAGATGTTAAGTACTTAAAGGCCAAATGCGTAACAAACATGCAAACAAACAAATAAACTTGCATTCCCATTAATAATATTAGTTAGGATCCGTTTATCGACTTGCATTTATACACATAGTCATGGGCTTTCCTAAGCTCTTAAATAAAAATTACCCGCTCAGTCGAAATGCCAACTGCAAGTGATATCCGACGTGTATTTCCCACACGCCCCTAAATATTCTTATCGTGCCAATTATGTGTAAAAGGGTTCCGTAGTGTTCCTTAGGGTTTATAGAAAAGGCAAGCGTGGCGGGACTTCTAATTACATAGACGCCCCGCTGTCGCGCTTTTTACTTCTAAAGCAACCTTTAAACTCGTTCTGTACAATTGTTATTGTATTTATACTTATCTCGATAATTAATCAAATGTTAGTATAACTACATAATTGATATACGACGGTTAAATTTTGATTCAGACGCTTTTATTGTTTTTAAACCTATGGGTTTGTATCACCGACGTCGTCGACATGCGCGTAACGTATTGCGCTTGCGTCAAACTAGTGAAGCGTACCAAAGCCGAGGTGTGCCGCGCACCCTTGAGCTAGTTGTCAAAATAAAATCGGCTGAGTGCCTTAAGCGCTCGCCGTAGTAGTCCGGTGAAGCTGTTAAGACCTTGCTTGGTCAATAGCGTAGTCAGTTCGAAAAAAAAAAATAGTGAAGCGTACTATTGTGTCCTGTGTACATGTAATATTGATATTTTTTATTGAGCCTGTGCAGCCCTACATGTGTATGGGTTGTTGATAGGTTGTATAAAAATATATATAACTATTGCTCAGAGTGCCAATAGATGTAAAAACCGGACTAATTTTAGAAATTTCAATTTGCATTTCTATACATATAATAAGAATGTAAATATAACGTGCCTGTACTTTTTCGATTTTCGTGAAAAAACATTGTTGCAGGTGTTTAGGAATTAGTAAGAATACATTTAAATCACTTTTAGAAATGTCTGTTTGTCTGTTTGTATGAACACGCATCACTGCTAAAGTACTAGGTTCACATTAAACCTCGGGAGTAACTTAGTGTTTATTTCATTAAAATCGGTCCACTCTATCAAAAGTTATTAGTAATTAGTGACAACACGGCGTAAGTACGAGAGAAAAGTAGACAAGTAAATGGACTTAATACATTCAAATGACTTTATTAATCACTATTTTTTACATAAGTTTCAACGCAGACAAAGTCGCGAGCAAAGCTAGTTATGAAATATAAATAATTCAGACTATAATTGACTTCAAAAAAGAATACAGTTATTTAATTGTTTTGAGTTTTCACTTCTGTCGGTAGTTCTTATGACTGCCTCGCCTTTTTTTATACTTTGTATCTTAACGTTTAAATACACTCTTATCGGATGTTAAATTACGATGTTGTTTAAAATACTTAAGTGATAAATCTAAAGGAGGAATATACTTATAGGTGCTTGCCACCAGAATATCAACTTTAGGGGTTCGAGCTAACGATGCGGACATTAGAAAAAGTCCTACCAACATGCTTCGATTACATCCCAATGTTTTACTACACTGAAGTACCGGCTCATTCCGAAATTCGAACTTAAGATAAATCTAGTGTCAGAATATGCTCTTGCTGAGCCACTATCGATTTAAAATAACAGCAACATTTACAAAATCCTAACATTATAAATGTGAGTGTAACTTTGTTAATTTCTTACGCTTCCATATCTTAACTAACCAACCGATCATCTATACTAATATTATAAAGAGATAAAGTTTGTGAGGTTGTAGGGGGTAATATCTGGGGAGTCGGAGAAAAATGGTCGAATGAAAACGTTTCTTACGAACGCTGCCTTAATTATGAGATACTAGCGGGCCCCGCAGACGTTGTCCCGCCCTGATTATGAAAAAATCCTTTTCAAATTATATACTAAAACGTTCCTCATCAATCACTCTATCCACCGGTGAAAACCGTATGAAAATCCGTTCGGTAGTTTTTGAGTTTATCGCGAACAGACAGACAGACAGACGCGGTAGGGGACTTTGTTTTATACTATGTAATGATATATGATTGAGTTCTAGAGAAAAGTTGTAGCTTGATAATGCCTATTACCGCCCAACGAAGTGGGCACGGGTCGGCTAGTCAATGATATACTAAAAAGCTGTACATACGTCATAAGCGCTTCGACAGCGGCTTGTTAAAACTTGGTTAACTAGCTTATTTTTTGACAGTTGCCCGGCCAATCAGCACGTATCTAAACAGCATATAACTATTTCTTTTTCACCACCGATATTTGGAATATGCCGTCTTACTTCCGTATTTTATCGAAGACACTGTGGCGTTACAATATTACTTTACGTATGTGTGCGTTATCGTGCCATATAGAAATATCATGTACGTAACGTACCTTTATAGTTATAATATCATTCCTGATCATCATAAAATGTTGCATATACATTGTCAAGGAAACGATTTGAGGTATATTTTACTTAGAAAAACTTTGTGTTTCCGAGGAATAAGTCAAATCTACAGTAATTTAGTAGACATTGTTGCGTCTGGTTCGGTCAGTGAGAGCGCCGGTAACCCACATACCCTCCCCTCCTCTCTCCATCCCCCACTCCCCCTCCCGCAAACAGGCTGGCAACGCACTTGCGACTCCCTTGGTGTTGCAAGTGTCTATGGATGGTGGTGATCACTTAACATCAGGTGACCCATCTGTTCGTTTGCCACCAATGATTTAAAAAAAAATCAAAGCGAAGCCATGGACAAAAGCTAGTCATACGACAACTAGACGCATCGTGGTAGGGCTTTTCTAAAATTCACCTGGCTAGCTACCATCCTCGAGTTGAGAATCTGCCGACGAGTACCTTTTGGTGTGTTCCGGCAGCTGCACCTAAGAGCCCATTACCCTTTACGTTTATCGTGTTTACCATATTAGACCAATTTGTCATTTAACATCAGATCAGATTGTGGTTATATACATATTCTTTCTGTGCCAGAATTTTCCAGTCATTTTCATTAAAGTTCATAGATGAAAATCACATTTATCGAAGTTCAAGTGTTTGCCTAACCCTCTGCGTAACAAGCGTGAAGATGCAGTGGGCAAAATCTCAATAACTAAGTTACATTCGAATAACCACTTCAAAAACAATCTGATATAAGTACCCGTTTCATTGTTCATTCTGCAAAACATCCTATCAACGTTCAATCTGTGACCCCCTGAGGGAACGATCTTTATGTTGCATTTAAATACATTGCTTGGTAACTAGACATACGTTTTTACAAGTTAGTTGTAAACGAGTAATGAATGTAAAACAAAGACTTAACGGTCCCGTATATGTTAAATGCGATTTGATTGTAATCATTATTGTTAACTGAATGCTATTGATAGAATTCTCATCAGATGCAATTATATTTATTTGAACTAACTGGTTCTCGTGACTTCGTTCGCCCTTTTTCCGTTTGGAATAAATATTTGATCTGGATTATTTAAAGATCATAATTTTTTTTTACTGCAATTTTGTCAATTAATTATAGATTTTAAGTCACCTATGCTAATTTTTGTTATTATCGCTCACTCTCTACGGAAATGCGTAATGATATGTAGCCTAAGTAGTACTCTTTAAGTCTTCAATTTCCGGGCGAAATTCTACTCGAACTCAGTTCAGCCATTTCCGAGATTATTATTATGACCACTGAAACATTTTAAAATAATAATGGGCCAACGGTAATAGACTGAGACGCGTAGAAATTCTTCAATTTCAATCCTCAAGGGATCTTAATTATCAGCGAAGAAATATAACATGAAATACGGGAAATTATACGAACAAAACAGTTATACATAGATCAAAAAAAAAATGCCCTCTGTGCATTTAGAACTTACGTGACTCAACACAGCAATGGCGATACCGAACAAAATCGTTTCAAAAACTGTGAAAATCTATTGTAGTTTCTATTACTTATAATGAAATCGAAGTATTAAAAAATAATTAGCACGTCACTAGACGATGAATCATGCTGTAATTAAAGTAGGTACATACGTAAAAAAACCAATCCAAAGTTCGTTGATCCCAGGTTAAATAAAGTCCTACTCAATTAAAACGCAGTGAACGCGCCCTTCCGAAACCGCCCTTTTCGAAAATCTGCCGCCCAAGGCGAAAGCGATTACAGGACCCGCGATAGGGCCCTTGGCGATAATAACCTTATAAATATGCAGGCACGCATGCAGACTTCAATGGGGCCCAATTTTTTATATTAAAAAACACATTCAATAAAGATAGGAATCTTTATTGTAACGCGAGAAAGTGACAGCACTGCCCTTACTTACAAGCAAAGAGTCATAGAGAAACAACGACGACCGTCGTAAGATTTACAATCTATCGACAGTCGCCACCACATTTACCAGATGTACATCGGTTCATCTCAGAACGCAACACGCTGAAACCTTCTACTATTACGTAGGTATATTAAACCTGGTGTCTGGTTACTGCTATCCATTAAGACACAATTGTTATGTCTGTAATTATAACGACCTATAGATTAGATATTATATACAATTATAACTTAATAGACAGATGTTACTTAGTTATAACTTACGAATACATTTATTTTAATCATAAAACTCATACAAGCAAAATGTTTAATTTATATATTTGAATATTTCCTTTAACGCTGATTCAAAGGCAAGTATAAAGTAAAAGCTAACTAAACACCGTGAAAAATGCAAATCCTGACTAATATTATAAATGCAAAGTGCAAAGTTTATTTGTGTTTTTGAAGTGAAACTTCTTTATCGACGTAGGGAGGAATTTTAGGGCATGTAAAAACGTATGTAACGTTTTTCGGTTACGCGCCATCTTAATTTCTGTACATTTTTCCGTTACGCGCCATGTTTATTTCTAAAGGTGCGCTCACAATGATCAGATTCCGTTTTTTTTTTCTAAAGGTGCGCTCACAATGATCATATTCCGTTTTTTTTTCTAAAGGTGCGCTCACAATGATCAGATACCGTTTTTTTTTTATGATCTTCATATTTTACATGCACAAAGATGAAGATCTTGAAAAATAACGTAAAATGTTAGGAACGGATAAAATTAGATTTAGTTCATTTTGAAATGTAACGACTGATATACTAAAATATTACAAAATAATTCCGAAAACGAATGTTTACCACCTCCATAGTGTATTCATCTTAATCTCTTAAAAATTATTCAGAATACTGTCTCATTTCTACCGCGTGAGAACTGAACGTTTTTTGTATCCATGTTTATAATAATAAAAGCCTTTTGCTTAAACTTTATCTAATTTAGCTTTATTTAACCAATTTCTGTAAAGTTGTAAATATAGTAGATCATTTTTCGAAAAATGATGTCATAAAGAAGTTTCACTTCTTACGTGTGTACACTGATACACGCACGTATTTTTTTTTATACCTAAGGGCTGAAAACAGGCAGACGGCCTATCTGATTGTAATAAAACAGTCAGCATACAACGCTGTTTTTACGCTTTTACGCCTTAAATCGAAAATCATGAAATGTTGCATACTCATTGTTAGCGATATCTCTAGAAAAGGACATAGGGTACCATACATCCGGAAAAAAAAAATTCCGCGTGAGATAGGTCAAATCTACATTACTAATCTACATACAAGAGTGAAGCCGTAGGCAAAAGCTAGTAAATTATATAAAAAAATATTTCTTACTTAGTTCCAAAGTAAATTAACAATAAACCTGAATTACGGTTTTTGTAAATTCGTAAACTTACAAGGTGGGTTGCGATCACTCGATGAGTGTCTGATTACGTACCTGTTCATTAATGGCGCCCGACAATTCTTAAGCAAACAAGTATCGACAGATGACAATCTCGATTTCTATTCGATAATATTTATTTAAGGGTTCGTTTAGTTCCGTCATTATCCCCGTGTAGCGATTTGTAACGGTTCCCTTCGTAAATACGTAATAACAACCGCAAATTGTTATTTTATATTTTACCGGTAAACGTGTACGGTTTTTGCTTCAATACTCTAATTGAAGTGACATTGACAATAGTAACTTTTGTGCATCGGTTTTTTTTTGTATTTGATTATATCAATAACGTAAAAGGTCGAGTTCTCGGCGGGGTCTTGGAATGTCATGTAGTAGATTTTATATTTTGTTCAAATGCTTGTGTTATTTGGCTCTATATTTTGTCATTTTGATGATGTTTTACACAATATAATTTGGTTATTGTGCACGAGTGAGGTGAATGGAAAATAATACCACGGAGCATGGATTCTGATTTGCCACAAAAACTCCCTGGAAAGTTCTAACAAGACGGCCACCATCTTGTTAGTTCATTGAGATGATCGCAACAAACTTGTAATTATATTATCTACTCGACAATGGCCGTAATAATCTATGATAAGGTTCGTTGCCAAAAAAAAAAAACAATATGCTTATTGGATAGAATAGGGGTTGTTAAATACGAATAGCTGTGATTTTTTTTTTCGAACTGACTACGCTATTTACCTAGCAAGGTCTTAACAGCTTCACCGAACTACGAATAGCTGTGATGTTTAAGTGATCATTATAATTAATTAGTGGGCTATGGGGCACCTTACACTAGACTGAATGCCGCCCTTAACACGTGTTGCGAAAATACAGTATTTAGTTTAATTTTAAATGACTCTTTGCTATAATTGCTTTTACTAACTAATCTCTTTTTAACATAAGCTAGTCAATCGTATTTGCGCCTTCAACATCTTCTATGAAAATGGTTTTCTTTTCGGAAGGGTTAAAAATGTTTTATATATGAAGTATTTTAGTTGAAATGATTTTATTTGCATAACACGTGTTGGGTTTTTGATAGGGACCAGTATGGGTAGGTATTTTAAACGTTCTTTTAAAGGAAATAATCATTTGGACCTTTGACATTCATGGCAATTCATGGGAACAAAATGGGTATTTTACAAAAAAACTTTATATGGTATTAATCGATCTTGTTTTTTGTAATGATCAAAACCTACCCCATAACTTGTTACATACGTGATGTAACAAAATATATACTAAAATCTTGGCTAAAGGAATATACTAATAATTTGAAAAAGATTAAGTACATTGATTATATATTTTCCAAGTTATAACCATACAAACATAAAGACATATATTGCTTTTTAAAATAAGTGGAAACAAGAAACAAAAACTAAGTGAAACGGAGTAAATAATGAATTTATAACTTATCATCCAACAATATACAGCCGGCAATAGCGTCACAAACGTATCTGCAATCTATCTATCGAATGTTGTTCCGAATATCGACACATGTCTATCTTTTACAATACCCTCGCTTCCACTACATCCTGTATCAACACAAATATATTTACCAAGCTGTTACAATCATCATCGAGACTCTATTATGTAGTGCTTAAAGTATAATTTGGCGCGTTAATCTGTTCTGTAACCGCAAATGTTGATGGTATTCATTTCTATAGGTACTCGAGTTAAGGGGATAGCATTAGAGATTATAGTTTTGTGATGGTATTTTAATATTTTTCGAAGTAAGTATGGGATATTGCAGGGGATGTAATGTTACACAAATAGTACTTTGAATCTGTTATAAATAAATAAAATTGAAGTGCCCGTTGTTCGTCCGGGCTGATCTTAGAAATGGCTGAAATAGATTTGACGAAAATAACAGCGGATTTATATTTAAAAAAAGAAGCAGCGCATAACTAATGCGCTATGAACGCGAAATATAAACCGGTTGCATTGAAAACAGTATAGAAGTAACTCGGAAATAAGGAAGTGGAAGAAGAATATGAACTACTCTTAGTACCAAACATACTGATCCGAGACAGGATAGCAACATTCATGACCCAAAGCCCCAAACTTAAATCACACGTTTAAGAAATCCACATTCTACGATCAGCCGGTGTATATTTAGTAACCAAGTGTAGTGGCAGCCATTAGCCATTAGCCATTATAGTGTAACAAACAGGACACAGTAACTTATCTATTGTTTATCGTGTTTTGGAATCACCTTTGTAGACTCAATAGCTGAGGCCATAACAACTACACTCGCCCTTGAATAACTACATTGTGCAATCTTCGTCAATCTTCTTGGCCGCTCTAAATATAACCATAAGTACAGGCTTACATATAATACAGTGAAGAGTTTAATAGATAATCAATTTACAATATTAAGTTGTCTCTATGTTATATATAGCTACATTTGTTTTCTATGCAACTGTATTTAGAGCAGTTAAAAAGTTTGACGAATAATGTATATGTGATTTTGAACTTTATATAATTATACTATGTGTATGACAATCTCATATATTTCCACAATCCAAACTAAGTTCAGTTTCACGCGCAGATATTACGAGACCGGATCGATCAAGCCCCGGGCTATCGGAGGTTCTAAGCCCCGGGTCGCGACCACGCCAGTTGTCCAGAAGATAGCGGATTACAAACGCGAGTGCCCCTCGATCTTCGCGTGGGAGATCAGGGACCGTCTGCTCAGCGAGAATGTATGCAATAACGACAATATTCCTAGTGTGAGTACTGTTCTTTTTTAATAATAACCGCAAAAAAATCGCTGTTTCTCGACTTTAAGTCCGTTTTTTTCGAACTGTATAATATTATTGACCTGACTGGCTTTCACAGCTCTTCAACGGGCTTTTAGACGAGCGTTTAATATGCTCAGTTGTATAGCAACAAACTCAAGCCCAAGTGGCTGAACCTTGGCTTGAACTATTGAAAAACCTAAAAAAGATACCTTGGTCAAAGCCATGAAGATTTTGGATACTTGAATCGTACTGGTTACTACAAACTTAGTACTACAAAATGAACTGGTAGTACGATTAAAAACTGTTTTTAATAATTTAATATATAAAACTTACGCAAGTCTTAAAATTAAGTAACAGGTCAATTCAACTTTTCATACAAAACAAGACCAAAATTTTTATCAAGTACCACTACCTTTTTTTCCCTGACACACAAATTTTCAAAACCATCATTGCTAAGTGGTAGGCTGTTTGAGAAACTTCTGTAGCATTGTTTAATACTCTCAATGATACAGAATTACACTATTTTGTGAGATATATAAATTATACATTACGGCTTATTTTCTCTTGCATATATTTATTTGCCTCCCAAATTTTAATGTTGTTTATTTGCTCCAAAATTGGCATTTCATATAAATTATCACCTTGAAACGCCGTTCACTTAACTATGTTCAACACGACATATGTCAAAACACTGTAATACTACGAATTTAATTAAATGCGACCGAACATATGCCCGGTCAGTTACAATGACTCGCATCAGAACAATCTCAACGAAATACCCCGTGACAATTACCTACCTCGAAAAGTTTTAATCCAATTTCGAGATATTCGAAATTCCACTTTCGGGTCGTCATATGTTCCGATGTTACCTTTATCCATTGTCCGTTCTCTTCTTTGAAGATTCTATGTATGCGTGAGTGGGTACTGGTCCTGCGAACATTATTGATGACGGACTGTAACGATTTTGGGATCGATTGTATGATGATACCGTTTTATTGAGTCTTTGTTGAAATTCTATAGGAATTGTGCCTGTTATTAATTTTTAGGGACTTCATAATTCAGTACGCTTATGACTTGAGTTTATAAAAACTTTTGTGACATAAATATTTGGCTGCAGTACTATACTATATATTAATATACTAGCCTCTGCCCGCGACTTCGTCCGCGTGGTATAGTTACTTTGGGCTAACTAACACGCAGCGGAAGCTGAAGAGGAATCCCAAAAGGATGTTTTTATTGTAGCACGGCATAATGACTGCACTATGCCTGATGGTAAGCACAGTACAATCTAAAAAACAATGGCGATCACCGAGTGACACACTATCTATCGCCGGTCGCCGCTGTCATGCCGGCCTGCGAAAAGCTAGATATGCACAGGCTGATCCCGAAACGCGACCCGCAGAAGCGAGTCACTATGACGGGCACTTTCGTCATATACATGGTGGCTGCAACCCAGTCAGGCTGTAAAATCAAACCCCGCAAGTTTCATATAATACTCTTCCTTCTACTTGAAATTTTGAAATACTCTTCATTGGTTCTCCGCTCCTAGTGGTCTTAGCGTGATGATATATAGCCTGTAGCCTTCCTCGATAAATGAGCTATCTAACAGTGAAATTTTTCAAATCGGACCAGTAGTTCGTGAAATTAGGGCGTTTAACCAAACAAACAAACTCTCCAGCTTCATAATATTAGTATGATGTATTTTAAGTACTGAATTGACTCAGAACGGATTTCTTCGATATATACAATTGATTATATAGCGATGTAAACATTTAAGCGATGATTGCTTAGTTCATAGCGTGTTCGGACATCGTGTCGATGGACGTAGGTTGGAAAGTTAGCTTCTCAGTCGGAGCGAAACCATAGCTTTTAGTAGGGCTATTAGCTAGCTACTACCGTCAAGTCGAATATCTGTAGCCAAGCACCTGTATATAATACAACTAGCGAGCCCGGCAGACGTTGTCCTACCCTGATAATAAAAAAAAAAACCTTAACAAATTATATACCAAAACCTTCCTCGTGAATAGCTGCATCTACTGGTGAAAACCGCATGAAAATCCGTTCGGTAGTTTTTGAGTTTATCGCGAACAGACAGACAGACAGACGTGGTAGGGGACTTTGTTTTATACTATGTAATGATACTCCGCGTCCTACTTGACTGCCAAAAATATGATCGAAGAAGAACCGACATAGAATCAGAAATTGGATATAAATGAATCAGTGACGTGAGAAACTGCGGTACAATCCAAAAACAACGACGAATATCGGTGTTAAGCACCAACGGAAATCGTCGCCGTCATGCCGACCTGCAGAAGTGCCTCTTCACGACTCATTTGAAGGTCAAAACGATGTAGTTACTTTGTTATATTAAAAGAAAAAAGATCGTACTGTGATTTCAATTAGTGTTACGGGGAATAATATCAGGTAGCTGTCTATGAGCAAATTGAGACAAAAACATGCTTGACATTTTATAATTCATAGTACAAAATAATTGAGTCTTGATAACTTCATATAAGTGTACACATTTAGCGGCCTCGATCGTATTTTTCCGAACACATGACACACCATAACAAAAATATCGTAAGATATGTGTCTTACGATAAATTTCAATCGAATTAAATCATTGTACAAGAGAATAACAAAATTACACAACAAAGTCAAAAACAATATCTTATACAAGTTATGATATGAATTAAAGTATAATTCATAACGACCCTATGAAAAATATCGCGGACAAGCGGCCTAAATAAAGCCGTACTCAAAACGACACGACCGGTAATCGAACCAGACGCGCAGACATCTGCCCCAACGATGACGACAAAAAATAACAAAAGCTAAAATTGACAATATTTTTTCTTTTCATTCGCAATCCATCGGACCAATTTCTGTGTTAATAACGTCACAATATAGTGAAAATCATGTTTTTGTGTGTGATTTGGAGGAATTCTATTGAATTACGTAAACACTGAAGCAAACAAAGGGCGGTATTGTAAACACGTGGTTGGAGTAACTTGAAGCAGTTTTTTTTACTTATTCAAATTAAATATTTGTAGGTGATTTATCTGATGATAGTTTAAAAACAATGACCTCAGCAGACAAATGACTTCGGTACATTTGTAGGTATTTAATTTGCAGGGTGGGGAATATGTAGGTACCCAACTTCTTTTCTATTCTTTACAAGTTTTAGCTTTTGACCACAATCTTATATGATGTTAAAGAACGACGTGATCTAAGATGGTAAATACACTAAACGTAAAGGGGAATAACTCTCAAATGCAGCTGTCGGAACACACCAACGTGTGTTTCACGTTCAACGCGGTAACGTGTGACGCAAAATTTTCCCTACCATAACAATTTTCACTTCAAAAACATAATGAATAGAATCATGTTGTAGATAATTAGACAGACAATTTGAAACCGAAACCTGTCGCGCTGTTGCAAGATTTTCATTTATATGTTGATTGTAGACCGATTGAGTATCGATCCCAAATGGCACACATACTCACAAAATTGTAAGGACTTATTGATAAATATATGTCGTTATGTTACGTATGGTAATATGTTATATTCATTTGTATCAGATGTACTGTAAGATATATCTCGCTATAAATCATCTCGTGTACTGCAAACTTTTCACATTTTTTTTTTTTATTTGGAATAGGAAAATATTTGTCATTGAGTTTGAGCTTCCATTAATTATTTGACTCGTCATTCAAGTGATAGTTCATAACAATTGCGAAAGGTTGTTTTGAAAAAAAAAATGTTAGATATATAGAAAAATTGTAATAAAACACAGAGTAACTACAAAATAGGAGTAAATATCCAAACCAATACCTACGCATACCTTATAAAAATACACCTCTATCCACCCCTGTAACAAGAGATCGAAATACCGAAAGCCCCTAGAAGATTCGGCGCCAAAGGGGCTATTTTTACGACTGTCGTACCTACGCATTCGGCCCACTGGGCAAATAGGTGAACGAATCGGCTGATACACTTACACACGTGTTAGAGTGGGATGGATATTCATTGTGTGCTTCGTCGCGTAGTCATAACGGTCGAATGGGCGTGATGTTTCTTACCAACTGAAAGCGGACAAAAATACGTGGAACAATCGATTGTCGCTCGGACGCAGAAGGGCGTAAGTGAAATTTGCTTCATATAAAAAAAACGAAACGGTTTGACAAGATTGACTTTTCGATGGCTATGTGAATGTCTGATGATATTGCTAAATAGTACAAATGAGAAATAGCTGTAATATATTCATTTCATACGAAAATATTATAGATATTAACAATTATAGGGTTAATTTTAATGGAATTTATAAGGTACATATTTCAATCTGAATATGAAAATTAATTATTTCGTTTCATTTATATCGATTTAAAAATATGTAATTCTAATACATATTTATATATACAATGAAGTCCTACCATTATAACCTAAATCGATTAATGGAATACGTTTTAGAATTACACACTATATATTATATAATCATTATCATTACATAGTATAAAACAAAGTCCCCACCGCGTCTGTCTGTCTGTCTGTTCGCGATAAACTCAAAAACTACTGAACGGATTTTCATGCAGTTTTCGCTAGTGGACACAGTGATTTATGGGGAATGTTTTAGTATATAATTTGCCAAGGTTTTTTTTTATAGTCAGGGTGGGACAGCGTCTGCCGGGCCCGCTAGTATATACGTATAATAATTAGTTTCAAAAGGCTATAAGTAAAAAAAAAACTTTTAATAAGTTAGTAATTTAAATAGTACACAGAAAAACGTATTGCACCACAAAGAAAAGTAAGTTTCAATAATACTAGACATTCACTACTGAACCTCCCTAGAAGTCCTCACAAGTCGCCGAGAAACAACTTACGCCGTTATTCTCCTGTGTCGTTACACAGTAATTCCATACCTTACGCGTGAGTGCACAGAATATTTGCCGTCACTCTTACACATACAGCGTCGAGGTAAAGATTTGCATTACGCATATTGCTGGCCTTGTCATTTGGATTAATATCATCTGTATGTATCATAAGAATCGTCAATGTTATAACCCTGTAAAGCTATCCTACAGTTCTCATCTATATATTGATATTTTAATATTGGTATTCCTGAGATAGATAAATTCATGAAATTTATACGTCAACAACACTTATAAATTCCTTGAATAAATTGCAACGCCGCAGCCGGGCCGTTCTACCGATATTCATGAAACTTGGTAGGTGGTAGAGCCACGCTGAAGCTATTACTGGTTTCAGCATGAATGGGTCGGCTCGTCCGGGGTACTACCACCCGACGCACAGAAACATCCACGTGAAGTAACAGCGTTTGCATTGTTGCGTTTCGTTCGTCCAGTAAGTTCGGTCGTAAGGACCATTAAACATAATCTGTAAACAATGAATAATCACAATCAAAGTTTTTCTTTACTATTCCTATGTTCCATAGCATTTTAGTAAAACTTTTATTAATGGTGTTACGTAAATGTTATGTGAAATGCGTGCACAATAGTTTTCTAAAATGAGATGTATCTATAGTCCTCGTCAATCTTTTTGTCTGTTCTAAACACAGTGGTAAATTCCGGTTTTGCATATCGTTAAAAGTTTAATACAAAACAAAGTTAAATAGTAAACTAAAATTGCCATTTACTTATCCTTAACTTTTTCTCATGTTATACGTATAACATCATACGTATTTATACCTAAATTTGTGTTCTGCACAGCTATATTTAAAGCGGTCACAAAGTTTGGCGAGAACTGTAAAGAACTAATTTTAATTTAACTTCGATGAGGCTGAAAAGACTACTATCAAAAAGCCTTGAAAATAATAATGAAAACAGATTGCACAGATTAAATAGAGAATCGACATGGCTACCAACATTGAAATATTACTAATCAATTGCAATGGGAGTTTTGAATACGTCATCTAATTTAAATTTGGAATCAACGTGTTCGGTCGAGCGCGTCGTGACACGTTGACGCGGACGGGCCGACACCGGACACCGCCGAAACGCTACCGACAAGCATTCCCGAGGCTTCGTACACAACACTTAGCCAGTTTTACGTAGCCTTACGTATGTCGGTATTGTTTACGTTAACACGCGAAAGTTTTGTAACCGGAGATCCTCAGATCGTGGAGCGTTTGTTTTGGCAGTTCCGTACGCTTAAACCGTTTTGATTAAAGATTATCAAACCGATAGATAACGTATAATTAATGAGCCGAGAGGCATGAAATTTTCACAGACCCTGAATTACCTTGCACACATTAAACTTCATAGTTGACGATACAACGATCTCTAAGATATTATTACTATTTATTTTTGATAACAATATTGTATTATTTTTTATCTATACTAATATTATAAAGAGGTCAAGTTTGTGACGCTGTAGGGGGTAATATCTGGATCTACTAAACCGATTTTGAAAATTATTTTACCAATAGAAAGCCACGTTATTTGTGAGTGTCATATATATATTATCCCGAAAAATGAAAAGACTTTTTTGTGAAAATCATATTTGCAAAGTCGGAGAAAAGACGGTCCTACGTAAAACGTTTCTTACGAACGCTGCCTTAACGGTGAGAGATATATGATTGAATTCCAGACAAAAGTTGTAGCTTGATAATGCCTACAAAAAAGTCAACGTCAGCATATGTCCAACTTTTATATTTTATGTCTAAATTTATGTATAAGTCACAAAAAGTAGTTTTTTATAAGTGTTTACCGCCCGACGAAGTGGGCACGGGTCTGCTAGTTTTTATTAAAATTTTTAATTGTTAAAATTTTCTATTGTTTATTGGGTTTTAGCATATGACTAGAATCTCAACTGATGTTAAAAATGATGTTAAAAACCTAGAGGGGACCAGCTCTCAAGTGCATGCCGGAACACACCTAGAGGTGCTTGGCGACGCGATAATAATATATAGTTGTTATATTATATCTCAACAACAATATGTTGTTTTTGAAGTTATACTTCTTTTGGCGCGTTAGGGAAAAATGATGAGAGTAAATTTTTACGATGCGCGGGCACACCGTCACGAAAAACCGACACCCTGAAGTTATTACGATGCGCGCACACTCCGTCACGAAAAACCGACACCCTGAAGTTATTACGATGCGCGCACACTCCGTCACGAAAAACCGACACCCTGAAGTTATTACGATGCGCGCACACTCCGTCACGAAAAACCGATACCCTGAAGTTAGTTATAGTCAACATTTTGTTTCTTTGTGTTTGTTTGTATTAAAACTTTCAGTGTATTAAATACCTTTTTTTCTATTGTTAGTGTCGTTTTTTCTACAAACGTAGAATAAGGCGAAAGATAAAATTTTTGAAAAGATTTTTATCTTTTTACGCCAAAGAAGTATAACTTCTAACGTGTGTACCTAAGTACACACACACTTTTTTTTAATCTATCATTATTATTAGATAATAATTGTATGTTATGTGTTATGTATGTATATGTCAAGTATGAGTAGATACCTATAATGCGTATTTAAAATCTATACTAATATCATAAAACTGGAGAGTTTGTTTGTTTGTTTGTTTGGTTGAACGCGCTAATCTCAGGAACTACTGGTCTGATTTGAAAAATTCTTGCAGTGTTAGATAGCTCATTTATCGAGGAAGAATATAGGATATATATCGTCACGTTAAGACCAATAGGAGTAGAGCAACAAGAGAGAATGTTCCGAAATCGATTTTTCTTCTTTTGGAGAGCTTCTGCTACGTGTTAACGTTAGCCCAAAGTAACTATTCCACGCAAACGAAGTCGCGGGTAGAAGCTAGTCTCGTATATAAGCTATGGTCGCTAATCGCTATTTTTAAATAAGTCATAAGTTGTTAGTAGTTATGAAATCACTCTAATTTCTTCAAACACACGCTTTAATTTCAGCTTATAAATCATTACATAGTATAAAACAAAGTCCTCTGCCACGTCTGTCTGTCTGTCTGTTCGCGATAAACTCAGAAACTACTGAACAGATTTTTATGCGGTTTTCAACAATGGATTAAGTGATTCTTGAGGGAGGTTTTAGTATATAATTTGTCTAGGATTTTTTTATAATCAGGGCGAGACAACGTCTGCCGGGCCCGCTAGTTAAGTAATATAAGCATAATTCATTTCTGCTTATTTCTACATGAGATGTTTTGAAAATAGATATGTATTTACGTGGCCTTTTACAAGTCTTTAATAATTTAGCTACAATATTTGCCTTTAGTTCTTTGTCTTTGGATATTGCATTTATTAACTTACTTTTACTTTAGCACGTATTTTTTTACAATACATTCGGTTTATACTTTAAAACTATGTTGATACGTTACGTAAATCTATATAATGTTACACTTTAAATATAAAATTCATAATATGATATATTATTACAAAATATGTTATACTAGTGATATCTGTCCGCTTCCGTTTGCATTCCTTTTTATGATTAAATATATCATAGCTCGTAGCACAATCCGGTTAAATCGATTCAAACACATACGAATCCATACAAATAACTTTGTATATCTTAATTGTAACCAATTTTAAAAATGCGATAATGATTTTTTTTTGTTTGTTAAGCTTTCAAGCCGTAACTACTCTTGCTAAATTCTCTTCGCTGGTAACAGCTACTTTTATTACTACTACAGTGTAAACTCATTATAACGATTTCCAAAGGAACGAGCAATGTTTTCGTAATAAAGAGTTTTCCTTATACGCAGTAAAGAGAAAAAATAAATGGACTTGTGGTAAAGCAACGACACTGAATTACGTTATAGAAAGTTTTTCGTTATAATGAACGACGTTATAAAGAGTCTATACAGTATTTGCATTATTTGCAAACTTCCAATGATGTGTAGAGAGTCGGACCTCTTTCAGAGGGCAAGCCCTCGCGCCCTCCTGCTTTCGGTCACGCGGTGTTACTCTCAGTTAATCGGCATGTTACTGTGACATATTTGTTATTTATAATAAAGCAGAGGGTTCGGGGACCTGTTTATAATAAACGTGAGGTTTTTATCAATCTTTGAAATTGAATGAATGGTTTTCTGTATTCTAGAGCAGACTAAACGTTTTTTATAATTATTTTACCATTTATTTCCCTGATATATCGTTCAGAGTTTTGCTATATTCTCTGTGTTTTTATTCCAATGATATTTATCGCTATTACTTTCTTAATTTGCATATCAAGTGTTTTAGCACCAACTATTTGATTTCCCCAAATCATCTGTATTATACATTTTTATACCAATTACATTTTATATGCATGTAGGTATATCTAACACGTAGTTTCTTTAATATTTCTATTGACAGTACTCATCTAGCCTTGTAATTATTTGGCATTGTTTAGATAAGTTACGGACGATTGTGTGATTTTTTTTATGTTTCTAGTAATATTCAGGTAGCGTTCGTAAATGGCTTAAACAAATATAAGTATAGAAGTATAGGACAAGTGGAAAAAAAATAGAATTCTTTTACTCTAATGAAATCTGCACATGTACTGATTCTTGCAATATTGGAGTTTATATATAATTCGGAATCAGGAAATAAATGAGTATTTAATAGAATTTTTTTGTTTATTTATCAGCGTCTGTTGTCAAGTTGCACTAAAAAAACAGTTATACATATTTCGTCAATGGCTTTTCGATTTTTAATTAGGTTTTCGAAATTAATTGTAATTCTAAAAAAAGCACATAATATAATGGTTTGTTAATGATTATAATCGATGTCCGAGAATTCAAGACAAACAAGACTAATCTAAGTTTTATTTATATGAACAGATTCACCTATATCCCGTACTAATGTATTTTTAAAAATAACTAGCAATTAAATCCATTTTTTTTTTCAAACAAACTTTTCCTGACAATTACACACAACAAAATAACATTACCCGAATAGGTACAGCCGTTCTGAAGTGAATGCGCTTACATTACATACATTCAGCAATTAATTTTAATTCGTATCGTAAAGAAAATATAACATAATAATTACTAAAAAGACAAATTAACATCCACAACGAAATGGACGAATATACGAAACTATCCAACCTCGGCGTCCCTTTAAACGCAATCCAAAAAAAAACGCTCCCCCAAACCGAATCACCCCATCTCGTAACCGCTTTTCACCGGGGACTCGAACCCGGGTCTCCGCGGGTTAAGCGTGTACGTTAAAATGTTTATAGATAATGCCACTGTAGGTAATATTAATTCTAATGGTAAAAGGGACTCCCCTCTAGTGGTGGAATTCGCTTGCAATCTTTTATATCCCATGCGTTAAACTAGTGATGTTTGTGGGGCGTGGACATTTCTATAGAGACTTAATAATACAAGGGATTCGCTATGTATCTCTTCAAGTTCTTTCAGATGTCTCTTATAATAGAGCATTAAAATAATTACTTAGTCCGTATATTGTTGTAATCACTACATATTATAAAACAAAGTAGTCTGCCACGTCTGTCTATAGTGATAAGCTCAAAAACTACTCAACGGATTTTCATGCATCCATCATTTATTTAAGTGGTAGAGCCACGATGAAGCTATTACTGATTTCAGCATGAATGGGTCGACTCACCCGTGATAGTACCACCCTCTCACAGAAACACCGACGTGAAGTAACAGTACTTCCATTGTTGCGTTTCGTTAGGTCAGTGAGAGCGCCGGAAACCCACCTCTCGTCCCGTTGCGACTCCCCTGATGTTGCAAGTGCCTATGAAGGGTGGTGATCTCTTAACATTAGGTGACCCACCTGTTTGTTTGCCTCCTATGACATAAAAAAAAAGGTTTCTCCAGTAGATAAAGTAATTCATGAGGAAGGTCTAGGTGTATAATTTGTCAAGGTTTTTTTTTTACCATTAGGTCAGAACAACGTCCACCAGGCTCGCTGGTGAGCTATAAAATTACAAAACGTAAAGCTATGCCCCTGATACGTGATATTGCGGCCTGTTCATTATTAACCCATATCTAATTAACTCCTGGAATGTGGCTTAAGCTCCATACGTACTAAACGTACACGTACGTACGTAAACGACTGTAGACCTTACGATATACTGGATAACAGACAGTAACATAAGTATAAGTTAAAAAAATAATAATAAATGTATTACAACATATTTAAAAGTTGAACAATAACAAATTATGTAATGTAAAATTATAATTTAAAAAAAATATCGAAGCAGTCATAAGGACTGCCGACAGAAGTGAAAACTCAAAACAATAAAATAACTGTGTTCTCCTTTGAATTTTGAAATTAATTATAGTTTGAATTATTTAAAACTAGCGGGCCCGGTGGACGTCGTCCCGTCCTGATAATAAAACAGTATACATATAAGAAAAGTGCGGTGACGGTGCGGTCAAAAAAAATGACTAGATATTTAAAAATATCATCCGTCATTTTGAGATCTGGGTCTTAAAAAATCAGGGTTTAAATACGTTATTTATCTTAGATATTCAACTTGCCCTTTACAGCATATGGTTTTAATGAATATTCTAGAAGATATAACAACATTATTCTTTTTTTATATATGTCATTGGAGACAACGAACAGGTGGGTCATCTGATATTAAGTTATCACCACCGTCTATAGACACTAACAACACCAGAGGTGTCGCAAGTGCGTTACCAGCCTGTGTTTGGGTGAAGGGGAGGGGGCAGGGTGGAGGGCCCTGGGGAGGGGAGAGGGTTGGGGTAGGCGAGCCTCCGGCGCTCTCACTGACCGGACGAAACGCAACAATGCAAACACTGTTACTTCACGTGGGTGTTTCTGTGTGTCGGGTGGTAGTACCATGGACGAGTTGATCCATTCATGCTAAAACCAGTAATAGCTTCAGTGTGGTTCTACCACCTACCAAATTACTTAAAATAATCATATAGCAACAAAAAGAATTTTCGTCTGAGAAGGCTTACGAAAGTTCTTTAAGTTTGATGAGCTGTTATTATCGAAGTGCCCAATAGCTTGGACACTTATGACGTCACTTTGATAAGTGCATTGCATCCATGCGAAGTCGGTGTTAGTTACTAGTGAACTATAGATGGCGCGCGAGTCGTTTTACAAAGTCGCGTATTTTATACAGTTTAGTGGCAGCTTGAAGGTTGATTTTTTTAAATGAAAACTACTTTACGGAAAAACTTATGGGTTCGCATCACCGATGACCTTGACATGCTCGTGACGTATTGCGCTTGCGTAAGACTAGCGACGCGTAGTATAACGGCCTGTGTACATGTGATATTGATATTTTGTATTGAGTTTGTGTAACCTCTCATATGTTTGACCAATGAATGAACTGTATAAATATTTATATAAGTGATGTGAAAATCAGTCTAATGCTAATAATTATAATTCACAAATTATGAAATTTAAATAATTTAAACTATAATTGACTTAAAAATAAAAATGAAAAAACATTTATTCCATTGTTTTGAATTTTCACTGCTATCGGCAGTCCTTACGACTATCTCAATTATGCTTTTAATTTAAAAAATATATGATCAGTCCTAACATGTAACAAGTTGCAGTAAATACAAAACTTTCTCCATCTGTATTTTAAATTAAAATATGATAAAAAAATTAATTAACTACCTACTAAACTATCGCTTGAAATAGCGTCGAGAAATTTAATTAACCGAGTAAACGTCGATTTTGTCCTCACTTTTTACAAAGACCACCATGGCGTAGGGATCTCTAACACTATCGTTCGCTGGACTATCTAACGTGTCCGGTATTAGGGTTGCCATTGGACAATATTGAAGTAATCGGTTATTCTATTATTTAAATACTACGTCGGTAATCATTTTTTTGTCTATTGTATCTTTGCCTGCATTTACATTTAAAAAGTTTACACAACACTTACATTATTTTACATTTATTTAAATTGTTCTATGAAAAATTTTCATTTACAAATTTTATCGTAATTTTAATGTATAAGTGTTCCTTGTTAATGCGAAACATCTATGGTGGTGGGGTCAGACCGACAGTTGGAGTGGCGACGCGTCGCCATGACATGTGTCGCCACGCTACATGGTTTATTAATTTCTAATTTTTATATTTAATTAATATACAATATTAAACTAACAGTCATCTATTTCTTGAAAACAATCTTGATATTTTTGATTACACCATATTTATTTCCTCTCGTAAGCTATCTGTTTATGCATTATACTGGTACAAAATAATTTCGATGCTTTACGTCTGCCAGGCAACTCGCGACGGCTCACAATTTTTTTATTTGATAAAAAGTATTGCTTCCGTTATTACGTCTACATAAAAAACTGAGGGAAAATGTGTATTTTATTTCGTAAAAATTAAACGATTGTAAGTTATATGAACATTTTTTCAGAGTCCAACTAAAAGAAAACTCTTACCAAGAAACTGAAATAAGAACTAAACTTACTTGGAACATGTCGATTTAATGGTCATTCAATTATTTTATGAACATGCAAAAATATTAACAACTATGAACAATTAAAAAAGATACCGATTAAAAAATAAATAAATTATTACAACTGGCAACCCTCGTATAATGTGAGTGGTGCGCTCGCGCATCCAAAGTGACACCTGTCAACTGTCATTCTAAGACAGCGAACGCCCGCGCGCCTCTCATAAATGATCTATCGACGCCCTATCGGGGACATCGCGAAACACGATATAATACGTTCGCTTTTAATTAGACACTACAAGTGCCTGATGTTATCTTAAAAGCGGGCCCTCTTAATAAATAACTAAGAAAAATATTAAGTTTTCTACATTTAAATGAAACACATAGCATTTTTTTAGTTGCATGTGCCGACAAAACTATTTCAAAGTTACATGCTTGGTACACATGTATATTTAACTAATTCATGTATGTATGAATATGTAGCTTAGCTTAAGTTAGCTCAGTTAGATTCGCATCCTCCCACCGTAACCGGACTAGGGAAGATGGGTCGGGGAGCCCATCTTCCCATTGCACAGATCCGGCGGACGGAGGAGATGGCCGATGCGTACACAGCTGTCTTTTGCTGTTGGGGCGGCACGATGAAGTCTATAGAGATCTCGTGTAGCCCCAACTATAGCGGCAGTCGTACACCGTGGGGTTTTAGTCAGTGCGAGTTGAACATAACCCACTCTCTCCCCCGAGAAAGTGGTGGGTGAATCAGTTTGATTTGCATCTTTGGGTAACCTAGGTGACAGTCCAAGCCGAGGTGTACCGTGCCCACTTGAGCTAATTGTTAAAATAAAATCGGCTAAGTGCCTTAAGCGCTCACCGGGAGTTACTGTTAGAAACTGTTAAGGCCTTGCTAGTCCAATAGTGTAGTCAATTGGAACAAAAAAGAAAAAAATATATTTCTAAGTCGGTTAAAATCCTTAATAACTTTAGCCGTAAAAATCTGTTATCATTTATGATTGTATTTTGGAAGCCTAGAATTCAAAACACATCATCATTATCATCAGCTTGCAAGAGACTCACTGTAGGGCCACAGGCCAGAGGGCCTGTTGACAAAAGAAGGTATGGGCATAATCACCCCGCTAGCCCACGACGTATAGGCGATTTCAAACTCTGAGAAATCCACAGTTTTATATATTCCCACATACAATAGTAGTACAAGAATATTTCTCAGGTTCAAGTTTCCTCACGGTGTTTTCTTTCACCACCAGCCGATATTGTTACCAATTTGAATTAGTGAATGTACACGAATTCTGAAAAAAATGTTGGTATGTATGTCGGGGTTCGAACCTGCAGATATCGAATTGTTGTTCCACTCGTCACACCACTAGGACATCACTGCTTCTATTTCAAAAAAACGTGACACATGATTGTTATTTAATTAGTGAAGAAATCAATTTAAAACAAGCCCTCGTGTTACAGAAACTAAATATAATAAAGGTATCGATTAATTATGAACGATGGTGACGTCTGGAAATGACGCCCCTCTCTGTGCATACATCAAAAACGACTTTACATATTTGTAAAAATATGTATGATGAAAAGATAAACCAGAATCTGGTCTAAATATAAAATAAATCAGATTCAGTTTCTTGCCGGTTCTTCTCGACGACTGAGTTGTTTTCCGAACCCGTGATAGTTTTGATTTTCCTAAGCGCTTTCTCAGAACCTAAGTTGAATAAAGTGTTTTTGATTTGATTTATGTTACTGTTTAAACTCTATGAAATAACGTAGTGATATGTATCCTAAATAGTGAAGTTATGTATAATTTAGAAATATTTATATTTCTATTAACGTCCTCAATAGTTTTTAATTACAAATTAAATTATTGTCAATGTTGATTATTGTTATTAATTGTTTCATCAGTCTCGAACAGATGGCGCTTTAAATTAGTTTGTTGTCAGAAAACTGTAGGACCGAATGTTATAGATATCTCATAGATAGCACCACGTTTAAATTTATTTTTAAAATTGAATTCAACATATAATTACTGAGCCACAGCAACGCATGGCCGGACCAGCTAGTATGACTTATAGTTTTAATCACTCTTCAGTCAAAGGTTAATCTATATATAAGCAATACAAGAAAATACAGCTCGTTCGAGACTCAATAACGTTAAAATTACTAAATGTATCAATAAGTACAGAACTAAAACCATTCAATGCGTAATTTTTCGTAGATGGCTATAGACGACTTCTACTTCTACTCTTCTTCTTTTTGGATTCCATTGATCCTTCGCAAATTTTTTTAATGCTCAATTAAGCATGTAGCAATAATTTAATGTATTACATTAGCTTCTGCTCGCGATTTCGTCCGCGTGAAATAGTTACTTTGGGCTAACTTTGGGAAGCTCTCAAAAGGAAAAAAAAAACGATTTCGAAACATTCTTCATTGGTGCTCCGCTCCTATTGGTCTTAGCGTTCTGATATATAGCATATAGCCTTCCTCGATAAATGAGCTATCTAACACTGATAGATTTTTTCAAATGGGTAGTAGTTCCTGAGATTAGGGCGTTCAGTCAAACAAACTTAGTATAGATATACATTGAGATTTTGGGTGCTATTAATTTATCAAATGGTGCTTATTTTATAGCCATTATATAATATTTTCAACTAGAGTGTTTTACTCAAATATATTTTTACTTCTTTTTAGAATTGATCGTGTCGAATTAGTGACCAGCGATGTGTGTAAAGGGTCCAAAAGTTTCGGCATTTTAAACGCACTGTACGTGGGTGAGCCGTTCTCTTGTCGATGTAAATGGGATTTTTAAAAAGGTGCTTTTAGTTTTTGTAGGTACTGGCTATATAATAAGACGGTGTTCCGAAAGGAATGGATATCCCTTTCACTGTATTTAACCCTGTTAATATCAATGTAATGGTTACCTCGGGTAGCTAGCTCTAAAGATAATCACATATACTATTAGGTGATACTCGCTGACTTTACTGTGCATTGAATAAACTCCTGATTAAAAAAAATGACAAAGGGGCAATGAAACCCAAAAAATGAGTAGCCAAATAAAAATAAAATAAAATCAAAAAATAGTGTCCAAAAAAAAACAATTAACGCGAGCGAAGCCGCGAACAAAAACTAGTTTTCTATATAAAAAAAAACAGTGTGTGTGGGAAAGACACACGATAGAAGTGAGACTTTTGTATTATAGGGAATTGTTTTAACTTAAAATATACAACGAAAACCCAACGTCACGCGGTGTTTCCAGGCGACCGACCAACCCAGTACTGACCGCGCCCTACATTGCTTAACTTCGGTGATCATACGAGAAGAAATAGTTTGAACTCTCTACCCGACACAGTCAGTCACAGTTTCTATCCTCACCACTTTTCGTTAAACAAATTGGTTGCCGAGCAGAATTTGAAAGCGTACCTATGAGAAATTTGACTTCAATAACATTTTTCCCAATTTACTTGCCTTGAAAGTGGTTATAATTCAGTGGTAGCGTAACACCGCGTCCAAGGACATAACTTCGAATATGCCTTCGCTGTTGGTAAAGAAAACATCATAAGAAAACTATACCATGGCGGTAGGACTTACTCTAATGCCAACCACTAACGCTTCCAAAATATTAAAATTTGTCGCCAAGCTGCTATAGGCATATGTTGTGCCAATCTGTAGATTTATTTTGTTAAAAGCTGAGGCGACTATGATAATTACATAAACACATGAGGTTATGGTCAAACTCGAAAATCTATAAAAAATACGAGTCACATACAGTTGATATTATAATAACCTTTTTATTGCTATTTTATATAGCCTTATTCGTACTAAAAACGATAATAAAACTATTTATTTTCCAATTATATGAAAATAATACTCGTTTAAATTCTAATAGGAATCGCGCTTATAATCTTTCCTATTTATCCGATTGGCCGGGACGCTGTCAGATACATAATTCGTTTTTCAAATGCACCTTGCCTATTGGTTTCGATCATGTTCCGAATTTAAAAATATATACGCTTAAAGTAGAGTCCACGTTTCTATTATCTGATTGGACTGTATTTGAATTTTATAATTGGATTTTTTGCATTTGATGCAATATGACTTGACCTTTAGATTATCTAGCTTAAACTAATGTTGATTCTAAATTCGTATAATAAATCTAGATTAGTTTCACACGGTTATTAAGATGTTTACGTTTAGGAATGTTAGGTAAGTTAATATGTTTTTTATTTAAGTATTAATTGCAGGACGTCTGTATATACAATATTTATTGCTAAATAAATTTGTTTTAAGGGACAAATTAAAATAGATTTACTTAATTTAGGTAAAAAAAAGTTTGCTTAAGTTTAATATTTTACGTATTGCGTCTAACACTTTTAATTTATCAGATTAAAGCGGTTATTACGTTTGAAATATAATAGAAATTATGGAAAATACTGTGTACTAGGTACTATTTTTAACAATTCTCTACTCCATTTTACCTATAATTTTTTTTTAATATCATGAGTATTGGTTATGTTGTTTTTAACTCAAACACACTACTCGACAGAAATACGAAGAGATGTTGGCTTTTATGACAAGTAAGAATTAGAGAGATTTACAATGAAGAAAACTACACATGTCAGTGTTTCGTAGCACTATCTAGTCCCTTATATGTTATTTGAAATATCTGTATGAACCTATAAACAATATCGGACATGTAACATGACTGCAGTGTGTTGTCAATTTTACGTAGAATTTCTCGCAATCGTTCGATCTCCGACCAATAAAATAGACGTTCCATTACCTGTACCCGTATTAGTCCGTCTAACAACTATCTGTGACTGACATTCGATGTATATGGTTTCAATATATATAAGAAATCAATCCTAATTTTGTTCGTGTAATAATTTTATTAAATAGAATTTAAGAAATACGTTGACTTTTCTCTATATTCTATAAGGCAATGCAGGGCTATAGGCCTCTTCTTAAAGGTATAGGAATATTACAACGCCAGCCCTCAACGACATTTCAAACAACGAGATATCCACCGTTCTATGTTTTCCCACATAAAATGGTACTGCAAGAATATTACTTAGCTTTAACTCACGATGTTTTTCTTTAGCGTTAGCCGATAGTTTTACATTATTTTATTGATTTTTGAAGTAAAACTTTTTTAGGCGCGACTACGAGGTAACTGAACGACAATGCAACGGAAGTCCGTTACGGCAATATGGCGTCACGTTTCTGTACCATCAGGGTTTTAAATATTTTTGATTTCGGCAATAAATAGTCCATTAACAAATCAATAAAAAAGTTTAAAAAGAAGAAAAATTATCAAAAAATATTAAATTGAATAATAATAAAAATCATACAATAGAATTGATTATGTATATATAGGCGCGCGACTGTGCTGTCATCTAGTTTCAATGTTAGTAAGTAACAAATTAAATCAAAGCTTCATTATCTGTAGTGCTATCTATCAGCTAATTCAGAACTTAAATAAAACAGGAAATATTATTAGTAACTCTTTGTTACAAAGTAAATAAAATATAGAAAAGTACGAACAGATTACTATGTTACGTAACGAATTAAATTGATTATGATTTAATAGAAGTTTTGGTTATATTCTCATATAATGTATTTATTTTGAACTTAATCGCCATCTCTTATAACGCCAAAGAAGTTTTACTTCAATCGCGTGTGACAGTTACACGGACTCAATTTTTTTATTTATTATTACCAGTAGTCATCTAATACGCGAAATGCGACCATAATTCATTTCTTCTTTAAGTTTGAATATTATTAAGCTTATTTTAACTTTTGAAGCAGTGCCTTAATCGAATAACTATAAGAGAGCTTTTTGTAAGGCGTTCCATTGCCTATAAAAATATATATATCTCATTGCTGTAAGCCATTTTTTAAGTGCCAAAATTAATTGTAAAATGTTACAAAATCCCATGTAATTCAAATAGAAAATGTATCGTCTTAAGGGCAAGGTTTATTATGAATATTAAGGGCTTTTAAGTTCCGACATTTTAAGACGAGAAACTAAAAGTTTAAAGTGCGACACATAAAAAAGTGAACTTAGTAAATAAAAGGCACCCTAATATTTATATGTTGATAAAAACAACATATAAAGTTCAAAGTGCAATATAAACTAACAACTGACAACTATGTTCGTAAATATGTCAGTCCGAATGTGAAATTTAGTCCACAAACTTTATATGTATCAGTAGAGTTAATAGCTCCAACAAGGAACCTGTGAATTGATTATTTATTAAATTAATATTATTTTTGTCACCTATTAACTGCTACTACTTTTTTGTTTTACTTAACTCGAGCCGTCATTCAAATTACAATAACTTTTGATATCGTGGATCGATTTTAATGAAACAAAGATTAAACGTTACTCGAGGATATGCTTTATGATTTCCTTTGAGGAGTTTTATCATGAACGCAGTACGTTTTAGTGATGTGTGTCCAAACAAATAGGTAGATATTTCTAAAAATGATTGAAATGTATTTTATTCCTTATTCCTAGACACCTGCAATGAAAAATGTAAAAAATACACACACATTAGATTTAGATTCTTATTATATGTATAGATAGATCGACAATTACAATGTTAATGTAATAATGTGAAAATGATCAGTAAATAGTCATACACAAGGCTTTAGAAAATATAGAAACGGATTCCAAAGAACACTCAACGTTCCACCACCCACCGCCGCCCCACTCCTAAAGGGAAAAATACTGCCCGTTGCCAATAGCAACGCTCAAACAGATATAATATCCAGGGCCATTCGGTTATACACGAATATATATTGTACAACGTGTTAAAATGGGCATACATATAGAATTTTATATTAGTGTGTGTGGAGTTTAGTCACGCATGCGTGGTTTTCGCTCGAAAGTAGATATTGGGGTTTTTAGAGACACCGCGTTTTGGGCGGTGGGTGAGGGATGCCCTAATCTGTCCCTTTGAGGCTCCCGATTGGAATTTAGTAATCATATTAGATTTTAAATTACACGTGTAAGTTGTAAACTGGGGCCCGTGATGTAATTCGTTTCCTGTTAGTTGTAACGCTGTGATTGGACTGTCTGTACTATTGGGCGTTAGTAAGAAATATCGCTTATGTTAATTTTTCTCGTATTTAGAAACTTATATATATAAATAACGTAAAACTTACTTTCAAATCGGGGCAGTAATAAGTACTGCTGACAGAAGTGAAAACTAAATACAATAGAATAACTGTGTTCTGTTTTGAATTCTTAAATTAAAGTCCTCTGCCACGTCTGTCTGGCTGTTCGCGATAAAGTAAAAAACTACTGAACGGATTTTCATGCTGTTTTCACCAGTAGATAAATTGATTCATGAGGTAGGTTTAAGTATATTGTTTGTCAAGTTTTTTTTTATTATCAGGGCGCGATAACATCTGCCTGGCCCTCTAGTATTAGATACAATCTTCTTAATTATAATAACAATGTAAATCTAACGAGTCTGTAATTTTTCGATTTTCGTTAAAAAAATTGTTTTAGGTATCTAGGAATAAATAATAAAATACATTTCAATCATTTTTAGAAATGTCTGTCTGTTTGTATGAACACGTATCACTGCTAAAGTACTGGGTTCACAATTAAATCTCAGTAAGAAAATCGTTAAGCATATCCTCGAGAATAACTTACTCTTTGTTTACTATAGTTACCTATCTATTTATTGTACGTCTTCTTTAGTACGTACATGAATATAAAGGTAAAATAGGTGTCACAATAAAAAAAAATGACTGAATTTCTTTCTTCACCAGGTATCATCAATAAATCGAGTACTCCGAAACTTAGCATCGCAGAAGGAGCAAGCAGCATCAGTACAAAACGACAGTGTATACGAGAAATTGAGAATGTTCAACGGTCAAGCAGCTACGGGCTGGTGGTATCCAGGGTTACCGACGGCGCCTGCTGCTCCAGCGATACCAGCCCCTCTGCCACCACAGCTGAATAGGACGCCAACTGCCGAAGAACATAAAAGAGGTAAGTAAAACATTAACCACTAGCTTCTGCCCGTGACTTCGTCCGCGTGGAATATATTCATAATGCTAGTAAGAATAAGTTTAGTGTTGGAACAAAATATCACCTGATTTTTTTGAAGTTATACGGCGCGTTAGGGATAAATGATGAGAGTAAATTATTAGCACGGCGTCACGAAAAACCGACACCCTGAAGTTAGCTATAGTCAATATTTTGTTTCTTTGTATTTGTTGTTTGTATTTCTTTGTATTAAAACTTTCAATGTATTAAATACCTTTTTTCTATTGTTAGTGTCGTGTTTTCTACAAACGTAGAATAAGGGAGAGATAAACTTTTGAAAAGATTTTTTTTAAAATTTTAAACTTTGAAAGATAAAATTTTTGAAAAGATTTTTATCTTGTTACGCCAATGAAGTATAACTTCTAACGCGTGTACATAAGTACAAACACCCTTTTTTTTCGAACTGACTACGCTATTGACCATTAAGGTCTTAACAGCTTCATCAGACTACTAAGGCGAACGCTTAAGGCACTCAGCCGATTTTATTTGACAACTAGCTCAAGGGTGCACGGCACACCTCGGCTTGGGCTGTTGCCTGATACATGAAATTCGCGACCTCTCTGAGCTAAGCTAAGCTAACTATTCATACATATATGAGTTGTTGAAATATATATGTTTACCAAGCATACATACCTCAACAACTCTTATATATATTTCGTATCGAATAATTTTCTGAACTATTTCAGTTTGATAAGGGAAAAAATAAATAAAACCCTTCCACTTGCATGTGTAAGCGTGTGTGCGTGCACGTGTGTGTAGGTGACATGTATAATGTTGTCGCAGTGATGTAAGATTTTGTGTCACTGTATCGCGCGAACAGCGCACTCAAGGGTTCCACGCCGAGGGAACAGACCTAGACTTGAGTCGCTGCTGAGGGGGGCCTAATCTGGTGTGCGGGAGCGAAATTTACCCTCAGACCACGGCGGCCTGATCTATGGTTACGCGGGCGTGGGCCATTAAAGTACCCCTGAGGGCGTGTACGCAAAGTCACATGATGATTGGTTAAGTAATTAAAACGTAAAAACTAAATAAAGAAACTTATATTCGCATTCATAATGCTAGTAAGGATAAGTTTAGTGTTTGAACAAAATATCACCTGATGTTAAATGTCGATTGTAAGCAAGCTAAACCCATAGGAGGCAGACTCTCATGTGAAGCAGCTGAAATACAAACGTGTTTGGTATAGATTTTCAACAAGCGGGTGGGTGTAAAACACTGCGTGGTTAGAAAAAAAAGTCTAAGTAATCATAAGGACTGCCGCCAGAAGTGAGAACTCAATACAATATTACAACTGTGTTCTCTTTTACACTTTTACATTAATTACCTATAGTGTGAATTATAATATTTCAATTTCACACTTTGTATATTGAAATTAGTCAGGTTTTCACATCTATTGGTACTCGGAGCAATTATCTTTATATATGAATTTCTTCTGTACGTGTGTATGTAAACTCCTCCTAAACGGCTGGACCGATTTTGATGAAATTTTGTGTGCGTGTTCCAGTGGATCCGAGAATGGTTTAGATTCGCATTTGGACCCGGTAGGTGGCGCTGCGGTTGACTTTTAGGATTTTTTTTATTATCAAGCTAGGACAACGTCCGCCGTGCCCGCTAGTTATATATATTTTTATACAGTTTATTAATTAATGAAACATATGAGGGGCTGCACAGTCTCATTACAACTATCAATATTACATATACACAGGCCGCTATACTACTCATCGTCAGTCTGACCTTAGCCGTGCAACTCGCATGTCATGACGCGAAGTCATAAGTCTATCTCCTGCCAAAAATACACCGTTTAACGCACCGAAATAAATTTTCACTTCAAAAATATAACGCTATGCAAACAATCACGTTTATAATTAAAAAGCTGTAGATATGTCATAAGCGTTCCGACAGCGCCTTGTTAAAACTTTTAGCTTATTTTTAACGGCTGCCCCGTCGATCCGCCCGTATCTAAGCAACATATAACTATTTCTTTTTCACCACCGATATTAAGAATAAGCCATCTTACTTTCACATTTTATCTAAGACAGTGTGGCGTTACAATATTACTTTACGTATGTGTGCGTTATCGTGCCATTTCTTTTGTCAAAATGTCATGTAGGTAACTTATCTACACCTTTTTACTTATAATCGCATGCAAATGAATTTATAACCGTGTAAACGAAAAAGCCTCCAGAAATAGAAAGATAAAGCTCTATGCATAAGTAAGGTTGTGATCTAACACCGGCACTAGACAGCTACGTGTGTCCTAGATGCTCTTTCACGATTCCGCTTTGACACCGCCGCCTCGCCCCACCGACATCAAAGCTAAGAAACGAGAAAATAGGGTGCACACGACATGTACGCGTATGTATGGAAAAACGTGACTTTACGTCAACAAGGTGTGTCACAGATCCACCCAAATGTCGAACACAGATGAATAGAGTATACTTCAACGATCAGGATTAATAAATCTACAAGATTTTATAGTTTTTCCATTAAAAGCATTATAGTGGACGTTGAAATTCAACCATAATATCATTATTTATATTATACTAGCGGACCAGGCAGAAGTTGTCGCGGCCTGATTATAAAAAAAAAATCCTTAACAAATTATATACTAAAACCTTCCCCATGAATCACTTTATCGACTGGCGAAAACAGCATGAAAATCCGTTCAGTAGTTTTTGAGTTTATCGCGAACAGACAGACAGACGCGTTAGTGGACTTTGTTTTATACTATGTAATGATGATACATTAAACGAATTGATATTACTTATGCAAGCTAAATGTTATTTTTTTTCGTGTGTAGTTATCATTACATAGTATATAACGAAGTCCTCTGTCACGTCTGTCTGTCTGTCTGTTCGCGATGAACTCGAAAACTACCAAACGGATTTTCATACGGTTTTCACCAGTAGATACAGCTATTCACGAGGAAGGTTTTGGTATATAATTTGTTAAGGTTTTTTTTATTATTATCAGGGCGGGACAACGTCCACCGGGCCCGCTAGTATATATATGGAGATTCAAATGTTAATAAATGTAGATAAGTTGGAACAAACTTTAAATTAAAAAAAAATCAATATGAAGTAATTTGAACAATAAGTTTCACTGAGAAACTGTCATCTCTTTATTAAATAAATATAAGTAAATTGTAAATTCCGATATTTTTAAACTTTTATCTTTATTATTACTCTATAGGGATCGAATTATTTATCTGTTATCAATACAACATTTATAACTTAAATAATTTTAACAAAATGATTTTAAGTATATAGTTTTACATATTTCGTATTCTTTATTTATTTTATTGCACATAGCTTTGTTTGTATATTCATATTACCAATATACCCAGTTACGTTATTTCACAGTCATTAATAATTCACTTCTGTGTTTGGACGTATAATGCACTAATTTTGTTAATACACTGTAATACGAACTAGCAGCTGTGTCTAATAGAGATCGTAGTAAAAATGAAGCCGAGAGAAAGAGTGTTTTATCTGTCACATATTAAGAGCGTTTTATCTGTCACATATTAACCAATCAGAAGCGAGATATATTACATTTCCACCAATCACATTGCGGGCATCAGTATTACTTGTGTTGTCAAGCTGAATTAAATTTTGAGCAACGTTTTACAACAAAAGATAACTTTTCAGGTTACATGATCGATTCAGCCATAAGGCACTAAGGTGTAGTTCATTGCGTGTTTCTAGTTTTTTGAGTTGAAAAAATGTGTTGACTTGGATAATAATATCGCATTTGCAAGTTAAAACTGCAGTTTTTTATCAGATTGAAAACAGATAAAAAAGTAGCTTTGGTTCAAATTCCCGAGGACGGGGAAAAATACCGCCGGCTCCCGTTTTCTTCACTGGGTGACGGTTGTGGGTAGGAGAGGGGTGCAGGGTGGTTCGTTGTTACCGAGTTTCTTCCCAAACACCTAATGTAGCGGCCAGTTTGATTGTATGCCTGTTTTTCTCATCTATTTCGGGTCGTTTTATTTGTTTATGTTAGATTGTTGTAATTTTTATTGAAGTGGAAACTTGTTTAGGCCCATTGAACAGTTAACGAAAGTGAACCGTTCCGCTTGGTTCTGTGACGCTAAATCCTCAAGTCCATGTGAGCCCTCAAGTCGTTATCGAAGACGTACACTATCAGACTAGGAATGTATCGATTCAATAAATCGTATAATCAGTGTGTAATTCCAAGTGTATAATATGCAATGTAATATATTATATTATGCGTATTTAGTATAACTATTGATTATTACCAATAATCTATACTAATATTATAAAGAGGTAAAGTTTGTGAGTTTGTGAGTTGTGGGTTGTAGGGGGTAATCTAGGAATATGGTCGATTGAATAATTCTTTAGTGTTATATAGCTATTATGAGAATAGTTATAGGTATATATATCAGTAAGGAATAGGAGGGAGAAGAAGAAAAATGTTTAAAAATGAGATGTTTTTTTTTTGAGAGTTTGTGGGGAAAAAAAGAAAAAATATTAGGGGGGAGGAGGGGGGGGGGGGGGTGAATAATAAACTGATAATAAGTTTTCACTTCTATCATGTGGTCATAAATACACTTCCATTTTTTTTAACTATGCTAATTCTAAATATTGTAATTGAAAAACAGTGAGTTTGTTTGCTACGCTTTCAACCCTTAACTCCTCTATAGGTCACCCTGAAACTTTGCACTATATACCCTATGTTCCTCTCATATTCCTTTCATCCCTGCGGACGAAGCCGCGAACAAAAACTAGTAAAATATAATAAAATTAAACGTATTATGGATATTGTAAAAAACAAACTCTTCGATATATCATTTTTAAAGCGATAATAATTCTATTAACTTAGATATAAGTCTCATGGAATTGCGAATATTCTAATAAGCTTACTAAAAGGCACGAGGTTTAAGGTCAACCGGTCCGGTTAACTCTTGACTCGTTTTAAAGTAAAACTCGAGTCCTGTGACCCGACACGTCTCTGCCTCGATGGCCCGATGTTTCCTCACTTCTCACGTCTACGATAGGGCTGCCACTTTCAACAACACTACTCAAATTAATATAATTTATTCGAAATTATGTATTAATAGAATACGTAACTATTTATCATATCTATCACTACATACTATAGAACAAAGTCCTCTGCCACGTCTGTCTATCTGTCTGTCTGTCTTTTCGCGTTAAAGTTAAAAACTAATGAACGGATTTTCATGCGGTCTGCACCAGTAGATAAAGTGATTCATGAGGAAGGTTTAGGTGTATAATTTGTCAAGGGTTCTTTTTCTTTATCAGGATGGGAATATGTCCGCCGGGCTCGCTAATTTATTTATAGTTTCACTGTAGCCAGTACACCATATGTAATAAAAAACGTAGAGTTTGAACAAAATATATAGGATATGTTAAGGTAATTACAATTATGCACCTTGTAGACATATGTATCACTACATATTATAAACCAAAGTCGTCTGTCTATCCGTTCGCGATAAACTCAAAAAATACGGAACGGATATACATGTGGCTTTCACCAGTAGATGAAGTGATTCATAGGGAAGGTTTAGGTATTTTATCAAGACTTTTATTATAAAGGCGGGACAACATCCGCCGGGCCCGCTAGTATAAGATAAAACGATAAATAAAAATTCTTAATTGCAAGAAATTATCAAACATAATATCAATTAACTGTCTGTATAAAAAAATGTAGTCTTAGTTATTACTAGTGGGCCCGGCGGACGTTATCGCGCCCTGGTAAAAAAAACCTTGACAAATTTATATACCTAAACCGTCCTCATGAATCACTTTATCTACTAATGAAAACCGTATGAAAATCCATTTTGTAGTTTTTGGGTTAATGGGGAAAAAGAGAGAGGAGAGAGGGGGGAGAGGACTTTGTTTTATAATTTTTTGTTCCTTCATCATCGTCTTTAATGATTTTATTTGTCTAAAATTCCATTTAGTGTTTTATCGAAATTCTGTGTTAGCAACCCTAGACACAGGCAAAATTTAGTGACAGCACACGACCTAAATATTTAGTTTCATCCGTCGTGAAAAAGGATAAGCCCTTCTTTTTTCTCGAAGAAAACTCGGCGTTTTTTTCTTGTTTCAGATTCAGAAAGCGATAGATTTTCTCTATGTTTACAAAATTCTGAAGCACTTTTTTAAATGTTATCTTTAAGTTAGTTACTTTTTAACATTTTTAGTTATTATGCTATTCTTTTACATGTCTACGTGGTGGTAGAGTTTCGTCTAAACCCGCTTGGCTAGCTATCACTCTCATGTTAAAAATCTGTCACCGAGCATCTAAAAGTATATTCCAGCAGACACATTTAAGAGCCAGCCCTCTACTTTGTTTTTTTTTATATGATAAGAGGCAAACGGACAGGTGGGTCACCTGATGTTAAGTGGTCACCGCCGTCCATAGACACTTGCAACACCAGGGGAGTCGCAACCTGTGGGGTATGTGGGGTGTATGGGAAGAGGGAAGGGAAGGGGAGGTGTTCCTCCGGCGCTCTCACTGACCGAACGAAACGCAACAATGCAAGCATTGTTACTTCACGTCGGTTTTCTGCGAGAGGGTGGTACTACCCCGGGCGAGCCGGCCCATTCATGCTGAAACCATTAATAGCTTCAGCGTAGCTCTACCACCTATTAAGAGCGTGTTTAATATCTTAGACCTCATCGTCATTTAAGATCAGGTTAGATTTTGACCAAACGCTAAAAGTTATTAAAGAAAGTCGACTAGTTTTCTCCCACGACTTCATCTGCATTTTTATGATATATTCAGAATACAAAGCAGTATTAGAAGTTCTTGTAATATTTCAAAAGAGAAGGGGAGACAATCAAAACATGTCATCTATTTCGATTCTACTGCGAATCAGTTTTATTTCGCACTAATATGGCGTCCGAACACTGCAATGATTAGAGCTATTAATTTGCCTCAATAATCTACACTATTCACCAGTTATTTAGCCAAATTGACTAAATTATATTGTCATACCCCCATATATATGTATGTAGACTTCATCTGTAAAATCCTTCCCCTACATTACACAATCTCCTCTACATATAAAACAAAAAGCTACCCCATCTATTTTAACAGGTTCATGTAAAAACTCCAATAAACCGTCCTGTCGGTACATATGTATACGTTAATATATATATATATTCTTTTAGGAACGCACAAGGGACACTTTTATGGGTAACGGGCGACTGGACATGGACATGGCTGTATTTTTAACAGAAATTACTTTATGTTACTATTTTTTCGTAAATCGCGTTTTCGTGTCGTGATTTGAGAGCAATATAAATATATTCATATAAATAGGTGACGATTAAACAATTCAATACCTTTTTGTTCTCTATTTTTAAGCAATTTCCTTATTTTTTTATCTGATTAGTGGTTATTTACGAGCTAAGTGTATCAATAAAAGAAATGGGAACTGTTATTTATAAGTGAAACTTTTTTATGCGTCTTATGTTGTGAGTCGCTAACATAGGCATTCACAGTTCGATCCCTATAAGTAATGCTCGGTCCAAGCACAATTATGCAAAAAAGAAAAAAAAGGTGAAATTTTGTTAACTTACCTTATACATAACATATATACTTGTTTTTTTTTTATTTGCAGCTGCTTTGGTAACAGCTACTGCGTTTGTCTCACAAACGCGAGTAGTCCGAGACTTTGGTTACTGGGGGAATTAATCATTTTTGGATTTTTTTAGGGTTTTGTCTACATTTCGTTTTTACAATAGTCGTTTTTTTTATTTTGAGGTCATTCTAATTTTCTTGTGTTTGTCTTTGTTACTTATATGCTTGGTTATCAGTTAATACATAACTTAGCATACCCTAAGATATTGGCATAGATAAATTATGACGTTTTTGATATTGTGTTACTTAATACGACTAGAAAATTAAAGCGTAAAAGTTCTAAAAAGAGGATTGTCTTCCACATAAACCAAGCGTAATATACGGCTAGACAGATTTTCAGTACAGCATTGGAAATGCTTGCATTATATTGTTTTCTTTCATAGATAACTAAGGATTTTCGTAGATTTGGAGAGTATATATTTTCATCGCCGTATTCAAATCCAACTGAGCTAATATTTTTTAAATTTTCTTGATAATATTCTTCTTTGCTGACAATATTATTGTTCTGAACGACCTTCAGAGAATTGTTCAAAATGTTTCGGCATTTCAAGATTTTCAAGTGGTGTTTGATTTCTTTAAAATTGTCGTTTTCTGTGCGTCAATAAGTTCCATTTTTGAATTGAACCTTCATTTAAAAAAATGTAGTGTACAGAAGGTAGACAAATGGTAGCGAAAAAATAAAGATAGCGAAGCTGCGAGAAGAGCTAGTGCAATAGAAAACACACTCATGGAATCTGTTACAATGAATATATACAAAATAGCCCTGTTTCGTTAGTGGCTCCTGGTGCAATACTGTTTCGATAGTGGAAAACAAAAAACAAAACAAAATGGCCGAAACATTTCCGGTTAAACACCGTAGTACAACTGGATTCGATCGATTGCATATTGGTTATTTCGTTGGATAAATAAAATATATATCGTATTTTTAATTGAAAAAAAATGGGTTCTCTTCCTATACAAGACTAGAAACCACCCACGGTTTCGTTCGCGTTGCTTACAAATTTAGCAATAGATATAATTTCAGAAGTGTATTATTAATTCCGTATATGGCTTTCTGCAAACGAACTTACAAATTCTACGGTTGTAACGTTACCACCAAAAAATGTGTATGCTTTATAGCTATTGACTATTTGCTAGTGTGTGACCAAAATCTTACCAGATATTAACACATTGACTGGCACGAGGCTTTTCACGAAACTGTCCTGGGAAGCCATTTTGTTTTAATGATTTTATGTTACAATAATAGTAATTATAGTAAATAGGAATAAGGCAGCTAAAGAAAGGACAAGATAACTCACAGTGGGCCCCCCGAGCAAGTTCACAAACTATGAGATATCTCGTTGTTGGCAGTCAACTTGTTAAATGACGATGTTGCCTGAGATAGTAAACAAGGTACACCTAGAGCTCTCAAGCGAGTGTAGCTGCTGTAAGATGCCCATAGGTGATTGGTGATAGATTTTCAACTTGTGAGTACCTAGCCAAGCGGGATTAAAAAAGTCTACCATCATAATATGCTTTCATCATAATGTGATCTCAGTTGCTAGAATTAGAACCTGCATCGATCGAAACTGTTTTCGAGCATCCTAACGATTGAGCTATCGTCGTTCCATATACACATAGAAAGCATATATGTCATATCCACACATCCAAACCAGATTAAACTTGTCATGATAGACAGCTGAACAAATTAGCATTAGGGTATAGCACATTTGTAGGAACCCTTTAGTTAGTATACCTCATGACTATCACATACATGGTCTAACGGTTGAATGCATCTCATTAGAATGTATTACCAGTATTGATGTGCATTCAACTATCTGTTGGAATACGCTGTAATGGGCTTATGAGCCATTGTGTCATCTCTCGATGTATTTATTGATTTAATATATTTAGCACACCAACGTAGATATCACATACAGGTTAACCTACATTTTGTTAATTGCAATATACAATTACAGTGCAATAATTACGATCATAGGCGTTCGGTTGTCCGTTATCTATCAAGTTGGTTTTTTTTTAACACCCATATCAAAATTTCTCTATCCCAAGGGAATAGGAGATGGATTATTGTATTTATCGCGCTACGCGGCCTACCCGTGCTCTTACTTCGCTATCACTTTACATCATTAAATTTACATCATTAAAACAAAAAAAGTCTGACTGGTAATTTTATAGTTAAACAAACAACCATTCTAGCCTAAGATGAAGAACAAGATGACTAAACATTCTTTCATCCGTAACCAGCCGGTTTAACGGTAGGAATGTGACGCATTCGATATCCAATTGAGCTAAATAATCCAAATTAAATTTCACACATTGGACAACACACCGTAAATAATTACGCAAATTGATTCCGTTCGTATTGCGCGCGGTGCAATTTGTTAGCTCATATTTGTGTTCGACCGCGCACACGGCAGCATAAAATTCCTTTTGTATTCGTGTGCAAATAATGACGAATTCTCATACAAAGCATAGCGGTCAATGATTAGTTAATAAATCTGGACGTGTATAAGCTAACACTGTGGTAAATCGTAAATACATAGTTAAAAGGGGATCACCATGGACGGGATAAATTAAATAGATTCTTGGACGTTATGTCAATTCTAGTGGGTTCAACTTCCTCAATAAGCTAGAACCATCACATTACGACATTATATACTATGTGGCCTTCTGCATGCATCCTTATAAAGGACTTGATACTCTTTAAACACTCAAAGTAATATATATTCAGAAATTAAAGCTTCATTTGCTTTAAAAGAGATACGAAAATTAAACAGATTCTTATGATGCTCTCATTCTAGGCTTCGTTGTTTGTTGTTTCGCTTCTATGTACTCTTCGTTCTTCGATGGCCAGAATAGAACTGTCCACGATCGCCCTGTGGATCGCTTATACATGTGATAAAACAGAGGGTGGAAATCTCTGGAAGATTACGACAGTTTCATGTATGACACTTTCTTGTAGCGCTTTTTTTAGAGTTCTACTGGGATGATAAAATTTCAATGTTTACGTCTATTTTTCTCACATCTCTATAAATATATAATAGATATGTAGGTAATGTAACATGGGCTATTATGGGCTACATAATAAGTTTTATTTTGGATGCTTTATTTCTTAGGGCTGAAGCAAGATAATTTAGGTTAATTTGCCTAACGTATCGGACTTCCATTCGTAGCGGTCCAGTAGTTAGACCAGTGGAATAACGATTCAATGCCCGCGTGTTCAAACCCCGATGTATAAGATTTTTGGATATCGCACAGATTTAATTATTTGAATTGGTAACACCTTCGGCTTTAGATGAAAGAAAAAATGTAAGGAAACCTAAAACTAAGAAATGTTCTTGAACTATCACTGTATGTGGAAAAAATATAGAACTACGTATTTGTTCGGGGTTTAAATGTATACATTGTTCTTTCTGTCAAAATAAGGTCTTTGAGCCTTTTGATTTATAACACAAAAATGTGTTATTGTACAAACATCAGACGTCGAACTACTACGTTAATTGTAATCGTGTGCACCTAAAATTGCGACAGTTTACAACAAATTGTTTTGTGAATTGGTTAGTTTGGTATGAGAGAGTCGGGAACAAATATTTGCCTGAGCGGCGAGTCATGGTGGAGCGAGGCGGCTCGATGCGGTCGGAACCAAATTATTGATGTTTAGATCGGTTTGTACCTGTCCCGTTCGGGGATATTGTTTAACGTACAAAGGTACGTGGAACTTTATAGTTATTTTATACTAAACTCTGTGCCAAAGTTTCGAATTATTAACAATGTCGTCAACTAAACTTAATCAAATCCCCGTATGATAGGTCCATATGTATTCATAGTTAGGTCTTTCTCAATACTGCTCAGTTCTAATCGGCCGGTCAAATTACATGCGATCTTCGGTTATACGTAATGTGGTACACGACTTGCCTGCACTTAGCTTCATTCACGCTTATCGTACTTTCAGAAATAAATCTTGGAAATTAATTACTTGCCTCTTAAGGACCACAGTGTTATAGTCTATAACCTTCCTTAGTATATAAACTACCTCAAAGATAAACCGCATCGATCGATGTAGGTTATGTTCCTTGCGAATGACCTAGAGATTTTGACGAAGGAAAATATTGCGATGCAACCATAGAATGATGGTGGGTTTTTTCTAAGCTCGCCTAGTTAATTACTACACTTACGTTGATTTTCTCTGGACAAACAGACTTGAGAGCCAGTCCTCTCCTATGTTCAACATCTTAAACAATACTTTGTTTAACGTCACGTGAGATTGCGGTCAAACCCTAAATTTTAAATGAAAAAACTGCAGTAAGTTCAGCTATAATTGTTTCAAATATACGAACACTATTGTTATTAGGTATCGCTTGCAATTTATCGAAGTTAAGGACCCTTCGATTTTTAATACGACGCAAAACAATGCTTTACAATTGTGTTCACAAAGCGGTCCCATTAGGAACGGTGCAACTGCCTAATTGACTTTTCAAGTGAAGTGATTACTCGACGGTATACCTAGCGCGTGCTACATTGAAAATCGAGTTTCCAAGTGGTTTCAATAGTTCTATTATTAATTTTAAAATGATCGTAAATGATCCATTTGCGTAACGGAAAAAAATTGTTCAAACAAGAATTTTTCGCTTATAAATGTGCTATCATAAGACACCAAATGGAAGTACAGTGTAGAGTCTTTATAGCATTCGTTATACAAAAGAAACTCTCTATAATGTGGAAATTAGTTCATTTTGGTTGATTTACCCTAAAACATAATCCTAAAAGACGTATCAGTCGAATGGCTTGACACGTGGAATGACAGTTTCATATCCACAGGTCCGAACCCCGATGTCTACCAACAAATTTTTGGAAAATTTCCTACATTAATTCATTAAACTTGGTAAGACTATTGGCTGCCGGTGAAGGAACAAACATCGTGAGGAAATCTAAACCTGGGTAATATTCTTGTAGCATCACCGTATATGGGGAAATATAGAATTATGTATGTTTAAGAGTATTAAATCGCCAATACGTCGTGGGGTGGTGTGATGATTGCACCCCAATCTTCGGAAGCAGCCGAGGGCTCTACAATTTATCTCCTACAGACTGATGTTATGTGTCCCTAAAAACCATCTACGTTCCTGATAGCGCAAAAGCCATTCTCTATCATGAAGAAATAGTTTATAGTGTATCAGTATTATCTATTGTGTTTGTTGTCATTGTTCAAGAAGCTTCGACTAAATCTTTGAGGTGCCAATATTTCTAAGAAAACACCTGAGGTCGTAAATAGCCGCTTTGCTTGTAGTCCGGTGAAGCTATTAAGACCTTGCTAGGTCAATAGCGAAAAAAAACCGCTTTGCTTATACTGTTTTTATTGCTAATACCACGCGTCTCATTACTCTTGAATTGCACAGTCTATAGGAAATTTTGGTCTCAGTTACTAAACAAACCAGGCATCTATATTATCAGACGTATGCCAACTTTGAAAATTTAACATGACCAGTAAAACAAATCCTGTATTGAATTAAGGTTTGCACGATATATACAATAGAAAGGATACAACAAAATGTTTTGTTGAAACCGCACTACAACAAAATAAAAAGTTGAGTTCTTTAAGTTTCGTTATAAATATTGAAATCAATAACAAATTCAATGATCGCCACATCACCTTTTACCTAATAGAGAAGCAAATACCGGTCTTTATGATAGGTTAATTTATATTCGAAATGCATGATCTTATTGCAGTTTCATTATCATAAAATTTTGGATATACGTTAACACGGGTACATAAAAGGGCACAGCATACCATTCATCTAGAAGAGAAGTGTTGTTCCTAGAAAATAGTAAATACAAGCCATGCAGTGAGCAAAAATTAGTTCAAATTGTGTGTTCCTATGCACAGATCCCTTTGGATGAAGATTTCTTTAACACATAGGCAGATGTATCATAGTTCTAAGGTTTGATTATTAATTAAAAATTTTGCACCCGATATTTAGCAACTTCTACTATTGCTTTGTCCTTGCGAAATATGTAATTAAAAAGTCAGTATATTCTTATAATACTCACACCCCTAACTCCCACTATATTCTCCTAAATGTCTTAAATGTCCCGAGAGATAAAATAACATCAATTGACCAAGTCGCAACAATAAAAACTACTATCTACCCTCACGATAAGTAATTTGGGCGACCCTATTGGGGACATTGGGTTGATTATAAACAACCAATTTGTCTTGACCTCTCCCTTCTTACGGGTAATAAGTATTAATGTATTTTTATATAATTGACACACGGCTTTCTCAACGCTTCGTAGTAATGTTAGGGGCTACGTAACTATATGGTCAAATACTATTGTCTATAAGGTAGAATTGATAACATTGTAAGACCTAAATTTTATGTGGAGAATAAAAAAATTGTCAGGCTCTTTTAATATATCTGTGGGACTATGAAATACCTAAATGAGCGAGTACTTGTCTCTTTTGCCTACATTTCTAGACGTGGTACTTCTGTTATATGAAATTTGGTGGCACTGAGCTCCCCGCAGTGGTAGATGGTTGCCCATATGCTCCAAGACCATGTAATTTTCGGACGATCTAAAGTGTTATATATCTAATCAAAATTGTTTAGTCCACCAAAAATCTTAACCTTCATTTCCCATAATCCGAGAACCCGGTTGACGTTGTCCAGAGTCGTTTATGCTTCGAAATAAATTAATGGAGATTAAAGTTACCTTAAATATAGATATATTAAATTCTACTATATATGTTAAAAACAATTAGACATTAGACACAAAGATAAATTTAAAATGTAAGGACAAACAATAATCTCTAATCTCTGAAACGGCTGAATTGATTTCGACGAGACTTTTGCTGGCATATTTCGAGTTTGCCAGGATATTATGTAGGTTACAGATTATTACTCTGTTCCATAAAGGCTATCTAGTGTTGATAGGAATTTAATAGAGGTACCATAAAAACGAGAAATAATCGAAATTACATTTAAGGAAATTAAAGCCAACAATTAACCCACACAACACAGTATATTTTCACTTTAGCCGGGAAATAAACTCGGGACCCATACTTTATGGCGTTTTAGTTGCATCAAGACTTAATAACATATGTAAATTGAGGTAAAGTTTGTTTTTATTTATACTAAAAATACCAATAATTAATTTACCGAGACTCCTAGACGAATAATAAATTTCTTACGGTAAAGTCTCTATTGTAGTACCAAGCACAATACTACCCATTCTCTTGTGAAAGAGTTACTGTGAGGAAAAACTCAATGTAGTTAACACAGGGCACTAATAAGCGGTTTGCTCGCACACAAGTGGTAACATTTGAACATTTTATTCGCGGAAGCGTATCAAATTAGGTGAATCGCGCCTTGTCCGGCCGCCGAGAGGCCGTGTTCTTGGTCTCCGTGGCCTATAACATAAGCGGAAGCGTTTATTGTCTTTATATTTTATTCTCCTTATCTCTGATGCTACGTTCGTTTATTCTGATTTGTTAAAGTAAGTAGTTGAATTATAAGAATCTGGATTCTGTGTAAATATTCTTCGTGTTCAGATATCTAGCAATTTTAGAGTGGTCGATAGAATAGCGCAGATATGCTGTAATAAGACCTATAAGCGAGTTTATTTTATTTACGGACAGCCAGTGATCAAAACATCGTACATTAATTAATAATTGAATTATGTATAATACAAAGAGCTAAAGGCGTTAATAGGCGCCACAATATGCACTAAATGATAGACAGTTTCAATTTCAAAATATACAAAAGAAAATGAAAAACAAAAAGGAAAATATTACTTAAAGAAAATATTAAGATATGGAGAAATAAGGTACGTGTTATATAAAACTAATGCGCAATAATATTAATTTCAAAAATATTTAAAACTGGGTTATGTAATGTTAAGAGTTAAAAAGTTGTAGTAAAGTGGAGAACATAATAACTTCTCTATGAAAAAGCACAAGGGTTTACAAATTTTTATGGTGATCGGTCAAACGATGTTGGGGTTTATAGATGTACTAATATCCATTCCTATATACATACATATTTTAAAGTAAGTACCTACTTCTTTAAGTGAAATGCTCTATGTAAATGTATTCTGTATTAGAATACAATAAATATGTATTTTTAAGAAGAATGACAACCTAATAAAACCACGCCGTGGTGGTAGTGTGTTTTGTAATGCCCTCTTGTCTGGGCTACTTCTCTTAATTTGAAAATTTATCGGTAAGCACTAGAACGTATGCTTGTATTCCATTCTCTCTCTAGATATAACGTGTGTACCATTTTATGCTACATTCATTTATAAATATTTTATTTACTTTTTTTAATTAAGTCATATTATTGATAACAAATTGTGAGGTAGTCAAATTTTGTATAAATTTGTCTAAAAAAATATAATCGCTTTCCGCTTATAACGGAATCCTGCCAACTTGAGTGACAGTATCGATCTCACATAATCGTGCTTCGCCAATCGCCCCCTCCTACCACCGTGTTCGCCCCGATAGCTCCAATTCCGCTTTATCTCCCCCACTTTCTCCGCTCCCCTTTGTGCTTATTTTCTTCAATTTTTTTTCTTTTCCCCCACTTTTATTTCGCTCCTTATTTTCTTACTATTATTTTTTCTTATGTATTTTTCGTGTTTCGTCCCATCTCCAGTCTTATTGCGAGAGGAAAAACTTTTTTGCCGATCATTTCGTAGGTCGTTATTGGTGTATTGCGGGTAAGTGCGCTCGTCTAGAGAATTGATTTTTTTTAATGAATTCTCCTTTTATGTTTAACGATATTAAATGGGATCGGCGATTGTTAGAATGGAAATAATATTGTGGAATAAATAATAAAACGAATGTTTTCATTTCTATTTTCTGAAAGCTTTATTATACTTATTTTATTTGTCTTTGGTATTTAGGTAATTGTTTATTTATTTGGACCACACATATTCTATGTCTTTTTTATTGTTTCTTGTAGTTTATTAGTCAAAGCATTCAAACTTCATAATAATACCCAGTCTATCTGTTGATCCCAAGGATTTTTTTTACGTACCAAAACATATATTTCATATATACACGACCCCTATACATCAAGTGTAATATACACACAGGTATCGTGTTCGAGGGTTAATTAATGTATATCCATTAATCAGACAATAGCTGCCACCGTACACATAGTGGCCTGTTACAGTGACTGTGTTTTGATTTGCCAGGTTTTGAGATCAGTTTATATAGCCATCTACCACGAGGTACCATGAACCATATCCTCGAGTAACATTTAGCCTGGTTTCATTCAAATCGATTGACTCTATCAAAAGTTATTTTAATGACGACGCGACTAAATACGAGAGAAAGGTAGACAAGTAACTGGACTTAATATATTCAGATGATTTTATTAGCCACTGTTTTTTTCATTAGGTTCCGCGCGGACGGTGTTACGAACATAGCCAGTTTTAAAAACGATGACACTGGCTAATTCTTTTAGTACACCAAAAAGAAAAAAATAAACAAAATATTAGATAATAATCGAAACATATTATAAACACTTGATCTCATTAGGGTACCGTCGCACGATAAGGGCGTGTAAACACGTCGAGTGGAGTGCGATCAATCAAAATTGTCAAGCGATTGGAAAGTCCGCCATGTTTCGCGAGCGAAAATCGGGCATCAATCATGTCTCGGCGGAACGGAACGGTCGGGATGTGTCATTCGTTTGAATTTTGACAGCTTTTGAGTGGGTTAATTTGTAACGTTCGATGTAATTGTGTTATGCAAAGATTTATGTAACTTCTACTGGTTTGTAAGCCAGCTTTTGTTGATTGTAAGCGATGACGTAATCTTGTAAATTAATAAGTCTAGGTTTGTTATTAACTCGTTCACTGTCGACAACGAGGTATCTAGTAGTTTGTGAACTTACCCAGGAGTCCCATTACGAGTTATAAGCTCTTTTCTTTACTTACAACTTACTTACTTTACTTGCAAGCATATGTAGCTCTCGAGTATGTCATTCTCTTTGGCAGACTGGCTGAAACGAACGACTTCTTATAGCTTTAACTCCATATATGGTATTTATAGTTACAAGAGATCTTTCAATCGCTTGAATGACATATTCTATTTACAATAAATTGAAACATTTCAGCCAATCTGCTAAAGAGGATGACAAACTCAATAGCTATATAGCACATATATCAATGTAAATATTGATCGAAGGCCTCAGGAAATAGAAAAAAATCAGATTCGGCTTACATGAATTTCTTTGTAGCACTTTCAAATAAGTACCTATAATTATTAAATCTCAAATATAATCGCGAGATAATTCGTACCATGTCTTTTCTTCCAAAAACAATTTTTTTACTTCTTGATTATTTACTATAATTATATTTTTTAGTGACATAGTATAATAATTAAAACTAAATGGCTTCCCAAGTGAGTTTCGCGTAAAATGCGGTAGTACTTCTAAACGTGTTAATAAAACTGCAGAAATGAGATGAGTTCAATATTAGAAATTTCTGGTGCCATAGTTGTAATACATTATTTTTCTTCAGATAAAGTTTATTAGATATCAGGTATACTCCTGATTGAATTCCACGTTCAACCGCCGATACTATTGGAATAAATATTATTCCATTAAGTAAATTAGTGTGCGCCCACTGTTCCGTGGCCCACATCCTAAACAACGTAACAGAAAAATGTGACAGATTGCGTAACAGTCTTTCCATTGAACGGATCCACCGGCCCGTGCGGCCATTACTCGGGAATCGAACCCCGACTCAAGTGGTCCAACCATAAAGCAAATTAATCAATTAGCCGGAGGCATGTCGACAACATTACGAGCAACGTTTAATTTCGCCCTCATCGAGGGCTGTAACCAACCGGTGTAACATGAACCCGCCATACGACCAAAGGGTTACGAATCGAGGGTCTTCATTACGGGCTGGTATTTTTGTCTGTAATTCAGGGGGTTGTAATTTTGTACAATTTTGCTGACGCATTTGCTTGATAGTCGTCGAGTACGATGCTTTGTGTGTTGATAATATGATGAAGAGCTACGGAACCCTAGCCGTTTAAACTTATTGTTAGAGTTAAATTTTCCGCGATTAAAAGCTCTGTGCACTTCGAAATATGATATTGACCTTATGAAGTACATTAAAATATATATTTTTTTTAATTAATATTATATTCATCACAAGCGCCAACGATCATGCTAAGAAGAATATAATAAATAATATTAAATACGGGAAAAATGTTTCCAAGGTAATGTTAGCGGATATCTGACATACGCCACATTCCAATGGCTAATCTTCACATAAACAAATTAATTATTAGTGTATTTATAAACCTGACATAAATATTTCTTGTTGTTAGGGAACGTAAACTATTAATTATAGCTATTAAATGTTTACCAATATTATATAATTAATTAATTAACACGTTGAAATATATTGGTGGGGAACTCCCTAATTGTTTGGGGAAATCCCCAGGAGATAACCTATCTATATCATCCTGAATAATAAATGCATTCTAATATAGATTATTGTTACAGTGGATGCCATACAATCTGAAGCTGGTTCTGATGGGAACAGCGAGCATGCGTCGTCAGGTGACGAAGATTCACAGATGAGGCTACGATTAAAAAGAAAGTTGCAAAGAAACCGGACCTCCTTCACCAATGACCAAATAGATAGCCTCGAGAAGGGTAAGTTTTAATCATATATTTACCAAGCGACAAAATATAGGTAAATCGATTGACATGCAAGTAAGAAGGGAGGTTCTTTGTGCTGCACCTAAGTTACAAATATCTACAGATATCATATAACACAGTCGTTTGTCGCAGTTGTCTGTATGTTTCCTTAGTCTCATTTAACTACGCAACGGATTTGAGAGAGTTTCTTCTAGTAGTTTTATATGCACAATAGCCTCTGCCCGAGACTTCGTCCACGTGGAATAGTTACTTTGGGCTAACGCTAACAGGCAGCGGAAGCTCTCAAGTGGAAAAAAAACCGATTTTGAAATATTTTTCATTGGTGCTCCGCTCCTATTGGTCTTAGCGTGATGATATATCGGACCAGTAGTTCCTGAAATTACCCCCTACAACGCCACAAACTCACAAATTAACAAAGTTTACCTCTTTATAATACTAGTATAGATATATGCCTATTATAATTATATAAAGTAGCTTCAGGAAAGAGAAAAAAATCAGGTTTGGCTGACATGTAATTCTGTTATAATTTTGAATATAATTTTACAAGATAATTTGTACCATGTTTTTTTGCAAAAACAATTTTTTTTTATTAACTTTTTGATTATTTATATTTACTATAATTACCATTTTAGTAACATAATATCCTTAAAATAAAACGGGTTTCACAGGTCACTTTCGTAAAAAGTCCTGTAAATGCAAAATAGAGTACAATTTCATCTATATTCGTTCCAACGATCACCACTGATAAAACGCAATATTAATGTTTTCGCTTGGACACAATATTATAGGTAGTTATTTCCAACAATTTGCAATTGGACATGAGTTACATTATCATCACCCCTCCTATACTTATACCAATAAAAGGGTAAATAGACAAAATCTGTACATTAAATATATTTACATATCAACATATACCTAACTTATATTAACACGGAATAATTGAAAATGATAAGTAGGTACATCGCGTCAACCATAATCATGGGCAGTTCCCCATACTTGTACTGTAATAGGTCAAGAAGAGTTGAGTTTACAATCATAAAATCAAAACAAAATCGGGCAAATGTATTTACAGAACACGAGTACCGTCTATAAGAGGTCCCTGGGGCCTTCATAAACCTATTTCCGAATGTCCCTCTCATTTTATTTATTGTTTGCCATACACGGTTATTAGTAAATAAATAAATATTGTCCCTTGATATTTACTCGGCACTCGGGCGGTGGCACCGAGGCCAATTATGTTGTCGCCCGGTGTTAATCTTAGTTTTTGCTCTATGTTTGTTTGTTTATAGATATATTAGTTTATTTCCTGTTTATTATTATATTTTGCTATTTAAAACACTTAATAAAATACAAGTGTTTGTTATTTCAAAATATGTCTGATGTAATCATGTTATTCTGTGAACTTTATACAAAAACTGTAGACTGAGTCAGATAAATCTTCTACATAAATACAATCAATTTCTGAATGCATGTATGTACGTGCATCACTTCAGTACATCTATTTGAATAATTCTTTTTCTGTTCGTAATTGTCATGACAAGGATCATATGAAAGGAAATTGATTGATTGATATTATTTTAGCAACATGTGATAGTGTCTCAACATTTAAACGTGCCTGCTCAGTGCCTAAATTGTATATATTTTTTATATATAAAATTAAAAATCATCTTCAACACGATACTTTTTTTATGCTTTATAAGTTAGCGTTTCACCACTATCTCATCTAAAATCGGCTGAGTGCCTTAAGCGCTCGCCTTAGTAGTCCGGTGAAGCTGTTAAGACCTTACTAGGCCAATAGCGATGACGATCTGATGTAAAATGGTAAACAAACTAAACTTAGAGAGAACTGGCTCTCAAGCACAGCTTTAGGAACACACCAACAGTTGCCTGGCGATAAATTTTCTACTCGAGGATGGTAGCTAGCCAGACGGATATAGAAAAAGTACTATGCTATGGTTTCATCACCATACTTTCCGTCACCGAAAGCTCCGAACCAGTTGCTAAGATTCGAACCTATCACTACCAACTAAGCCATTCATCATCATCCAAAATGTATATTGGATGAATGGGCTACTATTGACGAGCGAAAGTGTGAGTGATATTAAACACAATATGTGAACGATAGCGACGTCTGGAAGTGACGCCTCTCTCTGTGCAGCCACTAAAAACGAATGTAGCTTTATGTGTCTATTCTGTTGTAATAATAAAAAAATATGTTAGTTATTATGAAAAGATAAACCAGATCGAGTTTCTTGCCGGTTCTTCTCGATGACTGGGTTGTTTTCCGAACCGGTCGTAGTTCTGACGTTCATAAGTGCCTTCTCAGGGCCTAAATTGAATAAAGAGTATTTTGATTTTGAATAATATAGAAAATTAATTCACACAAAAATGTATAGTTAATTGGGTAAGTTTGTCGACAGAATTCGAGAGGACACACTACCCGGACGTGTTCGCGCGGGAGCGGCTCGCTGAAAAGATCGGATTGCCTGAGGCACGTATCCAGGTAAAAAATATCCAGTTTACAAGGCGGTAAGAGTGTATCGCTTTGTACGTCACCTTATACTAACACTTATAACCAATAACTTAATACATTTTTACACCCCAGATAATGAAATGCCGTTTTTAGTATAAGAAATTTATTCGTACCTACGAGTGCTTAAAGCTCTTATTTGGGTAAAAAATAACAAGTTTACAACGCGGTAAAACTGTATAGCTTTTTACTTCACTTTATACTAACGCTTATGATCAATAACCCAATATATTGTAACACTTTGGGTAATTATATATCGTTTTAAATACAAGAAATTTATTTCTACACATGAATGCCTGAGTCTTGGGACTAAGGTAAGCAATATCCAGATTACAACGCGGTAAGACTGTAGCTCTCTATACTAACGTCTATAACCAAAATAAGTTATAACCATCATTACATAGTATAAAACAAAGTCCCCTACCGCGTCTGTCTGTCTGTTCGCGATAAACTCAAAAACTACCGAACGGATTTTCATGCGGTTTTCACCGGTGGATAGAGTGATTGATGAAGAACGTTTTAGTGTATAATTTGTCAAGGATTTTTCATAATCAGAGCAGGACAACGTCTGCCGGGCCCGCTAGTAAATAATAATAATAAAAAAATCGATCAAGAGCGAGTCGGGCATGCACGTTAAAGATACTGCCAACCATGTACTAAATTTGTGCTATGTATTTAACAAAAAAACGTTTTCGTTCTCTCACTTCAGAGCTTTTACCGCTGGCACAAATCATACTTAGCTAGTTTTCATTTTTTATTTATTTTACCTGTATTCTTTAGTCTATATCATTAAGGCAGCCTTCTATAAGGACGCTGTAATATATATTTTTTGTTATATTTAAAAATATCGAAACACATATACCGAAAAACAAGTACCTACTTATAATGGCTTAAAAATGATATCCCCTTAAATATAGTACGGACGATGGAGGCAAAAATAAAATCATAGTAATTTAACTTACGTCATATTTATATGGCGACGGTGATTGTCTGTCTGTAGATGTCTAGACGGTCGTGACTGTTATAAAAAAAGATTCTGTCTCATACATTCACTGTCTCTTCAATCGGACCCGCCTACTAAAAATAAATCGATAGACGTTAATTATTCTATTTCATAAAAAATAACACACGAGTGGTCTGTGGGGTTCAGACTGTGTGGATGCGTTCATAAGGCCCTGTTTACATTGGCTGTTTGCGTAGGCGAGCACCATGTAGATGCGTCTTTAACAAACACGTTAAAAAAACAAGGGCTATGATATTATAATGGAGAGCGAACAAATATACGTACATACATATTCCTACTTATATAGAGAAAATGTGGGTACAACTGTGAACAATGGATTTTCGACCTTATTTTGTTTTAGTAAAAACAATAAAGCCTTGTTTACTGGCGTTTGTTTGAATTGTATTAATTCTAGGCAGATATTGTGAATTGTTAAAAGTTCATTGGTAAATAAGGCAGTTTTTTTAACGCAGAAAATGTATTTATGTAAAAAAAATGTTAAGCATACTTTATAATAGTTTTATTACGAATAGTCGACGCAGTGAACGTTTTACGAAGCAAAATAAAAACCTCTTAAGTGTAATTCGATTATTCAGTGCTAAGTGCTCGAAAACTTTGGCTTAGTGCCGTTGGAAGTACACAAGGCCATTATAAAACTTTCGCAGGCATAACGACCCTCTGCGACATGATAAATGACTCGTTTGTTATAATGTTTAAATTCAATAATGGGCTCGCTTTTTATCTGATGTTTTTAATCCATTTTCATAAAGTGCAGTAGAAATGGAAATGCGATAGGAAAATTTATGAAAAAGCAACCATGTATGAGGATAGGATTTTGCAGAAGTATCAGGATATCATATCAGACATGCTCATCGCTCGATTACACGTGGGCATATGGCGTTTTAAGCTCAACCGGTGGTAGCAGTCTATATCTACTTGACTAGATTTTATTTTACTCGCAAGCATGTATGTTCATATAATTTTGAAAATTGTTTAGGATATTGTACCAAACGTACCAATCGCTGTTACACATAGGCGTATCGTGTTCTAAGATCAACCGATGGTAGGATTCTATACTCGATTAGATTTTATTTTACCTGCAAGCGTATATGTTCTTAGATTTTTTAGGATATTGTACCAAATTTACCCATTACTTTTATACGTGGGCGTAACGCGTTTCAAGATTAACCGGTGGTAAGAGATAGACTCAACTAGATTTTATTTTACCTGTAAGCTCATATGCTCATAGAATTCTGCAGATTTTTTAGGATGTTGTACCAAACGTACCCAGCACTGTATAGTGGGTGGACGTTCTGAGATCAACCGGTGGTAGGAATGTGTCCTAGACTGGATAACAACTACGATAATTTAATGGGTTGGCTCGCCCGGGGTAGTACCACCCTCTGACAGAAAACCGACGTGAAGTAACAGTGCTAGAGTATTGTTGGTTTCGTTCGGTCATTGAGAGCGCCATAGGCCCACCTTTCCTTCCCTCTCTTCTCCTCTTTCCTCCTACCCTTTCCCCCAAACACAAGCTGGCAACGCATTTCCAACTCCCCTGTTGTTGCTAGTGTCTGTGGACGGTGGTGATCACTTAACATCAGGTGACCCGCCTGTTCGTTTGCTTCCTATGATATAAAAAAACGATCGACAGGCGAAAACCCCGTAACAGTGACCACTTTTTCTATTTATAGCGTTTTGTGAGATTTTTTTAGGATATTGTACGAAACGTATTCATCGCTTTGTTATTTGTGGGCGTATCGCGTTACAAGCATAACCCGTGGTAGGAATGTGTCCTAGATTGGGTTGCAACTACGATACATGGGCAGAAAACCCTCCATAGTGCCACTCTTCCAATTTATCGCGTTTAGTAATCATCTGGCGAGATGCTTACCGGCATGACCGCTAATAACTACGGAAGGATTGTTGATTACTTAATGGTCACCGTCGTTTTAGGATACCGCTGTAGTCACCACTAGGTACAATGTTCTGATTTATCATTCTACAATAAAAATTGTAGATAGTTTGTAGAATTGGTACGTTTGTTGATACCATGAATTTATATCGGATCCCGTTAATTATTCGCTTGGATCAAAGACGTTGTGTGTAATCAAATATATATTGTAATTCGGGTAGTTTGTTTATATCTTTTTAATACGTTTTTCTTTCTTTCCCATAATTTATAAGATGTAAATGGAAAACTTTACACGCCAGTTTTCTTTGATCATATAAAAAAATTACAACAATATTGTTTTCAACGAGGGAGCGATGCTAAGCGCTTTCATTGACCTTCTGTTGTCGCACGTCCGTAGTTAATATTCAGAGTATGCCGGTGCAACGCCATCTCGTGCCGTCAACGCGTACTAATATTTTCAGAGGTCAACAACATTTTTAATATTATTTTCTTATCTATAAATAATTAAACGAAGATAGAAACATTCAGTACTTTTTCATTTCTGTTTTTCAATCGTTTTATTCTGTTTGATAGCTATTTATTTAACAATTTCATTTCCTTACTTTTGATGAGTCAAAGCCTCTATTTATATGATTCTATACGTCATACTGCACGGTTCTTACGTTTATGGTCTACAATATTTTTACAATGTTTGGCAAAAAGAAAAAAAAAACGTCGAGGCTGTCATAAGGATTGCCGACAAAAGTGAAAACTGAAAACAATGAAATAAATATGCTGTCTTTTTAATTTTCATATTAATTATAGTGTGAATGACAATATTTAAATTTCAGTATTTGTTTATTGAAATTATTAACATTAGTGTGGTTTTCATATCTGTCGGCACTCGAAGCAATAATTATATAATAATAAAAATATAAATAAATAAATATATAATTAATCAAACGTATGATGAGCTATAAAATATCAATATTACATGTACACAGGCCTCTATACTACGAGTTACTAGTCTGACGCAAGCCGCGCTAGCGCAATACGATCGGTCATGCTTACGTAGCATGTCATGACGAGAAATTATAAATTTATCTCCTGCCAAAAATACCGCTCAACGCGACTAAAAAAATCTCACTTCAAATAACAAACATTGGAATTTAAAAAAAATTGTTAAATTTTTACCGCTGAACTACCATTAGAAAAAAACATTATACAATAATTATTTTTAATTTTTTCTAATCCAATCGATAATTAGGTTTTCACATGCTACTTTACCTTTATCTACATTCATTGTCAATAATGACGCTATTTTGTAGTCTATAGATTTGAGCATTTGACAACAATGACTGACTGTTCATTACACTTGTCAGAATACACCTATCTGTATAAACTATAGAGATATCCAGGAAGGCAATAGAAAAAGTGCTACTATCATCATGCTATGATTTCATAACGATGATTTTTCTCAACAAAGACTCCGCTTTAACGTAGGATTTGAACCTAACTCAATCGATCTGATAATTAATAAGCAGTTTAACTGGAATCCTAACTAATATTATAAATGCGAGTGTGTGTTTGTCTCCTAGTTACGCTATCACTTAACTAGTCAACCAATCATCATTTACATACATCTTGTAAGGGGGGTACATACTAGGTCATAACAAAAAATACCGTTCACGAAGGCCGTAGGATAATTGAGTCAATAACATATTAATCTGAACGTAACTGAAGGCAAAAGCTAGTAGTTTTGTATTTTCAGATACTACTTCAGTAGTTTTGAATTTGTCTTTACAATTTAACTAAATTGATTGATGACCGAAATTAAATTCGATTTCTTAAGGAAGAACAATTGCATATAAAAACTATTTTATATTTCTCGTTAAAATTTCTTTCATTACATTCATAATCGTTCTAATCTGATTAATATTATATTAATCTACATATAAATACAATAGATAAGTATAATTTCTTAAAGTTAATTCATCTCTAAAATAGTCAGCAATCCGAAATAATCTTTAACTCAGAACATGCAGAGTGGAATTTGCTTTAAATAATTATTTAAGGTTTTCATAGTGTAGTAGGAACATAATTTCATATTCGCTTGGACTATATCTATGTTCTATAACTAAACTTAGTTTATATACTTTAATTAATAGTTATCCAACGGTTTAAAACTTTGATTTATGGTCACCGTTGTTAAATAAGCTTGAAAAAATGTTGTACTAACCTGTTGTGCGGTATTCACTGACGTAGGCATTTACAGTTCGTGACGGTCTTTCTCGGTTCTCGAGCCCGATACCCCGAACGACGCCATATAATTATTACTTCCTTCTCGTTTAGCGTCTTTGGAGAATTACGCTTTACGTGATAATTACTCCGCTCTTAAAGGTCGTTAGCCTGATGTTAACCGGCTTAAAAATGCCTTTGTAATAAATAAGCTATGAATTGTAAAACAAAATTTTCATATCTAACTGATAACTTCAGAGATTAAGCTCGTTTATACAAACAAAAATACAATCTCTATAGAGTTTTATGATATTAAACTACATTCTATTTGCGGCTTCGCTCGCAGAAATATAGATGTAGGCCCTTGGGGGCCTTTTTCTCGATAAAGCCTACCCTACATCCATTTCTGTACGTCTTAAAACGTATATACAAAATTCTCCAATGATCGGTTCAGTCATTAATGCGTGAAAAGGTAAGAAACAAACATACACATTTTTGCATTTAAAATATTATTAAGGACTAGTTGTGCCCGCGACTCCGACCGCGCAGAACCTAATGTAAAAAAAAACAGTGACTAATAAAATCATTTGAATATATTAACTCTATTTACGTATCTACTTTTCTCTCGTGCTTAAGTCGCGTCGTCATTAAAATTGCGATAACTGTTGACGAAGTGCACCGATTTTAATGAAACTAAGATTAAATGTTACTCGAAGATATGATTTATGATTTTGAGGTTTTATCGTGAACGCAGTACTTTGGCAGTATTACCTGTTCCAACAAACAGACAGACAGTCAGACATTTCTAAAAATGATTGAAATGTATTTTATTACTGATTACAAGACGGGTACAACAATATTTTTTTAACAAAAATCTAAATAGTACAGACTCGTTATATGGATAAACTAGCGAGCTCGGCAGACGTTGTCCCGCCCTGATTATAAAAAAAATCCTTGTCAAATTATATACCAAAACGTTCGTCATGAATCACTTTATCTACTGGCGAAAACCGCTTGAAAATCCGTTCAGTAGTTTTTGAGTTTATCGCGAACAGACAGACAGACAGACGCGGTAGGGGATTTTATTTTATACTATGTAATGATATAGAAGATTTAAAAAAGCTATCTTATTATCTTAGTGATCTTAATCGGCTGGATCGCTTAGATTGAGTTGGAGCTGTAATTATAATGCTAAAAACAATATAGCACTCGAAAATTATATTTTTCAGTTTTTAGAAACACATAACCACAAACATGAAAACAAAAATCTCTAAAATGTATTTTAAATTATGATATAACCTATAATTGGACATTTTATTTTTCATATTCTCACTGATAATTGTTACTATACCCTTATTAGTCACTTGGTCTGTAACGTAATAACTAAATACAAAATGACGGAAACTTCCTTTACCTTTTAACAAAGATATGAAAATTGTCCGTTATATCATCTCCAAAATCATAGTTATAATAATACGAGGGGTAAGGTATCGATCCTTGAGCCTACAGGAAGCGGGGGTACGTTTCCGCCGCTGAAGGGTGGGGGTGTTTTGAAAAATTGGCACCCACCACATAAACACTTACATTCATGAAGCGGGCTTTTATGAACTCTATTCCCCATGCATAAGGCCATAATTCACGCTACTATATACAAAGTAATTCTGTGGTGTTAGAAATATGCACAGATTTATTACTTTTTTCTGTGTTCTTTTTTTCAATTTGTTGGAGGGCATTTCAGCCATGATTTATATTTCGTATTTGTTTGGAAAGTATATATTATTAACAGTTTAATGATTTGTGAAATGACACACCCATATTACTAAACTACGTATATATTCTCTTTGCATTTTAGTATAATTATTAATTTTGAATAATATTTTTACTTGTACGTCTATTATAAAAAAATGTTGATACTAAGTCTAATTTTACACTTTATTATGTTTTCGTAATATATTAAGATTGTGATTCAAGTTATTAAATACTTACTATCGTTATGGTAAAATGTCTTTATTATTACCACAATTCGAGTACCTAAATGTACAGTTATAACTTTAAATTTGTAGACATTAATAAGTACGAAGTTAAATAAACAGATGTTGTCCTAAAACTTTCAAAATTGGCACACGTTATTAACGAACAATTAAAATAATCCTGGCTTGGATGCAATATTTTGACATTGAACTGCGTTAAACGGAACGCGCTCCCGGAAGCAGTGTTCACGTGCGCGTCACTTCCGCCGCCAGCAGTCATGGCGACAGCAATATGGCGCCTGAAACCTTCCCGCGCTTTACGAAGGCAGACTGATATATAACTAAAGAAACTGTACATTAAATTGTTACATTGTTTATTTGGTCTTTAACTCTGGCTTTACACGTTTTTAAGAAATGATATATTCCTATACTTTATATAAAGGATAAGAAATGTACGAACACAATACATAATGATCACTTATTACATAAGAATTGAAACGAGTAAGTTCAAAGAGTTCGCGTAGAAGGCAATATGTCATAATATTATTGCTTTGGCCTCCAACAAAATCGCTAGAACGTTGCCGACAATATTTTATTCGAACCCTCGCAAAAACTTACACGGAAGTACCTATGAAGGGGCGGTGCAGGCTGTGTATACACCGAGAACATCTAGCGTTTAATCTTCTAGCGCTTTAGATTAGTTTTTGTTACATGTTACTAGATCTAAAACTTACTAAATATTAAGGTGTCAAGTGATTTCTTTTAAACCAAGTTGTACCAACGGTTGTTACTAAATAAAGGATAGGTACATTGAGGTGCAAGAAGTGTTGAAGAAGTCAAACTACAATTTTTTTATTCAAATTGATGTATTCGTTTTTTGGTGTGCACATAACGACAGATCTCCTACATTTTATATATATAGATCAAAAAACGATATATAATAATATACTAATTAATGCTTACTAGTTTCATTCGCTTTGAATTTAAACCATTCGATCTATGTTCGTTTTCCTATGAGTTTAAATATGACATTTTCTATTTCCATTATAATTTATAATTACTGCAGCACCATCTAGTCACGAGGTATAGTGGAATGGATTGCGGGGAAATATTCTGTGTTATAGTATTCATACACATACTAATCTTTTTACTGCTTGATTGAGGTGTGTAAAATTTGATTCACTGCAACGCTATTTAGTAACGAGTGATAGAAATAATACCATAGGTGTGCCAAATTTCAATCGATCTCAATCATGACCGAAATGGATTTTATACACATACATAAATTAAGCCATGTATGGTATGTATCTGACTATATTAAATTATAATATTTCTAATAATACACATTTCTAAGCTCGCCTAGTACAGCTCAATTTTAAAAGAGTCGCCAAACACGTATCTATAGGTGTGTTACGGCGGCTGCACTTGAAAGTAAGTTCCTTCTCTAAGCTTAGCGTATCTTGGACTATATTGTCATTTAACATCAAATGTGATTGTAGTCAAACTATAATGTATAAAAAATACATACCTAATAAATTGCGATGAATGCACTCGGTGCGTCTCGAGAATAACGGTCGTAGCCAAATATTGTGACGTGTAACATTTTTTCCCTTTTCATCTAGAGATATTTCTGTGTAGCGGCGCGATGACAGGCCTTTTTCCCACCTCTCGGCTATTTCCCTCGGCCTCTCGCAAATTGTGATCGTACCCTCATAGTTGGGAATAAAGTTACGTAGGGTTCTAAACTGAATGCGATTCCCCATAATTTTATTGTATCAAACGAGATGCGGTTAACGTAATTGTGTTTCGCTCGTAATTTGTTATTAAGTTTAGTTATTATTTTTCACTACACCATTACAAAGTTATCTCATTAGTGCGTTTTAATTAACATTTCGTTGAACGTAGTAGAAGTTATTTAATAATTTTGTAATTTATTTAATTCAAGGTTTTGCTTGTGGCTTGCGTTATTGTCTTGTCGTTTTGGTCTATCCTTCATATATATCCTTCATATTTTTCCAGATTTAATGTACCCTATGTTTTTTTCTTTACTCCTGCCAAGGAACATGTAAAATTTTATTAATAATCGGTTGATAAGTTAAGGCGTGGAAGCGTAATAAGCTCACATTCACAATTTACAATATTAGTTCGGACTTTCGAGTTGTCGGTACAATATTAATTATTTTTGCGTTACAAATTCTGAGGTTAATTAAAAAAGAAACCAATTTTAATTAAACATTTATTTTAGGATTCACCGTATACTTAAGAGATTATTACTTCAAACGCAAACAATTAACTAAATTTAGGAATACTATCTTTAGTAATACCTTTATGATACCTTACGTAACTTCCTATTAGTTTGACGTACTGTATGTGTCGATTTTATTAAAATTAAGTTTTAACCCAAAATTGCAAGTGGAGTTACTGGAACACGCCCGTATGTGTATGACAACTGATTTTCTTCTTAAGAATGTTCTATCACCATCCTTTATGATTTCATTACAAAATATTCCTTTATCGAAGCATCGGACACGTTATAGGCTTAGAACCTCCATCGATCGACTATGTCCAAATTCGGTATTACTGAGTTGTTATGACTTCATATTTGTGTGTAGGCTTAAAGTCATTAACTTCAACATAAATGCGGTCGCGTGCCTGTCGAGGGCGTTTACAGCTTTTAATATAATTAATGTAGAGGTAATTAATGAATTAACACAGAAATTAAGGTGTTTTAAGCACGCGAATTAAAATTATATTACTAAAATTATTAACAATTGGAAATAAATAATTAATCACAGCAAAAAATAACCCAATGCCATAGTAGATAATTTTCTAGCGATTTGGACATAACTTGATCTTTGTATACCTCTAAACTACTATGGTATTGGGTTATTTTTTGCTGTGATTAATTATTTATTTACAATATAACAAAATTAAAGTAGGTACTCAACGGTATTTTTCGGTCCTACAGTTTTCTCTCAATAAACTAATTTAGAGCGCCATCTGTTCGAGACTGATGAAACTTGCAATGAATAACAATATTCAACATTGAAAATTACTTAATTTGTAATTATAAATATTGAGGCCATTAATCGAAATGTGACTTATCCTATCTCTCAAGTTGGACACAAATTATACATAAATGCCAACTTTTATGATGATCGGTTGATTAGTTTCGGAGTTCACCGTGGACAAACATCATGACATTAGATGTTTATATATTTAGATTTTAATAGAAACAAAATCGGATATAATTAATTATACGTGTGTAATAAGGTAACTTAAAGGGTTTATCACCAACAGGTTTGGTTTTCGAATCGGCGAGCGAAATGGCGTCGGGAGGAAAAACTTCGAAGTCAGAGAAGGGACGCGCCGGCGGCCTCCCCTCCCGCGCCGCCAACCCCCCGGCTACCACTGAACGGAGGCTTCAATGCCATGTACAGTCCAATCCCACAGCCAATAGCCACCATGAGTGATACCTATAGGTAAGTGCAAAAACTACGGATTTTTACACCTAATTGATAGACTTTTTAGGTTTTAAAACGTATATTTATACTAGCGACGTTGTCCTGTCTTGATAATGAAACCTAAATTCAACCACAGCGCCACCTACCGGTTTCAATTGTGAACCATTCTTGAATCCACCTGAACACTCACAAAATATTTCATCAAAGATTTTACCGTTTGCCAGCCATTCAGCAGGAGTTCAGTCACATACACACGGACAGAAGAATCTATACTAATTTTATAAAGGGGTTATTTGTTTGGTTGAACGCGCTAATCTCAGGAACTAATGGTCCGATTTGAAATATTATTTCAGTATTTCAGTGTGAGATAGCTCATGTATAACTATATATCATTACGCTAAGATCAATAGGAGCGGAGCACCAATGAAGAATGTTTCAAAATCGGGGCTTATGTTTCCTATTGAGAGCTTCCGCTGCGTGTTAGCGTTAGCCCAAAGTAACTAATCCACGCGGACGAAGTCGCGGGCAGAGGCTAGTTAGTATATCTATATATATAAAGATGAATAAAGTTATGGGGTGTTCGTGCTCTTTTCATTAAAATATAACTGGATAGATTTCAATTAAACTTTTTTAATTCTATTTTTAAGATACTTTGTCATTATTTAAAACAATATATTTATCATTACATAGTATAAAACAAAGTCCCCTACCGCGTCTGTCTGTCTGTTCGCGATAAACTCGAAAACTACTGAACGGATTTGTATACGGTTTTCACCAGTGGATAAAGTGATTCTTGAGGAAGGTTTTAGTATATAATTTGTCAAGGATTTTTGTATAATCAGGGCGAGACAACATCTGCCGGGCCCGGCTAGTTCAATATAAATATATGAAAGTTTTAAGAACCTACGATTCGTATAAACGTTACGCGTTTAGCGATGTGTGTTATCTTTCCGTGTACTCAAGTTATGTTTTCTCCTCTGTACATAATATATAAAAGATATAAATAAAGATAAAAGATAATAATAAAGCCTATGAAGAGGCCCACTGCTCAGCTAAAGATTTCTCATTGAATCATTATGAGCGTAATCTGGTTATCATAAACAATCCTTGACGTATTGAGCCCATGAAACTCACAGTTCTATATATGTCTCACATAAAGTGGTACATTTAATTAATATTCAATTAAATTAGTAAATCTACGCGAATTCCGAAGAATATGCTAGTGATAAACGTCTGGTTGGAATGTGCGGACAACAATAAATATTCCGACGGTCAAACCCCTCGATCATCACGACGTTATTTATATGGAACTGAATTATGTTGTATTGGTTTTCTGTGTTTAGGCGGCATTTAATTACTGTAATATAGAAAATATTAGGTGACACGAAATATTTAGTAATGCAGGCTTCATATTTATATTTTTCCACTTAAGCGATAAAAAATAAATTAACTCATTTTATTCCAATCTCTACTGTTTGTATGAATAGAAATAAGTTTCAGTTAAATTCAAACTAATATTATTCTAATTTTAACATGTTTAAGCGGCTTGAAGAACTTCATTGATCTTTTTATTAACGAGTTTGTGTCTGCGACTTCGCTGAATTCAAGATGAATTAAAAAGGAAAAACGTAATGTTTTGCTCTCTTGATATTTTTTCCGGTTTAGTTCAATATTCATGTGAAAACTACATTAAAATTGGTTCAGTGCTTTCTAAGAGTTACGTATTCTCACACAGAAAACCTATGATGTCATAATTATTAACTCACGTCTGCTTTATTGGGCGATTTTTTTAATACCTAAACAATTAAAAGTATTCGATCTTCTGGAATCATAAAGAATATTGAAAAATAGTTCCATAACAATCTGTTAAAGAGATGTTAAATTAGAAAATAAAACATAGATAAGGATTTAATACATTAGTATAACTTGTTATGATTCCTAAAGATATTAAACATATTATCTATAAAAGCTTTGTCTATTTATTCCAATTACATTATTTACTACTCGTGGAATCAAAATCACAAATACTTTATACAATTTAACCCCTGAGAGAGCTCTTTTTAAAAGTTAAAACACTATTATTAGTGATAATGGAAGCACTAGTTTTAAAACGGCTCTTGAACAACCTTCAACGACACCTAACGCCATCTATCACAAAGCGGCGGCACTAATTAAATTGCGCGCGAAATCGAGGGGCAAAGATCGCGCCTCCTTGCGTTTCCCGCCATTGCACCGAGACGTTCCGAAGCTTAACCGCCGAAGGTCGCCGACTTTCCACTTGAATTGATTTTTAATAGTGAATGAACTACGGGTTTCAGCATTCCGCCGAGTAAATTAACTTAGTGAAATGGGAAATTTCCGTCTAGAGTTTTTCGACTTTTTATTTATATGTATCATTCTCTATTGAAGTTGAATGACAAATGACAAACTTTTGATACATGAATTAGAAACTTTTTGGTGGAATCTTAGTTCCTCATTTATGTAATAGATATTTATTATTTATTTATAGGCTTAGGTATTATGTAATACAGTATAATTGTCATTGTAACTAAGCAAATTGAGTTATAAATAATAAAATATTTTCTAAGGTGGGTTAAACACACAATGGAAGGTTTCTTCTACAAGGAAGCTATCATTTTCTTAAAACACAAAAGACATCAAAACATACAAAGTTGATACGAATATAACACGAAATAATTATGCACTAAAGAATGAAAATGATAATTATAATAACTTTAATGAAAGATGTATACATGAAGATAGATATATGACCATAGACGATTTGTTTTTCAATAAAAACTGTATATATATATTTATGTTTAAGGTTGGAATCATTTTTTATTTATTTTTAACAATAACCTTAACTCTGACAGTTCCATGCCTGGCGGGCTATCGTCGTCATGCCTCCAACAGCGGGACGGTGGTTACCCCTACATGTTTGGTGATGTCCTTGGTAGCGGAGGATATTCCAGAGCACCCGCAGCCCATCAGCAGCACGCCGCATATTCACAACCTCAGGCTGCGGCCAGTACAGGTATTAAATATATTACAAACTTATATATACACACACATATATATATATAAATACTAACCAGCTCTAAAATTTGTTGAGGAACTATTGAAATCTCTCGCACGCCATCTATTATAGGATAGTATTATGTCAGTAAGTTCAAACAAGTACTAACAATTTTCATTCATTATTTTTTGTGGTACTAGCGGCTCGCTCCAGAGTAGCTTTAGTCTATGATATTATAACTAAAACCCTGTAGATACGTCGTAAGCTAGCTAGCAAACGTGACCTAGCCTCATCATTCCACCCGTATCTAAGCAACATATAATTATTTCTTTTTCACCACTGATATTGAAAATATGCCATCTTCCTTCCACATTTATCTAACAGTGTGGCGTTTCAATATCACTTTACGTATGTGTGCGTTATCATACCATTTGTTTTGTCAAAATATCGTGTAGGTAACGTATCTACAGCTTTTTAGTTATAATATCATTGGCTTTAATGCACTATATTAACCTAGTGACGTAAGTCTCTAAGCGATTTTTAGACACATGTACCTACTATTCGATCCATTATTTATCACTTTGACCTTAACAGTTCATCAAAGTCAATGAAGCTGTGTAATGTCGTGTAACAAATAACTAATTCCTTTTGAGCGTTACTTTAACCACACATCTCCAAAGATATTCATTGGCATTAAAGGATTGCTCTATCATTGCTCTAAAGGACAATCCTGATATCTGTTAAATTCCCATTTCACTCAATATAGATTCGCAAATCACCCATTATTTTAAATAATATGTTGTAAATAAAAGTGGTTACTGTAGGTTTTTGTTAGGAAGTTATACATCTATTCCAACGTAGACTTTTATGTAAGCATATTTAAAATTTAAGTCCTAAGCGTTAGCAATGTATGGGCCCGTAAAATAAATGTTTCGACTTGATTATAATATATCGAATTTTCTACTTTCTGGAAATGTATGTATGTTATAAACTTCCTAAAAAAACGGCTACACAGTTTAAAAGGACTAAGGACACGCACACAGATGTGGTGAACAACTTTGTTTTATAAATTATTGATGGCCAAATAGATAATGATTCGGTTTTTACAATTCCTTCACTGTTCGGCAGAAACCTTTCTGTACGAAATATTATTGTCAGTTCTATCTCTGAAGCGTATATGTTTGTGTATAACTGTTTGGTTAACACTGTTTAGGACTTTCTTGATGAGAAAGTAAACGATCATGCGAATAATCATCTTATAATATTTAATTAGATGAAGATAAATCAGCTCAGCATTTTTTTCTCCTCTGTTTTTTAACTGCCTTGGTTTTTTTTGTTTAATAGCTATTGACGAGCTTTCGTCTTAACAATTTAAAGAAAATTGAAAATAATTACTTATACACTTATATCTCGATGATAATCGAGCGATGCCCGGTTTCTGAGGTACTTTAATTGTAGTTTATCTGTTCAATAGCGTTATCGGTTCCATAACTTGTCAAATTGCGTTTTTGAACACACAATCATACGATAAATGTCAGTAAAACTCAACGGGCCATTTGACAGTTTATCTTATGGATAACTTCGTTGAGCCAATAACTATCGGTATTTTAACCGAGTATCTCAGAAACCGGGCATAAATGTTTCATTTCTAAAAGTCTCCATTTGTCATACTTTACGTTAATTACGTCTATATTCTACAATATTTGTATAATACTCAATACAGATTATAATATCTATTTATTAACACCTAAAGAAGAAAGCTTGTACTCCTAATTTTATGGTAAAATTTCGCCCATAAATATATTAGATAGCACCATTTATTTATTAATCATGGGTCGACAACATGACAATACATTTGTTAATATACTAATAAAACATTTTTTTAATTAAATTGAAATGAACAATAACTTAAATCTCAGTAAAACTAAGCATGTATAGATTTTACAGATTTAACATAAATTATATGAAAACTATTTTTTGTTATTGAAAAATAAAACATATTGATCCCTTATTTACTAGCCGATATGAAAATAGAGGGGAAATATTTACCAACTAAGCAATAAAATGTGAAAAGCGATGAGTAGGGGCGTCGGGCAAGACCGCGACATGACGCGGAAACAAAAAAGGGAAAATGGGACTTCATGCCCCGATTGGATTTGCCGTTGTCTGTTCCTTACAAATAGCTTTTAAATTGATTTTGAATATCGAACGCTTTTGTGTGTGACAGAGAAAAAGTGGAAACCATAGACAAAACGTATCTTCATTCCCCGCGAATATAGATTGAAATTTAGTCTTTGACAGAAAAATAATTTCTAGACTTGTAAATTTATGTCCCAAAAAGAAGAATCGGCGGTATGTTGGCATTGTTTTAAAATGTCGTAACTTTACCGTCTGATATTATATATCATGGGGCGGACATTTTTAGCCGTAGGTGGCGGAAAGCAGTATGAATTATTGTTGTTTGGGGCGTTTCGTGGTATTGTTCGGCTGGCGAGTTTTCAGCTCCGACCGCGAACAAAGGGATTTTTCACAATTCAAAATGCCCGTTCTCGATTCATTTACTCTTTTCGTTCTTTCGACGGTTGCATTTCCAGTTTCGTGCCGTATTAAATAACACGGATTTGTGTTGCTTTTATGCTTAAAATTTTCACCGCCATTTTTAAAAACATAACGTAGTTTTTATTTTACAGTATTCGGACATGTAAATATCAAATTGTACTATATAACTAATATTTATATTATAATGGAAATACAGATGCTTTGAGACTCAAAAGCTAAACTACTGAACGTATCTGTATAGGGATATGACCATTAGATGCGAAATTTTTCGTAGATGTTTCTCGATTTATTTGTTACATTCGATTCACTACTTGCCATTCTTTAATACGCAATGATGTGTATACCAATATAAAAAATGTTATGTTTTTCATGCCAAAGGGCAGCAAACAGACAGACGGACTATCTGATGTTAAATGGTAACTGCAACACCAGGGGCCTTACTGTTGTATTCTCGAATTTATAGAGCGTGTTTTAATCCTTATGTAAGGATTTGTAACACAATTTTCAAAGAACAAATCAACTATTACTGATAATAAAACCGATTCAGAACATCCGTGTAATGTTGCAAGCGTTATAAACAAACGCGCGAGCCCATAGAGAGAAACCATTGACTAAACGAGTCTCGCAGGAGCGCTGTTTAGAGTCGATAATAACGTGTAATGAATGTAAACTGTTCTCGGCTACCCTTTCTAGTGGCGTCGCCGGAACGGAAAACTGTTATCGCGGGCGCACACGCGGTGGTTAGGGGGCGCTGTGGAGGCGATCGTGGATATTACCTATATACATATAATCTAAACTTATAATATATCCTTAATAGCTTTAGACAGTATAAGCGAAATAGAATTGGAGTGGGGATTAGTTCATATTAGGATAATGAAAGATTGTGAGTAGATTCTGTTTTTATTACAATTTAATGTATATGTTGGAAGTGCTCAGACATAAATAAAGCACCAATTTTAAGTGGACTATATTTTTTTTTATAGGAAAAATTATGAGCAACGTATCTGTGAACGTCGTATCCGCCATCTTCATTATATCCCTCTCTCTCCTTTCTACACTATTCCTCTCACTCGCTAATTACGTTTTGTTACTATACTAACCATAATCCTTGGAGGTCGCGACCCACACTTTGAAAAACACTGGTCTAAGTTATGCGCGCACAATAACAGACCTCTATAATTGTATTCATAGATTAATATAATAAGACAAGATTACTATATAGAGATAGCAATACGTTGATCGTGTGTAATAAACGGGTCGCATTCCAAATGCTATTAGATTTAGGTGTTGCCTGATTCTGCAACATGACGTTAATAGGCATCATGTTAATGCGTTGACGGGTTTCCGTGTCTCCGGTCACTTGATTGACTGGCAATTATGGAATGTTCTGTTGATAACTTAGTTAGTTTATTGCAACAAAGTAGCCGGTAATATCTATAAAGGAGTTTACAAGAGATACGAAATTATATGCAATCTGAATGCTTCGTTTTACCATCTATAAATTTTAATTTATTTACGTAGAAATGTTTGGGTTAACTGTGTAATCAATTTTATCAATGATTCAATATACTAGCTCTCCGCCCCGGCTTCGCTCGGGTGTACTAATGGGGAAAATGATACCAAAACTTCTCTTCACAAAAAGTCCATTTTATTAAATACAGAACCAAACTGTCAATATTTTATAAGATTTCCCTAGTCTCTCTGTTCTACTCACTCATTCAGTTTATTATAAGGAGATTTTTAATCCAAAATATTTAAGCATTTCTGTGTGATATTTCAAGTATTTGCTTTGATATAACAACAACAACTGTGTACATGTAATAGTGATATATTGTATTGAGCTTGTGCAGGTCATCATCTATTTTATAAATTAACTAGCGGGCCAGGCAGACGTTGTCACGCCCTGATTATAAAAAAAATCCTGGACAAATTATATACCAAAACGTTCCTCGTGAATCACTTTAACCACTGGTGAAAACCGCATAAAGGTCCGTTCTGTAGTTTTTGAGTTTATCGCGAACAGACAGACAGACAGACGCGGTAGGGGACTTTGTTTTATACTATGTAATGATAAAATGTATATATTATACAACCAGTAAACGTGAAAACCAGACTAATGTTTATAATTCCAATTTACAAATTGTGAAATTTAAATAATTCAGACTTGGTTCAAAAATTAATAAAAGAACATAGTTATTCCATTGTTTCGAGATTTCACTTTCGTCGGCAGTCCTTATGACTGCCTCGACTTTTATTTTTTTTTTAGTTTCAGTCCCTGACGCATTTAAGACTGGCTGATTGTTATTTTTTTATTCCAATTTTTAATTAAAGTCAGTAATTAATTACGGATGCCTTTTCTTTTTATATTTTATTAAATACTAGCTTTCTCCCGCCGCTCCGCACGCATTTTTTTAAATGTATTAAATAACTATGGTGTCATAGTTACAAATGTTTTTGAAAAATCATTTCTGTAATGTACACACCTACTTACAATCTTACATTACGCCATCTACTGTAACATGTAACGTGTACATTAGATATGTGAATACGAATAGTATATCGAATGGGACTGGATTTATCATCAGCAACATACCTGGAACTTTAACCTATTATGTACCACCCTCAGTGCTCATTAACACTATATAAGAAAGTAATGAAAATTTTAAACTATACATTATGGAACAATATGTGTTAAATTGTTTATTATAAAGACATAACATGCCCATATTGTCGATATAATTGTGTTACTCTTATACGTTGCTATAATCACTGAGTTATGTAGATGCAAACGTGGTAAATAAAACAAAATGGCCGCCAAATTGACCAAAATGATAATATAATTCAAATTACATACATTTATTCTTGGAGTCCAGTACAGCGCATGTCTCACGTGCTTGTTTACAGTAATCAAACTATTTTTATTAAATTCACACGAACGAATGCACAGGTAAAAGTTCATCACTTCATAGTGTAAAACAAAGTCCTCTGGTCTGTCTCTTTGTCTGTTCGCGATGAAGCCAAAAACTACAGAACAAATTTTCATGCCATTTTCACCAATAGGTAGAACGGTTCATGGGGAAGGTTTAGGTATAATTTGTCAAGGTTTTCTTTTTATTATCAGGGCGGGACAACGTCTGCCGAGCCCGCTAGCTTAAAATAAAATAGCTCATTAGCTAGTTATCTACCAGTGAAAGTCCCGTGAAAATCAGTTCAAGCATTTCGGATATTCTACTGCGGCCGAAGGCGAATAAAAAACCAAAATTACTTTTTATAAGGTCTGCTATCTACCAGTGAATATCGCGTGATAATCAGTCCAATCATTTTAGAAATAGCAATGCGGACGAAGCCGCGGACACATAAAATAGAATATGTCAACCGCTATAATTTCGGCTACCTGCCAGTAAAATTCCCGTTAAAATAAGTCCAGCCGTTTTGGAGATTACCCGGAACTAACAAACAAACAAACAAACAAACAAAATATAATAATATAAAAATATCGGCCGAATATCAAAACCTTTTTTTTGTTATTTGTAATTATATACATTCACCAAAAAGTTATTATGTACTTATTTTTACATACACACACTTTATTTTTATAATACGTAATAGAATGCAAATAAAAAATTGGAAAGAAAACTAACATAGAATAAACTTTTTGAATAGGAACACAAAATAATCTTTGAAAACGTTTGTGATAGAAACTTACCACGTTACCATGGCAACGTATATAATACTAACGCTAACACGAAGCAATCAAAACGAAAAAAGTGCCCGATTTTGAAACCACACTTTATTTTTGTAATACGTAATAGAAAACAAATAAAAGTAGGATAAACTTTTTGCATAGGAAAACAAAATAAACTTTGAATATGTTTGCGATAGAAACTTACCACGTTACCATGGCAACGTATATAATACTAACGTTAACGACATCTCTTAAAAGGAAAAAAGTGCCCGATTTTGGAACATTCTTCATTGGAGCTCAGCTCCTATTGGTCTTAGCGTGATGATATATAGCCTAAAGCCTTCCTCGATAAATGAGCTATCTAAAACCGAAGGATTTTCTCAAATCGGACTGGTAGTTCCTGAGATCATAGCGTTCAACCAAACAAACAAACAAACTCTTCAGCTTTATATATTAGTATAGATAAGTAACTCAACATTCACATAATAAATACTATGTTCTACTTTTGGCAGTAAATAAGTTAGTCGCAAAAATTTGATGTTGCCTCGAGCGTCGTAAACAACAGTAAGAAATTGTCACTGAGGGAAAGATACAAACACACTTTTTTTATTGACATTGCCTTTTCCTTTTGTTCCATAGGTGTAATATCGGCGGGTGTGAGCGTTCCTGTACAAATACCCTCACAGGGGCCGGACCTCGCGTCGAACTACTGGGGACGGCTTCAGTGATCTCAGCTATTCGGGTTCCCGCATCGACTGTTGTCGATGCCAGAGAACCCGACCAACGTGCCCGAGTCGCCATCTAGTGGCGAAATCGCGCACAACTACGCCGACTCACACTTGTCTATGACCGCCGCACTCAATATGACGGCCGGACACGACGCGAACGTTTTGGCGGGCGAGTTGCAAGAACAAAACAATTCCGTATCGTAATCGAGATTATACAGTTTGGTTGTAATTCCAGTTTAAATTATGTAACGGATCAAATGATTTTCAGTTTTTGTACATTAGATTGTGTATTTAAAAATTTTAAGACAAGCAACTGATGATGTTCAAACCTAGTTATAAGTGTGGCCTGACGCAATAGTGAACGTTGTTACATTGCAATTTTATTTATTAACATAACTTATTTTACAACGTATTCAATTTACAATATACATTATTGCGTCTGGTTCGTGAACTAGCAAGCTAGCGGAATGTAATAGCGTGTAAATTTAGATAAACGCCCTCTACTGTTGAGTAGTCGTTATCGTAATGGCTACGCGTTGTTCCACATTGAAACACGAAAATGTAAATTATTTGTGCCAATATTTGTTATAATTTAGTGTTATGCGCCCTTTCCGAGCACAGAACCCTTTTATTTCTTTGATGTACGATGCAGGGGTGGGAAATATTACCGCTACAGAGAGAAATCAGCTTCGTTACAGCAATTTGTTTCACACCCCTGCGTAACGCCAACAAATTGTCGTGCAAACTAATCATGTTTTTATTATAAAATAATGAATGTCGTATTGTAATATTTCGTTTTCATACATTATTTACTCACGTCACGAAACGAATTAATTTAATAAATTATTTATTACTTATAATGTTAATTAAGATCAAATATTGCTGTGATTAAAATGTAGCGATAGATTTATTTTAAAAATTTATTTTTTAATTAATGAAAAATATATATTGAATAATACCGCGCATTAAACTATCAGAATGTTAAGACAAAACAACAAAATGGTGCACGTTGACAGCACAAGTATCATTAAGGAAAAACAAACGAGATATATGTATATATAAGACTTATCTATTTATGTATTTTCATTAAAACGCAATACGGAAATGGTGTAGTTACAATGAATTGTATTTAATGTAATTAAGTTTGTATTTTAAGTGTAATATAAATTATTACTTAATTATAAGTGAATATAGATTGAGGAGATTACAGTGAAATTTATTAATAAATATGCATTAATCATTTGTTCGGATGTTTTATTGAAAGACAGAATAATTTCTTTGTAATTTATTCCCTTAAAATATCAACAAATCAGTCGTTACCAATATTATACGCTATTTTTCAAGATCTTCATATTTTTTACATGGAAAATATGAAGATCATAAAGTGAACTAAAAACCTTATGGACGGTAAAACTTGAACTTCGTTCTCGGGAATCTTAAAAACATTGAACACGTAATATGAACAATTAAAATTGGATTAGCTCATTATGAAATATAACTAAAAACATGACCTCTAATATAATTAATTGCAGATAACAAGACAGAAGACTAAAACTCAAATTTTGAAGGGATTTCAGTCCGTCATTCACAGCGTTTTATTTTTTGTCCATGATAATGCATTATTTGACCTCGTATTGTGTAAATATCGTTGATGTCTTCCGTAAAATAGCTTAGTTATTATGCACAAATAAAGTGGATGGGAAATAATAACATATGCATTCCGAGAATGTACAGAATTTCCCTGGATAATTTTAACAAGAGGTTTTTATTACATTTTATTATTAGATTACTAATTTCAATAAAAAAAAATACATAGTCACATACCTTACGTACTTACATTACATACTTACTGGCTTAGTATGGTAAATACGCTAAACATAGAGGAATTGGTTCTCAAGTGCAGCTACCAGAACATACTAATAAGGGCTAAGCGACAAAGTTTCAACCTGAGCTAACCAACCGGGCTTAGAAAAGACTTTCACTATGCATTAATAACCTTCATAAGTGAGGAATGATTACCAAAGTGGAAGAACAGATGAGGAAGACTTCCAAACGATAGTGTTAATGAAGAATTTGAGTAAAAGGAAAAAAAACGCGTGCGGTCTGAGGATAGCCGGCAGGAACAAAGTTCTTAATGTAGAGTAAGGAAGCAAATCAAAAATTTACATGTATTGTTTTGAGAAAAATATGAATTTATTCAAAATTTGATATAAAATAGTTGATTATAATTTATATACAAAAAATGCTAGATAAAAATGGGAGTTATACTATCTGCGACGCAAGAATTTCAATACTACGCACCCTCTCGTATACAAAAGAAAAACATAAAGAGAGCCACCTGGAGAGGGTATAACGCTTTTCCTTATGTGACGATTTCGCGGTAAGAAAGAAAAACAGTACAATACTTCTTATACACAAAAAATAGCACCCTCAACAATAAAATATTGAATAAAAACTTTTAAATATCATTTCAAACGACTACAATTAATACTCAAGTGTGTCAAACAACGTCACAATAGTTTAATAAAGTGTAGGAGTATAAAATATTATTATTAATAAATCAACAGATGTCGGAACGTAACATTCGAATAAACACCGTATTGCGCAAGCTTTTACGACTTTATCCCTTTTTAGTAAGAGTGTTTTAAAGAAAATATACATTAAGTATTCGGTACTGTGTATTAATTTTGCGTGTGACTCTGTAACACTAGTGCAGCCGCCCTTAGGTTTCGATAGGGAGGGATGTTAACAATGGGATGGGATTAAGCGTGTTGCATTGTAGGTATTATAGTGATCTAAGCTTTGTTGTGTGTTGAGCCACGCGTCTACGGGGTGATTAAAAATATTTAATGTTGAAATTTTCTTTGTAAGTTATTTTTATTCATCTATAATTATAAACATAAGTGGTACATAGTTAAAATGAATATTTTGCTCGAATTTAATTCTAATGGAACTTTGAAAGCCTTTACAAGTTATTATGTGCAAAAAAGGCGGTGCAACGATTATTTGGATATAAAATTAGATATGTACATTTTAAACAATTTATTTAAAAAACACCTTGATTTTATACTATTGTAGTTCAAATAAGCGAAATCGAGAACAATAGTATGATAATAACTACTAAATAAAATTAAATACTAAATAAAGTTTAGTTCCTAAAGAAGCACATATAAAGTTATTGAACAAAAATATACCCAATACACTTATAATTAAAACCCAAAATATTATCTTGGTACACTCGAACCCCTTCTGTACGAAGTCCCCGCACGATAATGGGTTTCTATCAAAAACACGCAACTACAACGGTGCCCTCTGCATTCATACGAAACAAACAACTCTACAGATTATCAACGCATATAATTGGTTTAGATTTATCTATCTGTGTTCTAAATCAATTGAATGTTTTCGACAACTGCGTTTAATGTCAGTGGGTAATCCTATTTCATTGAAAATAATTTCTTAAATTGACAGACTAGTTCCCAGTAAAGTTCTATGTATTATTTATGTTTTTTTACTTAATTAAATAATTTGTACCATTACGTTTTTTGTCAACTTATAAGCTTTTTGACCACAATCTGACATAATGTTAAATATCCTATGGGATCTGTGCCTGACTGGACTGCAAGACTTTTTTTTTGGCAACCAATCTTTTAGATTATTACTGCCATTGTCGAGCAGTTAATAGTATTACAAGTTCTTCTATTTTATTTTTGGCAACCAGTCTTCTAGTAGACTATTACTGCCATTGTCAAGTGAGTATCGATATTACAAGTTTCTTGATATATTTACAATGAACTAACAAGATGGTGGCCATCTTGTTAGAACTTTCCATGGAGATTTTATGGTATCTCAGAATTCATGGTCCGTGGTATTATTTTCCATTCACTTCACTTATGCACAGTAAACAAACTATATTACATAAAACACCACCAATTTTACACAATATAGAGTCAAGTAACACAAGATTATGAATAAAATATAAAATCCACTACATGACAGACCAAAATCCCGCCAAAAACTCCAACCAACATGTTGTAGATTGTTATCACCGTCACAGAAACTGACTTTCAGGCTGGTTGTCAGTTGTGGGATCAGCTGATTGTTTTTGGATGTCAGTTGATTGCACTGTACTTGTTGTCATATAGAGGGCAATCACTACGTGGTGTTTGGTTACATGTTTAGTACATGGTTAAAGATTTTTAACTAGGTTAGAGGTTTAATCAACATTGATAATCAACATTGATATCTCCTTGACAGTCCTGGACTTATTCTTTTATATACAATGGATAATAATATTACGGCTGAGAAGTAAATATATCGGTGATAAGGTCATTAAAAAGAAAAAAAAAACAATATATACTCGATATAAAAAACTTTATTTCAAATTGCACTTAATAGTATTCATAAGTTCACAACTAAGCATCTCATGCAACAGGCTTAGTAACTTAAGGTAGTAAACAAAATCATAACAGTTTATTTTTGACATACGTAAATTAGCACCGAATAGTGGCGAAATTAAAATAAGAAATATTTTATTTAATATCTTATAGCAAATCCCCGAATATATTTCCTCAAGATAAACTTACAAATATTTGGTATACGTTAGGAAAGCATATTTTCTTAAAATACAAACGTTACAGGCATAGTGAGACAGTAATTAAAAAAACAGATGTTGCTACATGTAATAATAATTACATTTCTGTATTTTATTACCTTGCAACACCGTTACTTACACCAATTTTGTTGGAATAATCATATAATTTAAATAATATAGCCTCGTTTATTATCTAGTAATTACATACTATATCTTTGATATTCATAGCAAAAAAAAACACTTTATGAAGTACTATAATTTAAAAAAACAATTACACCGTGTATATGAAAAGGTTAAACGTTAATATTATAGTCTTTTCGTTTATAAAAATATAAAAAAGGCGAAACGCGTAAAAAAAATAAAAATAATTTATTATATACCAACTATTTTTTTTTATTGTTTATTTTCTTATTATGTTTCGATTTTTATGTAAAGGTAGACTCTAGCTATGTAAGCTATACTTTCCGATTTTAAGGCAATTTAATACGACAAACAATCTAAAAGGCGTTGAGTTAAATAACAGTTTCTTTACTAGGGTAAAATCAGTATCAGAAACAAATAAGAAGTTTCATTTACTTTATTGTGACCAAGTACTAAATTTAATTGAAAAGATGTCATTACTTTTGCAATCTTGCATCATATGTTATATGTGTATAATTTATATGTTATAGTTATGCGACTAACAATGAAGAGTGCTGAGTAAAAATAAGGAGGGGTTATCGTCTTTAATCTTGTTAAATCCTAAGATAAAACTATACCACGATATCCTAAAAGAGACAAATTATAGATAATTTTTTTATTGAAAATCTCAATGGAAACAAACTTTTCGTATCAAAGGGTATATACCAGGTGAAAGGTTAAACACTCGCAGTATTATAAGATATGACGTTTCGTGGTCACATTTAACATATGGGCCATTTCACGGGAGATCTACAATCAAATTTTTTTTCGACAAAATATTGCTTTGAATACTAATTATATTGCTTAATATTACTTTGAGTTTAAAAAGTGTGCTTTGAAACCGCTCTTGTCCGAACAAGATGAAGCTTAGTTGTAACCAGTTGGAACGTGCAAGCTCGCTCGCTGCGACGCGTGGAACGGATTAAAAAAATTCGTACCACTTACAATTTTCATTTTATCCACTCCAAAATTTTGCACGTATGTTTGAGAATATTTAACAAAAACTTATCGGGAAAAAATTAAATAAAAATAGACCCAAGTTTTAAAAAAATGAGTTTGATTAGAACAAAGCACTATATTTTGTTTAAAAAAAAAAACAGAAAATGTGCTGTTTTTTTTATAGCTTGTATGCTTACGCACAATTAAAGTGCAAAGGGAACATTTTATGTTCGAAACATTTTATACAGTTAGCCTTTAAAACAAAAGAGTTTTTACAGAGTATGAAACTTTAAAAATCATATTTTGAAGTATCACATTGAAAAAAAACGTGTCGATTACTTTCGATCGGAAACCACGAAACAAAATATTTCATCGAAAAAAATATTTTTGACTGTAAATCTCCCGTGAAATGGCCCATATACAATGATAATATCAAAACAAACACTAATAGACAACCAAGAAAACCTAAGCTAAAGTTTGTTCTAAGACTTTCAAAAGTATAAACACAATCGTAATAAACCTAGACGCAATGACCGATGCCGTATGCTACAATGGGCGACCCGGAGTTAATAACCTTCCATAATGAAACGGACAATAAACCATTTGTTTTGTTCCTAACGTTCCCAAGTTCACTTTCGAGTGAAAGTGAAATCAACCGACGATCATTGATACTGTGCTTTAACATAGACGCGTAGACGATTGTGTATATTTTTTGTATTTTTCTAGATAATTAAGTCAAATATTAAGCAACTATTTTTTTTTTATTTAGAACGAGAATCGAGTGTAGAGTATTCTCCATAAATATTACTACTGTCTAAACATTCAGCCTGTATAACTTGACTGATTATTAAACATAAAACATAGTTGCAACCTAACCTCGTAAATCAGTCCATATATTCTTCTGAAGTAATGACATGACAATGACAGATGTCAAATTACGAAAAGGACAAATCTTCAGAGGTACGGTTTCCTAGAAAATAGTGTCGAATGACATCACTCTGACGTTGTCAATAGAAATAAGATGGCGTCGTCTTCAAAACAGCTTAGTTTGACATCGTAAGGTCATATAGCGGTAACGTAATATAAATGGCGACCGTTTTTACAGAACTGAATCAGTTCTGCATTTTTTAAGGAAATTTGGGGGGCTTGTTTAAATATATCGGTACTTACATATTCGAAACGAATCACTATAATTATCAACGTTCTTTCTATTAACAGTTTCTTAAGATATCATTATAAGGTTACATTACCGCTTAAGTAACACCTATAATGCGGTTTTGATATATAAATTGTAGGTATTAACATTATGAATTTTCATATATAGTAACAGGAATAGTGTTAAGGGAATTCATCGTTTTAAATCGCTTATCGAAATGATGTCGTACCGGTTTTTTTTCGAAAAATCTCGTTACTAATCTTATACCATTTGGTTTTGAGATCAATATAAACATTTTTGGAAAAATCATAGCGCCTACGATTGAAAAAAAATCAAAATTATCATTTAAGCTCAGAATCACTGTTATCGTTACGTGGGCATTGTTCTGGTAATGCGTACAAGAAACTTTAGGATAATAAAGGAGTTCTTTCATCGGGAGTTGGTACCGTTGGTCGCGCGTTCAATCTGTAAGTAGAAAATGGTATTGGTATAATGGTATTATATACCTAATAGCTCCGAAAAGCCATATATTATACCCATATTATAATAATATGATGAGTCAGTACACAGCGCTATTAGCAGTTGCTAGCAAATATATCAATGTGTGTGGAAACACAGCTGGAGTAACATTCTGTTTATTATCGGATTAGTTAGTAGTGGTAGAGCCACGCTGAAGCTATTACTGGTTTCACCATGAATGGGTCGGCTCGCCCGCGGTACTACCACCCGACACACAGAAACACCCACGTCAAGTAACAGTGCTTGCATTGTTGCATTTTGTTCGGTCAGTGAGAGCGCCAGAGGACCACGTACCCCTCTCTCCCCTCCATTCCCTCTCCCCCCAAACACAGTCTGGCAACGCACTTGCGACTCCTTTGGTGTTTCTAGTGTCTATGGAAGGTGGCGATCACTTAATTTAATAAATATTATTTTTAATTAATTCGTAAATTTCGTTAACATAACGAAATCAATATTTTTGAAATTAAAGTGGTTAAATGTTTCCAAAGAATAACAGCGCTAAAAAAAATACACCGATGAAATAAAAAAATAATACAAACAGTAACGATATGTACAATCAATAATGTAGTTCGAAGAATATACAGAGAGATGGCGTTTAAGCCAAATGAGGTGGTTACGTGACGGGAAAGATAATCGCTTTTATTCCACACCGCGCTATAAGGAACTTGACATTAATTTTAAGAATAAATATAGGTGGTAATACAAGTCGGGACAACGTTGATGGCAATTATAAAAATATTAACAGATTAAGTATTTGTAGATAAAGTTTTCTTTGTCATTTAAACAATCAGTCACTCAAGACCAAACAAGAATCAATAATAAAAGCGTTTACCTTAAACAGCAGATACAGTAAGACACTAGTGAATATAGATACGTATAATCTTTCGAGACGTGAACGGTCCTACGCTCCGCTCGAGAATGATCCCCCCTCCTTTTACGCGCCGTCTTTTATAGCCATATATCGTATTTGAGGTTAGGCTTATATTTATGACGGTACATATATTGTTTTGACAGTAGGCGGGACCTTAGCTCCGACATATACTTTGAAACTTTAAAAAATACTTCTGCATACAACTTACCGCTCTCTATCATGTTGGTTAGGTTGGTTATATTCAGGAGGCTCAGCTCTAATGCTCCTAGGCGGTGGTGGAAAGGGAGGGCGACCACGGTTGTAATACATTTGAAAGAGTAGCCCTGTGATCGCCATTACAACCCATAAAAGAGTTAATAAGAGATCTGGAAATGTGTGTCTAGGTATATATCATGTTTGTAACTGAAGGATAATAATTCAAGCACCAAATGTTGTTATCATATTGCCAATTTTATATAGAACTTTAATGAATATGACGTAAATATCTAACGAGAAATCTATACATTTCTGCAGAATATTTTTTTTAAATCGACAAGAGGAGAACACAACTGGTCTGAACTATGAATTGTAATGCGTTTTTTAATTCGAATAGGAAAAATATAAGCAATAGCTAGTAAGCGCGTTGCGATAGAATTTTCGCAAATTTTATCATTCGTATCGCAATCTTTGTAAGTTCGAATTTGTTTATTTATTTTTATAATGCACGAAACAAAACTGAAACCAGTCAAAAGTTCTTTTTATGAAGTATGTAGGTCAAAAAATATTTTGTTTAGTTTAAAATGAGCATAAACCATTAGTAAATTTCATAACAAATATACTAAGAAATTAACATTAATATTAATAAATATTTTTTTTATTTTTATTTTCTAACCCTGGAACGTAATGTATCAACGATTTCCGCATTTGCGGCATAATTATGGAACCGTGTGAATAAACTGAATAAAGAAATTTGACTGTACCAAAAATTTAAAAATATTATTTTAAAAAGTATTAATATTTGTAACTGATGTTTTTATTAAGTTTTAAACTTTTTAACTCCAAAACTAGACCCTTGAAGTACACTTAGTTCCTATAATATAAAGTAAATCCTTCGCTTGAACACTAGACATAAGATGGGAAATAAACTCACCTCTCAATTGAAAAGGCGGCATCAGCACAGTATTATTAAAGTTCGGTACGACAGCCCTCCGAAGCGTGTTTATTAATATGTATTTCAAATTCGACCCTACGTAGTAGTCCATAGAGAACACGGTCGCGTAACTGCCCAGTATAGCGCAACAGACCATGTTTGCTACGTAGGTCAAAGACACTAATGCTAGGGCCGTCAGTAACATTATAACGACGAAAAAAGTCCAGAAAATCAATTCATTCAGTGGATAAAGGAAAAAGACTGTAACAAAGTGGTATTAGTGAACTAAAACACCAATTTTTTTTCGGGTGCTGTCAACTGATACTCCAAATATACGAAGGAAGAGCGAAGTATAAGGCGATGATGATTCACTTGATAGCGTGTTCATACACCACATCGATTGACGTACAATCCGAATCCTTGCGACTTGTGCTTATTATGATGGTAGGAATTTTCCTAAATCCGCCACCTGCAACCTGGCTAGCTACCAGTTTCAAGTTAAAAATCTATAGGCACCTGTTGGTATGGTCCAACAATTGCGATAGAGAGCCAGTTTACCTCTAGGTTTAGCTGTTTACCCGCCACCGTAGCCAAACCTAGCCTCCAGCCACCGTAGCCGGACCCAGGGAAGATGGGCCAGAGATTCCATCTTCCCACTGCACAGGTCCGGTGGACGGAGGAGACGGCCGGTGTGTACACGGTCTTCTCCTGACAAGGACGTGGCCCGGCGGCGGCATTTTATCTGATGTCGGGCCAAACGCTGGGGCGGTACGAGGAACTCTATAGAGATCTCGTGTCGCCTCAACTACAGCGGCGGATGTACACTGTGGGGGTTTAAGTCCGTGCGAGTCGGACATAACGCACTCTCTCCCCCGAGAGGGTGAGTATCCATAAGGGAATTTCCCACGTTAAAAAAAAAGGTTTAGCTGTTTATCGTCTTAGACTACATCATTTAATATCAAATGAGATTATGGTCAAACACCAAGACCAGTATCGATCAAACGTATCTCTGTCTATTATGGTAAAATAATCACATAGTTGTGAGTTATAATTAACATACTGTTATATGCAAATGGAAACTTCATATATACATATAAGCACTTACCTGGTAACCGGTAATAGACAATGGAAGCCAAGAGAAATCCGACATTCATAAATGCCAACATTACGGCTAGTACTGGTATACCATAAAGCCACCAGAACATTAACCACATCGCTCCGAAGAATACTCCTGATAAAGCTGATGCTGTTACTAAAGCTAGAATTGAAGAAGCAAGTGTATTTAGGAAATAAGCACCACTTTCCAATTTGAAGACTAATATTAATAATGGGCAATTATGGTTGAAAATGTGTTTCATGTTACTCTTCGGAAGTGGTAAATGGCAGTAATCGCTAAACCCTGGATTTATCATACTTTCAAATCGGAAAAAAATAAAAGGTAGCATCTCTTTCCTTCTATATTTGAAATATGTAAACGTAGCGGAACTTCCCCCGAGAGAGACGATTTAAAATCGTGCCCTGGATAATAGGTATTTTATACTTGAAAACATTAAGAAAGTCCTTACAATTTTAATGCCATAAGTAACCCCGTTTAACCCTCTTCTAGATCTAGAGTTGCTTATACAGAACTAAGTAGCATATAAATTGCACGATGCCTTCATATCATGAAAATAAGACTTAGGTGATAGTCGAATTGCGCCAGAACTAACATTACAAGGGTTACAAAGTTACAAGATATACAAAGTTATCTGGAGGTGATAATAATGTAAAAACATTTATTAACATATAATAAAACTATTAACTCACCAGCTCGATCCAAAACCGCTATTAGAGATATCAAAATGTACGTTATTAAGAAACCGCTCATAAAACCAACTAAAAACATCTCAGTCTTAAAGAAACGATGACCTAAATAGCAGACAAATATTCCAGTGAAAAGTAGCGCAGCGCATAGGAACTGTGTTAAATAATCGTCTGTAAATAATTGCAAACGAGAATCTATATATTATACAAATTTAATACAATGCATCAGAAAAATGTCTCCACTGTATCCTTATGGAGATTATTAAAGATCGGATAATATGCAGTTGGAATTTAAGCATTTTCTGACTAATTATTGCATTGACTAGAATCTAGTGATGATTGAGATATTATATATCCAATATAACAATTTAATTCCCAATATAAGCTCCCATAAAACAAAGTTTGGCGTTAAAGCATTCAGTTCAATTAATGAATAAAATCGGATTAGCATGTTTTCCGATGCAAATTTAATGTAAGTGTAAAATCATTTTAAGCAATAATAATAGCCTTCAAATTAATATTTTTATTAAAATCATGGATGCATTTTATCCATAATAAATTAGTGCCAACATAGAAGCCAAATTAATAGAGATACTTTCCACTTATATTTTTAATGTTATAAAAGAATTATCGAAAATTCTCTTACAACAGAATATGTGATACAATAGCTGAATGTTTAGGCTTAAAAAATAAGTTCACAGTTGTAATCTATTTTATCGAATTCGTTATTAATTGTATGCTCATATGGGAATAAAACAAAACCAAAAGTTTTTATTATATAATGTTACATATTTTGATACTTTTCACGAACATTCGAATAAAGTTTTCAAGTTTTTTATACTGTATTTAATTTGTGTAATCCAGTTTCTAAGAATTATTGAACAACTTAGTAATATTTGAGCGAGTCACCAGATTGTACTACTATTGCCTTAGTGTGTGCCAACCATTAGATATATTTTACTGAGGATGGCATTAAATTATCCATTGAAATAATTATACCCGTTAACATCACATCTGATTTACTTATGTTGTCTATGCATTCATCGCATTAACAACCATGCACTCAAAGTATAAACTGGGAAAGAATAACAATTATGGCTAGTTGATGGCTGTTCAATGATGGCTTTAGAAGGTGGTAGAGCCACGCTGAAGCTATTACTGGTTTCAGCATGAATGGGTCGGCTCGTCCGGGGTAGTACTACCCTCTCATAGAAAACCGACGTGAAGTAACAGTGCTTGCATTATTGCGTTTCGTTCGGTCAGTGAGAGCGCCGGATACCCAACTCCCCTCCCCCTCCCCACTACCCCTTCTCCATAACAGGCCGGCAACGCATTTACGACTCCTCTGGTATTACAAGAGTCTATGGACGGTGGTGATCACTTAACATCAGGTTGCCCAACTGTTCGTTTGCCTCCTATGATATATAAAAAAAAGTTGATAGTGTATTCGGTCACCGCATCCTCCGATGTAGGTTGTAATCCTAGCGTCTCCTAGCTTTAGATGAAGGAAAACATTGTGATAATAGTAGGGCTACTTCTAAGTCTGCCACCCACTAGCTACTACTTTCAAGTTAAAAAAGTCTGTCGCTAAGCACCTGTTGGTGAGTTCAGGCAGCTGCATTTGAGAACCAATCATCCTTAACGTGTTTACCATCTTGGACCACATCGTCACTGAACATCAGATGAGATCCTGGTCAAATGCTAAAAAGTTTCGATAACACCACATTTAATCATTTGTAGGTGGTAGAGACACGCTGTAGCTATTACTGGTTTCAGCACGAATGGATCAGCTCGCACGAGATACTACCACCCGACCCACAGAAACACCCACGTGAAGTAACAGTACTCGTATTGTTGCGTTTCGTTCGATATGTGAGAGCGTCGGAGGCCCACCTCCTCTCCCCTCTCCCTCCCCCCAAACACAGGCTGGTAACGCACTTGCGACTCCTCTGGTGTTGTTAGTATCTATAGACGGTGGTGATCACTTAACATCAGGTTCGCTTGCCTCCTATGATATAAAAAATCCGAATCATTTAGTTTAAAGAAATACACATGAGATAAGTAACATTTAATTATTGCTCTGGGGAGAGAAGAAATAATAAGGGTGACTCAGACGAGACACTAAACTTCGTATAATAATGATCGAAGTTAACATATACGTAAATTACTTTGATCACCGATAATATAAAAATCCGAGCAAATAAAACTTACCCATCAAATTGCATCCACTTTCTACAATAGGAGAACATGCATATGTATACGCGGGTACGTATATTGAATATGCATCCCTTACCCATGCGACAGCCACATAAATTGTACCCATACCAGGGTAGGCGCTCACTTTCCTACGCGTAGCCCATTGAGTTGAATGTATCTAACATCAGAATAGAGGATGGTACTTTCGTATTAAATGCACCGCGCTCGCCGACCGCTACCGCGGCTGGCTCGCGTTATCTGTCTTCGCAACTCTAACCTAACCTAACCAAACCGAGATAAAAGAGCAAGCAGTCGAAAATAAAACAAACTAACCTAACCGGTTTATTTTTCTCAATTTTCCCGTCTTGGTTCGGTTATTCAATTTTGTATATTAACAACTTGACGATTTTTAAGTTAAAACAAAACAGTTTCGTCTCGGTTTGATTAGGTTAGGTTAGACTTGCGTTAAAAGATAACGTTAGCCGGCCGCGGCAGTGGACGGCGAGCGCGGTGCATTTAATACGAAAGTACCAAGAAGATACATTTGGAAATGCTCGTAAACCCTTAATAAACAATTGGTGTATTGTAAAATAAAACAAATAATGGAATAATTGAAGAAGGATAGCAAAGTTTGGCTGTACACATATTTTATTATAACCAGGGCTTTTTTTGTGGGAGCACGCGTGGGCACGCATTACCCTCAGAGGGAATTTCGAGAATATGGAAAAATAGCCTTAAAAACTAAAAATAAATGAAAGAGTTTGAAAAAAATATCAATCTTGGTAACCTTTACAAAAAAAAAATAGACTATTTTTTAGTAAAGCATAGGTATTGATATACATAATATATCTTTCTTGAACGGTTTTGCGTCACACAGTGGTTTGCCTCTGCAGTAGAAGTCGTAAAAAAAATTAAGGTTCTACAATTTTAGAAAATTACCGGGCCTCTAAAAAGAAGTCACAAAACAAGGCATCATTATAATTAATGTCCGCTCACTTTTCGGAATTCGACCCTAATTACTATTGAAAATTGTCGTAAAATAAATGAATAAAAAAATTAAACAATTAAAAAAAAACATTTTTTTATCACTTGTTTGTTTACAATTGATTGCAAAGTTTGGAACCCGAAAAGTTGCTGCTTATTAAACGTCAAACGGCACAGCAATTGTACAGCAATCTGCTTTTGCAATTAGGTGCTAATTCGACATGAAAAGCTGAAGAGTAAACTTTTTTAATAAATGACAATTTTTATATAATTTGTAAGGATTAATAATAACAAAATTCACAATGTATGTATTACATACCAATTGATACCCGCGATCTCGTCTGCGTCCTTTGTTAACTTAATAATACATTTTATGTACAGAGAATAATCATAAGCACCACACCGCTTACCCCACTTCTCCACGGTAAGAAAACACATATTCGTAATACATATAAAAATCGTAGTGTCTTAGAGCTTCAGTATATTAAAAGAAACTATAGCAATAATCTTTTTTAGTTAAGGACTAAGTATATAAGAAGCAAAACAAAAAACTCGAAATATTTTCCGTAGTTTTTAAGCGTTTTAAGCACAACTGCAGACGTCTATTATTTCATTTATATTGATAAATAGATAAATTGTCATATTTTTTATAGACATTTGTATACTGTCCAAAAGACAACGGCAATTGCTGGTTTCAATTTTATCGCAATTGTTGCTCTCTAAGACTTGATACCAATTTAAAATGACATCAATTTGCGGTACACTTGTGCTAATATGTTGCCATGCAGTAGTTGGCGTATTTATTTTATTAAACAAAAATATTTTTATACCGTCCAAAAACAACGGCAATCACTGGCTCCAATTTGATCGCAAATATTGCTCTCAAAGTCTTAATACCATTTTAACATGCCGTCAATTTGCGGTACAATTTAGTCTCAATATACTGCTATCGTGTTGTTTGCGTATTTTTTTGTTCAATAAATCACAAATGTTAATGGTCTGTTACACATTACTTACAATTTCAGCTTTTTCTTCAATGCTTTTTACATTCATCATAGCATTAATACCATCGAAATAAACATCGGTGTCGAAATTCATTTCAGGCAGATACATCATGTAAAATGTAATGTTAACCGAATTAGCTTTGATACAGTTTGGATCCAACTGGCTTCTGGCAGGAGCAGCATCAACGAGAACATAGTCTTTATTATAGTTAGTACGAATGTAAGGCGATATTGGTAAAGGAAACTCCATATTACATCCACCTGGTATAGGATCTGAAAGGAGTACTAATGTTATAGTATGATAGAGTAAGATTCATTATTATAGTAAGTCAATATTACAATTGAAAAATAAAAGACTTTCTATAATTAATACTGAAAACCTAACTGGGTGGAAGTTAGGTGCCATAAAATAACATGTTGTTGAAAAAAGGGCCAGGTAACAGCGCGTGAAAAACATATTGTTGACACTGACGATTATGGTACCTATTGCATTTTGATCCTATTATGATAACGCAGGAACGCATTTCATTATATATTTATGGACTATATATGTATGTAGGGCATACTCAATACATTAAATTTATGTACATAATCCAGTTGAAAATCACAAATGATTTTAATGCGGATCTCCTATATCTAAAACGATTCCCAACGCTACAATTCTTTGAACAACTCTATCTAGAAATTTTGATCACTATGTTTCAAACTGAATGAGTAATAAGAAGAGATGCGAGATCTATACATCGTAATGATCAGATTCAGGATAATTACTGCCTACAAACATATAAGGCAATTATAGAAAATATGCATACATTATTAATTTACTTGAAAATAATAATATTTTTAAGGTAAATCAAAGGGAACCTTGTCTATATATGTAATTAGATATAAGTCTTTCTTGAATTGTTATGCAGCGCTGGCTCAAAGCTTTACATCAGCATCATCCATGCAAGATATCGAAAAATCTGGATTTATATTATGTCTCAACATTATTTTTTAGATAGATAGCTAATTTATACACAAGGGCTCTAGGATAAAGAAACAACTGACAAGTGTGAAAACAAAAATTGAATTCAAACGAAACTGTGAAGCACACCTAGCATTATTACAATATTAAATATGTAGTTTTTTTTGTACACGTTCTGTGAAGTTCTGATGCAACCGTATAATTTACTATTTTGGTTCAGTAGAAAAGGAGTAATAGTAATGTGTATGTAACACTGGAATATTTACCGCAGGATAAAATTTACAATCTCATAGGCATATCCCATAACATATTTAACAGATCAAGGAAAACCATACCCATTTCTATATATCCGTGTATAGCAACATACAGCTTCAGATCAATATTCTTATTTGAATTTTCAATATAATAGACGTCTGTCAACGGTGTAGCAGAACTGTACTCGCCAATGTTCGTTCCAGAAATATATGATTCCTTAGTCTTTTTATTCTTATAAAGATCTACATTATAAAGATGACTGTGAACTTGAAATATTATAAAAGATATATTTTTATTTACATCTGAGAATATTATTTCAATTCTCGATGATCCATTCAAATATATGAAGTCTCCATATAATTGTTTATCTGCTTTCGTTATTGCCTTATTCAATGCTATTGTTATATTTTTATCTGGAATTAAAGATCATACTTGTAGTAGAACTGGAAAAGTTATTAAAATACATTAACTTAAGCTAGAAAATATTGTATAAAAAGTAAAAAGATTTAAAATGTAGATATTGTCAGTGTTTCTCTTATATAATTTTGGAATCTTGAATATCAGACTTGGAATCACTTGGAAACTAGAACCTTCATTATGTGTATGGTAGCGTTGTGCAATGGGTTACCAGGTACAGTATTAGTTACAAAATAGGTATTGAAACAAGCAATTCAAGGCCAGTAACATAACAGTAGTACTCCTGGTATTGCAGTTGTCCATAGTCGACGGTAATCATACCATCAGATGGGCCGTATGCCTGTTTGCTGCCCTTTGGCATAAGAAAAGGTTTTCTTGTTTGTATGTAGTGCAATATGCTGAAGTATACTGTTTCGGACATGTTAACTATATTGATGACTTGTTACCACAATATAATAGTATTTTATGAACAACCCCTTAATGAGATAGTATTGAATATCTATACCTATGTTGACATTTGGTATAAAGGAGGTTAATTTTGAAATCTCTTATATATATTCAGAAAGAAAAATAAATTATATATAATAAATAATAAAATAAATAAAATAAAAATAAATAATAAACAAAGAGTTACGTAAGTAATGAAAATTATGTCTTCTCATTTATTTCTCTTTATTTAATACTTTTCTCCAGTTGTTTATACTTCTCTTCAACCTCTGGTCATTTTACCTAATTACCATCGAAAAATATTACTTAGGATAGATATATGTATAAAACAAAATTAATTAGGGTTACAATATTAGAGTTAATTATCTTATGATATAGAAATGTCAAAGTAGAGATGTAAACAGTATTCTTTGAATGTCAAATAAGGCATACATAAAGATAAAAGCAATATAAGCTATAAATTAATAAAGATACTACAATGTATTAAATTGTTTCAAATGTCTTTAATAAAATATGAATAAAGTATATGATTTGGCACTGAGATAATATTATTTTAAATTAAAGGAAAAGTTTTAAAATACAATGAATCATTACATAGTATAAAACAAAGTCCCCTACTGCGTCTGTCTGTCTGTCTGTTCGCGATAAACTCAAAAACGACTGAACGGATCTTTATGCGGTTTTCACCAATGGATAAAGTGATTCACGAGGAACGTTTTGATATATAATTTGTCCAGGATTTTTTTACAATCAGGGCGGGACAACGTCTGCCGGGCCCGCTAGTTGATCAATAAAATATTTTAAACAATGATCTATATATTTAATGTGATAATAATTTAATAGTGCTAAAAATAATATGCCCATTAATATGTTAAAGAATTATGTCTATATCTGAGATTGACAAATTTCAAAACTATTAGAACATGATAGTTGAAACCAGTGCTTTCATGGAGAAGTCTATATAATATAAATTTTACTAGGACTCCCTAATAGTTAGGGTTGCAGTACACAAAACTCTATATATGAATCAAAGTTTTTTTTTTATGTGGACCTGATGGTAATAGCTGTCCAATCCATAAATTAAATATTTTACAATTCTTTTTTTTATATCATAGGAGGCAAACGAACAGGCGGGTCATCTGATATTAGGTGACCACTGCTGCCCATAGACACCAGCAACACCAGTCGCAAGTGCGTTGCCAGCCTATGTTTGGCGGTGAATGATTGGGGAGGGGGGAGATCGAAGAAGGGCCTCCGGCACTCTCACTGACCGAATGAAACGCAACAATGCAAACACTGTTACTTGACATCGGTGTTTCTGTGAGAAGGTGGCACTACCCCAGACAAGTCGACCCATTCATGCTGAAACCAGTAATAGCTTCAACGTGGCTCTACCACCTACAATTCTGCAATCTGTTATCTCTAAATTGTTTTCTACCACAAAAATTAATAATAGGAATCCTGTGTAGAGTCTGGAACAAAGCCTTTCATTAATAATATAGGTTAATATTTCTCACTTGATGTTACTTGGTAATGGGACCTAATGTACATACTAAGCATGGAGAAGTACTGGATCTCAAGTACAGTTGCTAAAATATATGTGTGTTCTATGACAGATTTTCAGCTTCAGGGTAGTAGCTAACCGGGAACACATTAAAAAATGCTGCTCTACCATAATTAGCATGACGTGTTCATTCAATGAGGGTTCAACCATATTATAAGATTTTAACCTAATAATGATTGATATGATATCCAAAAATACTGATATTGACCACTGTCATATAAAAGTTAATAATTTGTTACAAACGACTATATTTTAAATACATCAGTATACAGTAGACGCAATGGTTATTAATAGCAAACTTTTATTTCCCTTCATCACATTACCACTTAATTACATTTTCCTGTTACTCAAAGAACTAAATTCTCTTTAGGATTACCACCTTAATTTTATTTTTATTATTTCACCTTAATACACATAATTTGTAATTGCTGTTTTATAGTTGTACTAAAAAACAAGGTGTGCCGTAACAACATTGGTAATAAAGTCTATTTAGATATTAACAATTTTTTACAAAAAATTTGCTCTGGGTCTTGCTAAGGTAGGTACATAAAAAAATTTACTTACCTAATGAAATAACAGGAGTAGTAGATAATACAATTACGAATATAACAACACTTAACTTTAGAATAGAGAGCATTTTTGTTTACGAAGTGCAAATACACACAATAATAGTGACTATCAGCGACTATGCGGCCAAAGTCACTTTGTTTTGAAGTTCGGCTGCCAGTCTAAAAATCAAATTAGGTATCTTGTCAAAAACAGCTGATCATTTTGATACCAGTTAAAAAATGGTTCACAAATGAAATATAATAAACAATAGGTGTGTATAATAAACATGTCATCTAAATATATTTTAAGAAATATACAAGGATCTTTGAACTAATAGGTACTTCACATACTTACCTACCAACAGATGTGAGTTGTGAGAACTGAGTAGAAACCGACAGGTACTTTTCGAGTTATTGACAGCAATGACAAATATAAAGTGGGTATTTACCTATAAATATATAAATAAAGGTATTTATTTAGTAGATATTCCTCACATTAAAACAAGTGCTTCCAGGAATAAAGCACCAAAAAACTAAAATAAAAAATACAAAGTACCGACATGTTTTCAAATGTACCATTTTGATATGATAAAGACATTTAATGACGAATTACTTGTGTCATAAAATATTTAAATGATATTTTTTTTAGTTCTTCAATAAAAAATATTATAAATCATAAAAGGGCTTCGTTAAGCCGGCAAGACTTAAAATAGAACTTCAAGACACAAGCCGCCAATCTTTATATAATAATTAATTTCGAAAGAATTTTTACTAGGTTTCTAATTTGTCATGAGGTAGCTTTTTCATTCATTAATTTCCGTTTTATTTCTTGGCGTTTATAATATGATAATACGTTTTCTATGATTGAGTTATAGTGTATAAATAATAATTACATGTCAGATTTGAGCTGTCACAATAACTCCCTGGACAATTCCAATAGAAAAAAATAAAAAAATATTTCTAATAAAATTGTTTAAAAGATTATAAAATTAATACTATGCCTGGCCTTACGAACTTCAAATCAATAACATTAATAGATTGTATTATATAAAGTCGATTTTAATTTTTATTACAAAAATACGTCATCTTATCTTCAATTATAATATATACTAGCGGACCTGGCGGACGATGTTCCGCCCTAATAAAAAAAAAAAAACCTTGACAAATTATATACCAAAACGTTCCTCATGAATTACTTTAAAGATCCACTGGTGAAAACCACATGAAGATCCGTTCAGTAGTTTTTGAGTTTATCGCGAACAGACAGACAGACAGACGCGGTAGGGCACTTTGTTTTATACTATGTAATGATATCTATACTATATATTTACTATATAATGTTATAAAGAGTAAAGTTTGTGTCGTTGTAGGGGATAATCTTAGGATATATCAGATCAGGTTTTTTTTTCCTCTTGAGAGTTTCCGCTGCGTATTAGCGTTAGCCCAAAATAACTATTCCACGCGAACAACGTCGCGGGCAGAGACTAGTATTAATATATATTTGTCCATATATGTAAGATCTAAATTCGCTTAAGACACAGTTTTCAGCATATATTCTTTGCTTTTAGTTAATACGATATGTATGCTTGGTATTGTTACAATATTCTTTTTATGCATACACACAGTATAAAGAAGATAATACAAACATAAAGTAATGTATGCAATCAAAATCTTTTCTGATGATTTGAATAATTATAATAATTAAGTTAAAAGAATCATGCCATTTTTTTAGTTTCATATGTCAATAACATTACTATTATTAATAAATATGATAATATAGTTTAACATTAGTTACATAAATATATATGTATAGTGTGTCTTTATCAATGATATTATAACTAAAAAGCTTCATTGGTCTTATAATTGGTTGAATCATTAATTTCGTAGTGGCAATATTACTGACTTTGCTTTTTTGCATCGAAGAACACCAGTCACGAGTCACGTCAAAAGTTTTAAATATGGCGACACGATCAATGATGTTGTGCAGTGTTTTTTAATGTGAAATTTAGTGTAAAAATGTAAAAGACTTATTGAATATTGTTTTATGTGTGATAATTACTTTTAATGGGCCATGGGAAGAGGCCAAGATTTGTTGGACGCTGCCCGCGAGGGTCAAAGGCACACTGTGGAGAAAATTCTCGCTCAAATATCTAAAAGGAGTGGTCCTTTTACAAGGTGGGTTTAATATTATATTTGAGACGAATTATTACCAATGTTGCAATATTCATTTAAGATTTATAAGAGCTTATCGAAGTTTTTAAGACAAAAAAATACGCGGTGAAAGCGTTATATATGTTATCAACAATCACTGGCGTTGTTATCATTTTTTGTCATGTTTACGCTGTTATCGCTTGATATAAGGTGTTTCATTCTTTTATAAATATATGCTCTACTTGTTTACATGTTATAAGTCACTATATAGGTGCGAACTGTGCTACAAACGTTGTAAAACAACAAAGAGTTTTATTTTGTTCAAGTACGAAGTCTGATGTATTGCACGTATATTCGGAACATAGTATTTTACTTTCTTAAATGTAGTAAAATTTTTGTCATTAACTTTGTGATATATTTACCTTTTCTTTTGTCTGTGTGAGTTACTTTTGATTATATGTAATCAATATGAAATGATAGCATGGTGTCAGTATGTTGTGCAGTATTCAAGTGGTTAGCTATTACCTCAAAGTTGAAAGTAGAGGCTCAGAGGTCATTATCATTGACATATTATATATTCTAGTAGGATATTTGTGTACCAGTTCTGTTCTAGGCTGAGTGTATTCATAGAATAAAATAAGATTTGCCATCTAACTTTATTTAGCTGCACCAATTAGTCACAGGAGAGCTTATAGTTTTTAATATAATTAAAAATAATAACAATTTTATTACTTGTAGTGTTCTATTATCAAAGTAAAAGACATGAAATGTTGTTTTGTATTCTGTAACAATTTTTTAACTATTGGTCAAAATAATTTTACTTGTAAAGTTACATAATTAGTTCTTTTATGGTACACTTATGAGATTGTACAGTCAAAATTTGTTATAACAACATCAAAGGTACTATTCATATTTAGTTGTAAAAACCGATAGTTGTAACAATCCGTGATGATTTCAAGATACTGCATTCAGCTGGGATCTTAGTTCTAGGTCAATATACCCGTTATTTTCTTTTAAACGACGTTGCCATAAATGGTTTTGACTGTATTTGTTTTATGAAGACCAAACTCATCCATATAATATTTGACTAGTGTTTGCTTGTAGTTTTGGTCATGTTAATGTAGATTTTATCTGTCCACCAAGAACAATACTATTTTGTGGATGAAAGGTACCCTATCTTCTTTTCCGTACCCATGACAATGTGTATTCAAAATATCATAATGATTGATTGAATAGTTTAGTTTTTAGTTCGTTTTAGTTTAGTTAGTAGAGTAATAAACAAACAAACTTTTGCCTTTATGATTGTAGTAAGGATTCAATAGATTGATAATGTTTTGGATTATTTTCTCTGTACATACAAAACAAAGTATTCAAATTTATAAAGTTTCAAACTGTCTTACATCAACTTTACATTTAATTTTCTTATGATTTTCATAAGATACCACATTAGTTTGTGTGAATAATAGAAATTTAATATTCTACATATCCTCCTAAGTGTACATTTGAAAATAATAATTTATTATATAGACAAGACATATTTTCATAAACCTAAATTTCATTTTCAAATTCCTACGATTATTATTAATATATTCATCCTATAAAACAATTTGTATTGCCTGCATCAATCTATGATTACCAGAATTAAGAACCTCAGTACTTAAATCATTTGATCTAAACTTCATCCACCTTTAGATTGGTTTTCAGAATGATTGGAACCTCTGTTGTTAATTAAAAGTGGAGTATCAGATTACATCTCAATATTTTGAAAATCAGTCTTTGAAGTTCTCGTACACTATGATGGAAAACGTACATTTTTCATTTAGCTACTTTCATACAGTAGCAAAATACTATATGTACATGCCCAAAATATTACAATAATTCTGTCATCAAAATTAGTGGATTGTAGTGAATTTTTGTTATGAGAAAAAGATCAGGGTCTATTAGTGTGATATGAAGATAGTCTGATACTTGTTACGGATATGCCAATTCGTATTTGGTACTAATGTATTTACAACTCAACAATTTGTTTTGAAATAATTTAATTATAGAGGATACAGGCTGAAAACACCCTTAAAGTGTTCAAATTTATAAAATAAGTATTCCTATAACAAAGGATATTTAGATAGACATTATTTCTTATTGTCCGTTGTTATTCCAATGTGAAGTGTCCAAAATTGCCTCAACTGTAGTGTCACATGCCAGTAAATAGCTACAGAGGTTTAAGTGGATGGTACAGACCTAGTATAAAATACTAAATACTGATTTACTAAACTAGTTGTTACAGTAAAGGTCTAAAATGAAATATAACCATGACATTCTATTTTTGGTTCAAATAAATAAATTATGAATGAGGCTTTCTACCAAATGAAATGATTTAGGCCAGTAAAGATTAGACATAATATTAGTTTGTACAATAAAAGGGTAATGATTGTTTCAACATTTTCACACAATTAAGTATTCATACTAACTACATCGGCATTGTATTGTTTTGATCAATTTGCATAATTTAAGTTCGCACAGTATTGGGTACCTGTCTATGTAATTATGCCAGTACTAGCCATCACTTAGTTGGACAGGCTCTTTCAAAAAGGTCATTGACTTGGTCATGGCTTATCTTCGAAAGTTTAATTCTATATTGTAAAAGAATACTTCCTTGACAAATAAAAGTTACTTATTATCTATGTTCTTGACATAGTTTATTTATCATATTATCACACATATTATTTCTTTAAAGAAATTTAATTTAAAAATATATGTATATATATTCATTATTACTGTCCTTCCCAGAATATCATTATTTAAATCACAACATATAAAACAAAATCCTCTGCCACATGTCTATCTGTCTGGTAGCGATAAACTAAAAAATGATTGAACATATTTTCATGTGGTTTTCACAAGTAGATAAAATGATTCATGGGGAAGGTTTAGGTATATAAGTTTTGAAGGTTTTTTATATTATCAGGGTGGGGCAACTCGCCATGCTCACTAGTTAAATATAAATAAAATTAAACTTTTATCAGCAAAACATTCTGAATAATAGGGGAAAATGGGAACACTGCAGAATTGTAGTGCAATCTAGTGAATAAAAAACCATTCATGTAAAAGTCATGGTCTTTAGCTTCAATCCAAACAACGTCCTGATTGTATAATTACTGATTGCTCTAATTGCGCAGAGTGTTGTGTGTGTGTCTTTTGTCTTTCCCAGCTCAACTAAAATCTGTGGTCAAGAATGTGCCTCTACATGTAGATATCATAAAAAAAAACCTATTAGAATAAAGAAAATTGAGTGTCCTACTGAATTATCATAAGGAGTTAGTTTAAATAATTATTGAGATGTGATGATAATGTTTGGCCACATGCCAGATGTTGATAATTTTTTAACCTCAGTAAGGTTTATTGAACTTTTGCTTATTTGTTTATATCTTGTATTTATTATTGTATGGACTTCTTAAATTATATCGGTGTTATTACAAAAAAGTTAAATACGTATTGAATACTTGCTTTAAAAAGGCTTCGTATTAAATGCACCGCAGTCGCTAAATGTTCGCCATCTTGCTCTTTTGTCTCGCTTTGGTTACGTTAGATTAGACTTGCGAAAAAGGATAACGCGAACTTGCCTCGGGCGAGCGCGGTGCATTTAATACGAAGCCTTTTTAAAGCAAGTATTCAATGCGTATTTAACTTTTTTGTAATAACACCGTATTTGTTTATCATACTCGCAGGCTATCATTGTTTTTCAAAATATATTCTGCTAGTGGGCATATAAAGTGAATTTGTGATGAGAATTGCGAATTAATCATTCCTCTAAATATTGCTATGATGCATTCATTTACAGCTATATGAGTTTTTATTATTACATATTTATTAATAGAATAGTAGTAAAGAATTATGCGTAATGAAATGGAATTCCCATATTGTAGATAGTAATTTATACTAGTGGGCGCCCAGTAGTCGACATTCGACCATAGGTCATTGAATTTTTAAAGTTTGCACTCTATAATCAAAGGCTTTCATCATGCCTACTCAGTTATTTGCCACTTTTTTTAAATTATATAAACATTAAAAAAAATCGATGTCGAAAATTGAAATTAATTATAGATTTGAAACCAATAACTTTACGAAAATAAAGAAATTTATCGCAACTCATCACACAATTTTTAATTAATTTTACACGACACCATGGGTGCGTGGTATTTCTGGGTGATATTGAATTAAATATAGTCTGTACATTATGAGGAATAGTGATATGCTCAGTATCATCATTTGGAAAAGTAATGGATACACAATAGAATCAAATGATGAATCCAATACAAAGATGTTTTTAATACTACCATTTACGTTTGAAAATGAATTCATTTTTGTTCATAATTCATCATCAACTGTACTAAATATAATTGCTACATCAAGTTGAACTGCATCATTGTAACCGCGGACCTGTAAGTCATGGATTACTTTCATGACCAAACAAATTTTCTTATTTTGATTTTACAAAGTATCTTTCGCTCATTTTTTATTGAATCATCATTTGAGTACACCATAAAGAAATACTAAACATTAAAATATTGACATTGACTTTGGAAATATTGCTTTACTCTTATGCCAACATGATGCAAAGTGACATGAAGTGTAAGCACTCTGTCACCTAAACATTTTTACATACAATAAAACCAAAGAGAATAATAATTATTTCAGTAGTTCCATAAATTTACTAAAGATAAAGAAAAATATAGAATAAAGGTAAAGATATAGAAAAATAATTTATCAAGTAATATTAATGTATGTTATGAATTTACATATTATATTATTCTAAAATTAACTTACAATTTGACCAGTTGATTTCAAAGAGCATATTGTAAGGCATGCAACGTCAGTCATGTTAAAAATATTTAAAAGGTAATTGGAACGTAAGAAGGATGAAGGATGTTTGAAACATCTTTTTCATTTAATGTGTGTATATGTTGTGTAAAATCCAATCAGTAGTGTGAGTAATGTATATTTTAATTAATTTAATATGCTTGTAATATATTTTAAGTATATAAAAAAAATAGCTTTGTGCACTTCTCTGCCATATAAACTTTAACTATGCTAAATTTCAAGGTCAGCCGTTCGCGTAATTCGCTTAAAAAGGGATACAAAGTTTTGGATTAATATATGAGATATGTACGTATAAATAACGTATTAATATATAAGATATGTTATAATATCATTGTTGAATGTAGAATAAAAAAGGGTAATTGGAACGTAAGAGTAAAAAAAATACATACAGTCGAGCATAGCAACCTCCTTCGCAACCTTTTTTGAAGTCCGTTATTGACGGATGTCAAAATGTATTTTTTATTTGCATGTGTGTATATGTGTAAAATTGGAGCAGTAGTGTGAGTAATGTATATTTTAATTAATTTAATGTACTTCTAATGCATTTTACATAAAATAAATAGCTTTCTGCACTTCTCTATATAAACTTTAACTATGCCAAATTTCACGTTCATCCGTTCACGCAATTCACTTAAAAAGGGGTACAAAATTTTGGCTTCACGTATTAATATATATGATTAGTTTACTTGTTATTGGTGTATGTATTTTTGGTGTAAATTAATAAATACAATATTTAAGCCTCTTAAATCTCATTGTTAAGGTTCGTTTTTTGAAATATTTGTTTTAAAGCACTTGATTGACCAATTTACCTTACCTGTAATATAGTAATTTAAGAGAATTAAGATGTTAAAGGTATTTTTTAATAGTTTACCAGCGGGCCCGGCGGACGTTGTCCTGCCTTGATAATAAAAAAAAATCTAAAATTCAACTGTAGCGCCACCTACCGGGCCCAATTGTGAATCTAAACCATTCTCGGATCCACTGTAACACTTACACAAAATTTCATCAAAATCGGTCCAGCCGTTTAGCAGTTCAGTGACATACACACCTACACAAGAAATTTATATATAAAGATAATAGGAGAGCATTTCACACATTCTAATCTAATGTTACATGACGATTTGTTCTAACATGGTAAATACGTTAAACCTGGTGGAGGACTGGCTCTCAAGTGCAGCTGCCAAAACACACTAACAGGTGTTTGGAGGCGGATTATCAACTTGAGGGTGGTAGCTAGCCAGGCGGACTTAATAAGTCCTAGCACAATATATTGCTGTTTGTTACAAACGATTACTTCGAATAATGCGTACTGTGCCCGGCATTTGATTTGACACGTCGCGGATAAGACAGAGATAGTCGGTTATGTTCGGTTTCGTATAGCGTTGTCTTTGTCTATCGAAGTCATTGCGCTGTGCCTTAGAGACAACGCTTCACAGAACCGAAGGAAGCTGATTTTAGCTGGACGGCTCGCTCTTCCCCAGACGGGACAAATACATAGTTTAACTAAGATTTTAAAAATAAGTGTTCATTTCTGTGCAAAATCTCATTTAAGTCGTCAAATATTTTTTTTATTATTTCTTGATTTCTTCTAAATTATAACTATCCTTCAATCCATAAACATAGCTCATCATAATTTTTGTGTAATCCTTAATTATACATATAATTTATAAACGAACGATCAATGAATTCGCAGGCACATTGTCTGGGGAGCGCTAAATTAATCTGATAATCTACTTACTTCGACCCAATTCCATTAGTTGAGTTAGGCGCACCTAAATGTTAATGGGCGATTAATTTACCGGTAGATGTTTTTTCCTGCTACTACGAAATCGTATTTTAACTAAAATGTATTATTTATTTATCTTTATATATCAAACTAGCGTGCACGGCGGATGTTGTCCCGCCCTGATAATAAAAAAAAACCTTGACAAACTATATACCAAAACCTTTCTTATGAATCATTTTACCTACTGATGAAAATTGCATGAGAATCCGTTCAGTAGTTTTTGAGTTTATCGCTAACAGACAGACGCGGCAGAGGACTTTGTTTTATAATAGATAATAGAAGTCTCCCTTTTTGTGTGCATCGTTCGATGTGTTCTGTATTATCTGTTGATATTTTGAAAATAAACTACCTGATTCATACCCGTGACTTTGTCTGCGTCACTTAATATTTTATCAATATATATTTCATGTACAGAGGAAAAATCATAAAATCCGCTCTGCTTGCCCCAATTCTCCACGGTATAAAAATACTCATAATAGAATGCGTATTGCGTATAAAAATTGTAATTTCTTAAGAAAAAATTAAGAATTGTCACGGGACGCCTGGCAGATGTGAAACATCGAAATTGTTTTGTATAAGTTATATGCATAATAGAACAGATTACGACAGGAATCAGCTATGGCATAATGAGAAGATAGAGCATTACAAATTGTTCCATAAAGTAATGACTGTTTATTTATTTTATTACATAAATATTCATTTTTTATAGATGCAAAAATTCAAAGAAATCACCGATAGGCGCAGGCGTGGTGTGTTTGGCGGCATTTATCAAAGGGCGCTAGGTCGTCGGCGCGTGACCTAGTATAACGAGTGGCCGACAAAATAATTTGAATCTTATGTGTATACAGATAGGGTTCCAAATGTTTTTCGGTATTTCGTTAATAGTGCAAAGGTCGTGTTCTGCGTCGCCACGTTGCGCCAAGCCAAAATCAGGGTTACCAGCGCCTATAGATGATTCACATCAAAAAAAAAAAATATGATTGAAATCTATATGCAATAACTTTTGCTTAATGTGCGCACAACATTACCTAATGTTACTCGCGTCCGCAGGAAGTGTACCTCTCATTCCCCTACACTTGCTCCCCGGGTAGTTCTAAAGAGTAACAAATTCTCACATAAATTGAAGCTCGCAGCGACAAATAGTGTAATCAATCGTTCGACGATAATAAAAGGTATAAAATCTATTCAGCCATACGATTAAATAAAATGTAGTTGTGGTGTTCTAGTGGTTTGGCCCGGTGGAATATCATTCCGATGTCCGCAGGTTCGAACCCCGGCATGTACCAATGAATTTTTCGGAATTCGCGTACATTTACCAATTTAAATTGGTAACACTATCGGCTGGCGGTGAAGGAAAACATCGTGAGGAAACCTGAACCTGAGAAATGTTCTTGTAGTACTACTGTGTGTGGGAAAATATAGAACTGTTATTTTCTCATAGTTTGAAATCGCCAAAACGTCGTAGGCTGGCGTGGTTATTATGCCCATACCCTTAATTCGGGAAGAGGCTTATAGCCCTGCAGTGAGTCACTTACAGGCTGATGATGGTGATGATAATCATTACATAGTATAAAACAAAGTCCCCTAACACGTCTGTCTGTCTGTCTGTTCGCGATAAACTCAAAAACTACCGAACGGATTGTCATGCGGTTTTCACCGGTGGATAGAGCGATTGATGAGGAACGTTTTAGTGTATAATTTGTCAAGGATTTTTTCATAATCAGGGTAGGATAACGTCTGCCGGTCCCGCTAGTTAAATAAAATAATATAACACCACTAACGTTTTATTTATGTAGGTATTTATTTTTTACAGTTTACTTTGGTTATGTGTGAATTTCACAAAGGTTTATACGCATCTGGTAGAGGTTATGACCGAGCTATGTGACAGATTTCAATGTGTTTACTAAACAGACAAAAATAAAACGGATATACAAGAAGTTAATTAATATAAGAGTGTCAACATCCAAAGTTGTTGAGTTGTTTAAAGTTCTTCCAAAACTATAACTAACATACAAAGGCGAGTTACAAAAAAATCGGCTGATATTTGCACAAACAAAGTTATTCTACGCGTAAAACTCGTGATAAATATATCTGAATATCACAATTTAATTTATATGCTTGTGGATATATGTTAAGTATATATTTGTAGGGATGATCAAGTGTATTCTGAATTACCATAAACAAGTTTCAAAGAATTGAATGAAATATGCGGTTGGGATAAGCCGTAAGTTGTGACTCATAGTAAAGCCTAGAGAGGTAGGTGGGTTTTTTTGCATTTGTTTTTAAAGCGTGATGGCAGTTAGAAGAACTTTGGTATCTGTATAGTTATCGAGTCTTTTCTTATATACATAAAAAATTATGTTGGTTTGTATCTATAGGTATATAGACCGACACTCTTTAATAACGTTTGAATGGTCATCATGCATGGAAGTGGGCACACATAAGTGTTTTTCCATGGAGATTTTTAATTTTTTATACTGTCAATTTTACTATAATTCGCCACTAGATGGCTCTGGGTTCTACTTTATTGTTATTTACTTTTATATTGTAACTAGCTTAAGCACGCAACTTCATCGACGTGGAATAATCATTTTGGGCTAACGCTAACACGCAGCGGAAGCTCGCAAAAGGAAAAAAAAAACGATTTTGAAACATTCTTCATTGGTGCTCCGCTCCTATTGGTTTTAGCGTGATGATATATAAGCTACCAAACACTGAAATAATTTTTCAAATCGAACCAGTAGTTCCTGAGACGTGCGTTAGTGATAGACGATAGTGATAGTATAGACGATAGTGACTATAGACTAATAGACGATAGTGCGTTCAACCAAACAAACCTTTCAGCTTTATAATATTAGTATAGATTTAAAACGATGTTGCAGATATATCCATCTGTCTGTGGCTCTATTTTTTTACCATTTCACTGTTCTTACCATGACGCGCGTCGTCACGTTGTGCTACAATAAGAAAATAGTAATCTTATAATTTTATTCACGCAAGCAGAGCCACGAGTACACATTTTTTACATTACAATCGTAGTGGCGTTTATTTAAACGAATGTTCTTGGTTGTCGAATGAATATTAATAAGTCTTTTATAAACATAATGGTTTCTGTCATCAAGCAAACAGTAAGTGCTTCACATTCTTTGTTTCCGAACAATATGTATTGTGATTTTTCGTTAATCTATACTTAATTGCTTAATAATAATATTATAAAGAGGTAAAGTTTGCGACGTTGTGTTTTTTTTTCGAACTGATTACGCTACTGACTTAGCAAGGTCTTAACAGCTTCACCGGACTACTAAGGCGAGCGCTTCAGGCACTCAGCCGATTTCATTTTGACAACTAGCTCAAGGGTGCGAGGCACACCTCGGCTTGGCGACCTATCTGAGCTAACCTAAGCTAAGCTAACTATTCATACATATATGAGTTGTTGAAACTATATGTGTACCAAGCATACATACCTCAACAACTCTTATATATATTTCGTATCGGATAATTTTCTAAACTATTTCAGTTTCATAAGGGAAAAAAATAAAACCCTTCCACTTGCATGTGTAAGCATGTATGCGTGCACGTGTGTGGAGGTGATATGTGTAATGTTGTCGCAGTGATGTAAGATTTTGTGTCACTGTATCGCGCGAGCAGCGTACTCAAGGGCTCCACGCCGAGGGAAACGGATCTAGGCTTGAGCCGCTGCCGAGGGGGGTCTAGTCTGGTGTGCGGAAGCGAAATTTACCCCCAGACCACGGCGACGTGATCAGTGGTTACGCGGGCGTGGGCGTGAGCACGCTCTGTTTGGAGAGAAAGGTTGGTACTGATCGTTCACTGCCGTTATTTCATCGGGAGGGTCTGTAAAAATATGTCGCTGACGTCTTTTACAACGCGTAGCGTTCGGTACGGGTTCGTATTTTACAGCGGATACTACTAACGGACTGGGATGATTCACGACTTTTTCAAAATAACTAATCGTAAATGATTTTACGTACGCGCAGATAGAAGGCATCTCCAGGTCCCTATGGAGATCGACTCTCCGGACGTACCACGGGGCACCGGTTACTTTACGTAAAACGCGGTTTTGAAGAACCTGCAACTTATGAAAATTATCTTTCGACATATGCGCAAAAACGGGACTGGTATATGTCATCACGGGACGGATACACGTCTTATACAAAGTGAGCTTGTGTCTGACGGATATCTTACTCCTATGACAAAGCAACGGATGGAGGAGACCCAAGACCAAAGCGGCTTTGTTTCGCACTCTATCTGTATGTGACTCGAACTTTAAATGTTTATCTAATGTAACACCGAGATATTTGACCTCATCGGCCCAAGGTATATCGGTTCCGTATAGCCTGATGGGCTCGAGGTTATTACTACGTCGTAAAGGATCGAAAAGTAACGCGGCGCTCTTATCAGGATTAACTTCTATGCGCCATCGACGAAACCATTCACCGAGTGTGCAAACGGCCTTTTCAATGATCCTAAGAAAGTCCGACCGCCAGCTGGAAGTGTAAATAACGGTGTTGTCAGCATAACAACCTACCTCGACCCCTTTAGACCGAGGTAGATCACTGATGAACAAATTGAAGAGCGAGGGCGCGAGTATGGAGCCCTGTGGCACACCTGAGCGTATCGGGTGGGGCGGGGATAGTTCCCCATCCACTCTAAAGCGGAAAGTCCTATCAGTGAGATAATCATGGATAATATGAATTAACTTATCGGGTACGTGAGATTTACATAATTTATGGATGAGCCCCATGCCATACCTTATCGAAGGCTTTGGCTTTGGCGACATCGAAGAAGAGCGACGTTGTGAGTTTGTGACGTTGTAGGGGGTAATCTCTGGATCTATTAAACCGATTTTTAGAATTCTTTTACCAATAGAAAGCCATGTTATTTGTGAGTGTCATAGGTTATATATTAATCAGAAAAATGAAAAGACATTTTTGTGGTAGCCGGATTTGCAAAGTAAGTCGGAGAAAATACCATCGAGATTCGAGTAGATTTCGAGTTTATCGCGAACAGACAGACAGACAGACGCGGTAGGGGACTTTGTTTTATACTATGTAACGATTTCAGTGGCCAGCTTTGGAAATTGTTAGTGCGCCCCATATACAAAGCGTCTTGTGATGTTTTTAGTGTTACATAGACACAGAGACATGTTAGAATATACTGGATATTTTTTGTAACATCCACATTATTGTTTCCAATCTACTCGTGTACAATATTCAAGCTATATTACGCAAAATATCACTAATATTACACAATACAGGTTTAAAAAATAAATAACGTTCGTACTGAAATCTCGACTCATAAGATCGGGAGGTATATTGTTGATGTAAAAAAAAATGTTTTGTTTTGTATGTAAAACATTTCCGATGTAACGACTCTCGGAAAGTCCAATACTCGATAGCTCATTTGTGGTTTGCTATTATTGTTACGTATTTTGTTTATGTTACTAAAATGATGGTTTTCGTTTCGTTTTCGTCATCGTCGCATTCCGGGTTGTACATACTTTATTGTTTTTTTTTATTATTGTCGTTCGCCATCAATTCTAAACATTTTTTTTATTGGTGACAATATGTACTTATAAAACAGGTATCGTTTTCCAGACTTCGAGAATTGGCAGGTATATAGATAAAGTGATAGAGATATGTCGATGTCGACAAAAAGTCCTGGACACTGTAATCAAATTTTTTGGTGAAGGCGTTACTTTGTGGAAATCCATCATTACATAGTATAAAACAAAGTCCCCTACCGCGTCTGTCTGTCTGTTCGCGATAAACTCAAAAACTACTGAACGGATCTTTATGCGGTTTTCACCAGTGGATAAAGTAATTCGCGGGGAACGTTTTGGTATATAATTTATCCAGGATTTTTTTATAATCAGGGCGGGACAACGTCTGCCGGGCCCACTAGTTATTATATATGATAGTGGACGTTACTTTGCACTACCGCGTGCAATTGATTGACCGCTGTAGTCTTCCGATCTTCTCGCCCGATCGCATCGGTTTGGTTATACTCCGTGGCGGAGCGAAACACGTTTACATACAAACATAAGACGTAATAGTGGTCAATAGTCTTTTTTTTTAATTCATAGGAGGCAAACGAACAGGTATGTCATCTGATGTTAAGTGATTACTACCTTCCATAGACACTTGTAACACCAGAGGAGTCGCAAGTGCGTTGCCAGCCTGTATTTGGGAGAAGGGGAAGTGGGGCAGAGGGGAGGGGGAGGGGAGTTGGGTATCCGGCGCTCTCACTGACCGAATGAAACGCAACAATGCAAGCACTGTTACTTCACGTCGATTTTCTGTGAGGGGGTGGTACTACCCCAGACGAGCCGACCCATTCATGCTGAAACCAGTAATACCTTCAGCGTGGCACTACCACCTAGTCGCAAAGTAACGTCCACTATAATATTTACTGTAGTCAAATTTATTTATTATCATGACATATTCATTTAATAGTTATGAAGGTTTTAAGAAACTACAGTTTTTATAAGGATTACAAAAGGATAAAGATATTTTGTATGCAAAGTATATATTTGCTTTTATTTTTTGTTCTGCTTATAAAATATATTGTTAAGATAATAAACAACCAAGATAAAATGGGGAGTATCAACTAAATTTAAACTAGAATTATTATTTTTTTATTACCTGTTCTTCGGCTATTTTTAATATGCAACTATACATATGGTTTTTTTATTCGAGGAACAACGAACATTAGATTTTATTTGGCGGGTGGTTTTTTATGGTTACCAATGGTCATACTTAGTTATACCTCTATCAAAGTTGTACTATGAAGATTAAGTCAACAAGCTATTTAACAGAATTTATATGCGTGTTTCCACCTACTTTCCAAATGAGAAATTGCTTTTGTTTCGGGGTAAAAATGTAGGAAAAAGACGGATTTACTTACGTACTGTATTATGAAAAGGGAACTTCGTTAGTTAAAAATACATAACGTAAAAACGTTTGCGATTCAACAGATTTGTTTTACTAAAAAAAAATGTAAGAGGATGCAAACAATACCTACTTGTTAACGCTAAAATGATGTAAAAATTCACGAAACAATTAGAGCGCCGACTCCGAACTTCAGATAACGGTCAATCGTAAAAAAAATACCGCAATAAAAACATCTCTAAGTGAACCGAATGGACCTGTTGGTCCTATGATTCATTCACCGGTATGTTAGTCATTTGCGGTGCTTTGGTCGTTCGGTTCGCTTTCTTGTAAATATTTAAATCAATATTTAACTAGAGAACGAGTGAGTGATAAGAGCTCAAGGGTTGGGTCGTCTTTAAATCGCTATTTTATCGTGATCGCGGTGATGTAAACGTTGTGACCTTGAAATGTGACGTGAACATGAGATTTAGAATACTGTGCTTTCGAAGGAATGGTAGTAAAATGTTTAAGAAGCTCAAACGGAGATTGAGGTAAGTGGATAGACAGAAAAGTGTTTTGAGCCGTATTTTATTTGGATGGGTTTTATTCCAGAATAATTGTAACTTTTTATAGTTATAACTGGCGACCCATTGTATAGCTTCTTCGTATGGGTGCTTTGTAGGAAATAATGTAACGTTATAAGTATTCAAGCGATTAAAATCTTAGTACTGTCCGATGCATTTTTTGCCGCTTTTGTATTGAGAGCTACACCAAAGACAAACTTAAGTCTCGTTTACAGTTTTTTATTGTGCGTATTTTTGAAATCTTGTAAAATATTCGTTGAAATAATATGCTCTAAAGGCCACTTTTTATCTACATGATATCTATACATATAATAAGAATGTAAATCTAACGTGTCTGTATTTTTTAGATTTTTATAACAAAAATTGTTACAGGTGTCCGGGAATAAGTAATAAAATACATTTCAATCATTTTTAGAAATGTCTGTCTGCTTGTCTGCTTATATGTCTGTTTGTTTGAACACGCATCACTGCTAAAGTACTGTGTTCATGATATAACCTCTTCGAGAAAATTGGTCTTTGTTTCATTATAATCGGTTCGGTCAATCAAAAGTTATTGTAATTTTAATGACGACGCGACTTAAGTACGAGAGAAAAGTAGATAAGTAAATGGATTTAATGCATTCTAATGACTTTATTAATCACTATTTTTATACATAAGTTTCCACGCGGACGAAATCGCGGGTACAGCTATTTCTAATATAACTAACTCTAACTAGCGCTAGTTAATATTTTGTTCTGTATTTTTGTAAAGAGTAATAAGAGCGTGTTATATAGTAGGAACTGGAAAAGTTTGCACGTAGAGCGGTTCTAGCTAATATTATAAATGCGAACGTTTGTTTGCGTAAGCATTTATGCTTTAACTGCTAAACGGATAATTATGAAATTCTGCATACACGTTGTCTTTAGTACAAAAAATGGCATAGGGGCCTCAGGGAAGCCACGAGTAAAGGCTAGGCATTAAATCGAATTTTTACGAGTTTCTCATTATTATTGCTAATAGAGTACGTGCCGGACATATCATGCCTCTCATCAAGTTTGCATTTCTTATGAGACAAACTGTATCACCCAATTGCGTTTGCAACACTTGTAGATGGAATGTGACTGAATCAAAGCTCAACAAAACGCTGTTATAGATCACTAAAAACTATATATTAGATCAGAGTATCTTCCATAGAATCCTGTATGCAACTGCAAGTGAGAAACCTTGGCTTTTTTTTTATGGAAGCTTGTAATTAATTTTGTTTTGTGAATATGGTAATATTAGGGTACGATGGGACTGGCACGTTCTTTGTGGATCTAGGTCCCTAAATGAAATAAAGTACGATGCTGTCAATTCATTTCGTAAAGTAGATCGTAAGTAAGCCCAATTGTTATGCAATTAGCTATAATTATTATCATAGTCTTATGAGTATTATTCAGCTAATTGTCTATACTGATTATATTGGTTATATTCAATTTTTATTGAGGATTTCTTTAGTTTCTTTTTTTTAAGTTAAAACAGAATAAAATCCTTTATGTAAGTCTTTGCCACTAACACTCTTACAGTCTAATGTGTCTACTATGACTATTAATTCTGCAATAAAAACAATAATATAAGCTTGTCATGAATGTCTTAAAGAACATTGGTATTATTTACTATAACCTAATTTCGATTGCAATAGATCTGATACAAAATCTCATAGATTTAGAACGCATAATGTACACAATCTAAACGCCCACAACAAACACGTGCCTTTGTTTTAACAGGTTCTGGTGATAGATAAATTCCGAGTGTAATTTTACCAGTAACCAAACTCGTTTTGTGTTTATTATCGATTGATCCCTAACTAATATTATAAATGCGAAAGTGCGTCTGTTTGTTACACTTTCACATTAATAACTACTTCAAGTAGTTCATGAAAGTATGGATGCACGTTCTTATGAGTACAGAAAAGGACTTACGGCTACTTTTGATTAAAAAAATGGACTGTATTTTAAGGTTAGAGTAAATCTACAGTACGCGAGCGAAGTTACGAGCAAAACCTAGTAATCTATATATAAGTACAGAGACAGAACACTTTAATACATTTCCTCATCTGTTTCTCAACTGATTTTCTTTTGAATTTTTAATTGAATTTTATGAGACGAAAACGTGTAAGGAAAAAGAGATAGTTATAAATGTATATATAAGTGATATAGTATATATTCTTAATGTACTCGAAATATATACAAAGATAGGGAGAAAGGGAGAGAGAAACGTCGAAATCAATAGTTATTCTCTGTTGTATCGTAGTGACTATTGCGTACTTTTAAACAATATTCTGTGTTATTGTATTATTACCCTTGTTAATATATATCGAAATATTACAAAACTAGCGGGGCACGGCAGACGTTGTCCCGTCCTGATTATAAAAAAAAATCCTTATAAATTATACACCAAAACATTCCGCATGAATCACTTTGTACACTGGTGAAAACCGCATAAAAATCGGATTTTCGAATTTTCATATCGGACCAGTAGTCCTAAGATTAGCGCGTTCAACCAATCAAACAAACCCTCCAGCTTAATAATATTAGTATAGATTTGACCATGGAGATTTTAACTATAGCAACCCTGCTATTCTAGTTACATAACTACCCGGTTATGTAACTAGAATAGTCTTGAGTATGAAGATGGACGGATACAGGAGTAAGGGAAGACCGAAAAAGTTACGGATGGATTGTGTGAAAGATGATATGTATATAAGTTGTGAGTACTATGATGACATCTGGCAGGGGAGAGTGTAAAAGGACATTTTCTGCCGACTCTACTTTAGTAGGAGAAGGGTAAGAAAAATAAGGTTAGTTAGGCTTATTCCAATTGAGCAATCTTTTAAATTACATAAAATAAATTATACTTATGGATTTCATTACATATTTCAATCCTACCCGATTATGTTTTACACGGTTTAATTTTGATTTTAGTTTTTGTTATTCAATTTTGAAGTGAAACTTCTAATGCGACTTCCAACATGGTTGCGTTAACCGTTTAACGCTACCATGGAGGGGGTATGAAAGCACTGTTGCGTTAAACGTTCAACGCTCCTGGGGAGGGGGAATAGAAAGAGACAGAGCGAGAAAAATAATCAAACATTTCGTATCTTACTTTAATTATCATAATCCCATTGTAAATGTTATAAGATTTGGATATTTCTCCACTCGAAAATGATAATTAAAAGATGCGATCAATTGTGAATTGTAAGCAATGTTAATAAAGTTTGTCTTAAAGAAACAATATGATTTCACTAAAAATCAATTTTTACTCCTTCCTATTTTCATTTCCACATTACGAAGTTTCACTTCTTCCGCGCGGAGGGACTCCTCCCACTATTTTTTTTTCTTTTGCTAATAGCTTTCTGTTTAGTCTAGTGCAATATTTAAATTTTGTTTTTAACTAGTTCGGCATAATGACTGCGCAGTACCTGGTGGAAAGTAAAGTACAGTCCACTAATAACGGCGACTGTCGTCGGTCTTAAATAGCAACGGTAGTCGTCGCTATCATGCCGACCTGCAAAAGTGCCTCTTGGAATGTTATAAACTTTATGTATTAACACATAGGTATCACTTACAAATCCCAAATGTTTTTCAATATACTTTTATATTTGGTCTATTTTAAAATGTGTGTATGCAAATATTTATGTATAGTTTTGCCTGTGTTTATAATTGGAAATAATTTATAGTTTTCTTAAAAGTCGGGTGTATATGTTAGCCCTTGTCAAGCTTTCCCTAGAGTATGGTGATATTATAAAGTTATTGACTGTAAACTTTACTTACAGTTTGGGTCTTTTCGTAGTACTTCTAAGAATAGATTTTAAGGACAGGTAGTCAACTGAAGGGTTCCAGCAATAAAGTCTAATAGGTTTTTTTAAATATTGTTTACTCTTGTTGGAGCTGACTAAGACAGCAAAGTTATTTTCCTTTTTAATAGTAAATTAGTTTTAAAGACATTGGTTTTAAATTGTATTTCCAGTCTTTCTTCGAGTTGATTAACGTTGTTGCCCTGAAGGGCATTGAGATCTTCACGGGGCTGGTGACCATCACATAAGATACTTATCTAAAATGGCAACTGTCGCAAGGGTATTAAAGTGGTCAAACTCCGACTTGACTGTCCGTTTCTTCCTGTGTTACTGTCCGTCTGACTGTAGATTCTTCAGTCGTTTCATTTAGATTCTAGATTGTATTGTTAACTCGCATTCGTCGCAATACCGTCTTAGTTTTCTGTGCAAAAAAAAAATAAGGTAGGGAAACTTACCATATATAATGTTACAGTTTAATAAGGCTTTATGTATTTATGTCATGAGCTTATAAAATCGACTAATTATCCTATTGTAATATGTGACATCTCGTTGTAACAAGGAAAACCATGCTGTAAATCTATTTTGTTTAATATTATGCCAAAAACTGGTTTCATATTTATAAATTTCCTGTTGTATTATATTGGTGATCTATAATGTTGTCTGTTCTATACCTGTTTGTGAAACGATTATTCCTTAAAAATATGCTACGTGTACAGGAAAATAAACTAAAATTGTGGCTGTTGCTAACGTTAATAGGAATTTTGGGGTTGGCCATTAAATACGTAAGGGGTTTAGGGCTGGAGGGTGCTAGGAATTGAAGCCGAATGTGTCTGAATATCACCTGGGATTCCTCCTGGGATCCTGGGGTCACCTGGGAGGGGTCTTCGAAATATAATCTATACTAAAATTAAAAATCGGGAGGGTTTGTTTGGTTGAACGCGCTAATCTTAGGAACTGCTGGTCCGATTTGAATTCTTTTAGTGTTAGATAATCAAATAAATAATAATTTCATTTTTCCTTTTGAGAGCTTCCGTTGCGTGTTGTCGTTAGTCCAAAGTAACTATTCCACGCGGACGAAGTCGCGGGCAGAAGCTAGTGTATTAATAATTATAACTAATGGTAATAATAGTAAAAAAGTTGAAACTAGGGAGATAAGGAGGACAAAAATCCTCCAAAAACGCGTCACGTAATTTACGGACGACCTCTTACATGCTAGATATATATTAAAAGTCATTATTCTAAAACGTGCCAAGGTGATTGCAAACTCGTAACATTATCGCAATATGAATGTTTATCGAACCGATAGCGATGCTTGCAAATAATTTCTCCATGTTCAAGCAATAAAATTGTGTCGTGAGAAGCATTTTGTCCATTTAAAATTGAAATATGCATTTCGTTAGTTGGTGACTCTTCTGCAAGTACATTATCCGAATCAGTGATGGCTTTTATGTTTGTTCAAGGTCAGACTTGTATAAAAAAATTTTTTTTTCAGTCTTTGCAGTTGATTGTAGATTAATTTTGTAGTTCCTTGTTCCACTTAACGTATCTTATCGGTTACGAAGTATAACGAAGCAACGATATGATTTACTACAAATTGTACTAATTTAGCATTCGTCGATTAGTAAATATTTTAATTTATAAATTAGTACAGTTGTTTTAGTCACAACGTTACTTTGTATGGACACTATATGTTCGGCGGTTAACGATACCGTTTGAGGTTTTAATTGAATTAATTGTTATTTATACCACTTCGTGTGATTCATTTTCAGTTACATACGAACGTTCATATGTGATAGTATTATATTGTGTACCTTTAGTATAATATGTTAGGTTGTTTCTTTTCATTTGATTATTACTTGTGATCATGTGTGACACAGTGAAGTGTTGTGCCAAAGGTACGAAATTTAATGTAAAGGATGTACGTAAGAGATTGCATAATAGATTGGTGCGTAGTAAATTATTTAACCTAGAGAAGTTTGTCAGGTAAGAGAAATGTTATTTTTTTATAAAGTTATAAAGTTAAAAGTTATAAATACTTATTGTTTTTTTCTGCAATTATAGTTATTTCCAGTGGCCGAATAGTTAACGAGATTGTGACAAAAAGGTGTTTAAATGCGTGCTAAAATTAAGTTTATTGTTTTAATTAAACGCATGTCAATTATTACTACAATTACAAAGTATTTCACAAGAGACATTGCTCAATTTAATACATTTATCGTGAACAGAAAATGGTGGGATTGCTCTTTTATTAATCGAAGCTTTTCTTTCCTTCATATTTGGGTACGTATTATTAAACGAGGAGACAATTGTATGGAAGCAGGTTTTTGAGATTTTTTTGCTTAGTAAATATATATTTTTTTTTATACAAGTGACTTAATGATATAAGGGCTATATGGTTAACGATAGTTACATTATTATTTACCCGTATAGGACTTGATATGAAATATATCAATGAATTTGTACGTAATTTAATAGAAGCTGTTAATTTTTGCTATAACTCCTCCCACAAGGCAGGATTGAAGCAATTTTGTAAGCGTAGTAGATACTTGAACATCGTGAAAACAATTAATAATAACAAAGGAGTACGTATATGTGGATATAGTTTTATTAAATTATGTTTGTTTGAATGTTTGCTAGATAGGAAGGAAAATAATAAGATGTAGGATCATTTTTTTAGCCATTGATTCACACCGACCTGGCTACATCTGGAATATCTGTATATATTTGGCCGTATCTATATATGTCACTGCTGTTTGTTGCTTGTCAATCTTGTGTAAAAGTAGACACTGTTTTTTTTATAAGCTTGATGAGAATATAATAATCATAGTCATTAAATTATTCGTTTTTTATATACTAGTTACCAGTTAAAATACCCAGTAGTATGATGTAGCCTGCGAACTATGCTATATATATCGCTGTTAGATTTCATCGTCTTGAAAGGCCTCTTCATGCCTTTCCAAGGACTCAATATCAATACATCAATAGGTGAAGGAGGGAAAACATCATTCCACAACCGCACGGTTAGGACAAGGTAATACTTTGCGAAGTTTACAGTTCGTACTATGTAGCTATGGCTTCATAGACATGTTCGCGTGGTTCTGATGTGCAGTGGAGTTAAGGGGGTAAGGAGAAATAACTTTAAAAGAAATAACCCATGATATATACGATGGAATATGCTTATTAGGTTAATAGGTCTGCGGGGTGGTAGGGTGTCTGTACCCGACTGGATCGCGACCACCGTACACCAGGTGGAACACCCGCCATAGTGACACGTTTGGGCGTGTCGCGTTCCGGGATCAGCCGGTGTATATCCAGCAACGGGGGGGGGGATGTCCCTGACTGGGTCGCTTTCAGGCCGGCATGACAGCGGCGACCGGCGATAGATAGTATGTCTTTCGGTGGTCGCCATTGTTTTTGGATTGTACTGTGCTTACCATCAGGCACAGTACAGTCACTTTGCCGAGCTACAATAAAAAAAAAAAAAAAAAAAAATGTTGGTAGGTCGTTTGGGTCATTAAAAATTAGTTTCTTCGCGTGGTGGAGTGGAGTTGATGGGATAAGGAAAAACGACTTTAAAAACCATGATAGAACGTACTCATTAAGTAAAGGTTTCTATGTCGTTTGAATCATTCGAAAATAGGACAGCCCATCTTTGTAACTTGGCCAAGGCGACGAGGACTTATCGGGCTGACCGTCCCTAAAATGCGAACACTATTCTATGCACGTTTAAACTAGAACCTTATAAAGAAGGCTTAGAGTATATTGTTATTGGTTTTTAAAATTCCGAACTGTCCAATGATGTGGGTAGAAATTGAATGGATAGATTCCATTATATTGTACGTAAATGGATACATAAAAACCCTAACTAATATTACAAACGAAAATGTGAGTTTGTCTCCAACAAATTCACGCTAAAAATACTCAACTGATCGCCATGAAATTTTGCGTACACGCTGTCAGGTGTACAGAAAAGAACAAAGGGTACCCTTCATACAGAAAAAATGTACTGTTTCCGATGGATGGATCAATTTTCAGTACTGGAGTAAAGCCGCGAGCAAAACCAATATCTTATGAAAACATCTTAAAAGATTAACAGTTTGAATGCCACGCCGTATCACAGGTTTATTTTAGGACGCCAGGGATGAACTTTTACAATTGTAAAAAGATGTAGCGTTCCGGTCATCAATGGCCACCGTGGCGTCACAAGAGAAACCGTGGTCGGTCATATATAACCAACGTGATATGACCAACCTTTCTTTGGAAACAGCAGGACTCACTATGGCACCATATAAACTAGATTAGCTATTAATTAAACAAGCCCTATATGATTGTTTTTGTAATCAAAATCTTTATCACTTAGGCCACCGAGTATCATATTAGTTGTATTATTATCGGTGTCTTCAATTGGATAAAACTAAGAAAGGATTTTTAGGAGTGATTCAAATCAAGCCTAGCTCTATTGACGAATTTTTGAAGTTCCTATACAACGCGGCGTCATATAAAACCGCACGAGTTCCGGCCAATGGAATGCTTTATTTATTAGCATATTTTACCGTTTATGCAATTTATGCCTTATTTATAACGCGTATAAGTTGAAGTTTGAGTCAATCCACTGCAATATCGGTTGAGTTATAAATTTGTATACCATAAATTTTGTGACGACCTTGACACTGTTGTTATTTCCTTAAGCGCATGTATGAGCTTACATTATAGCTATTTAGTAGCGATTTGAAATAATTAGTTATAATATTATAACCTAGCGCTGCCTAGTGGCGACTTGCGGAAAATTAATATTATAAAGACTTCACCATGCAAAAAGTACCATTTTCATGATGATGGGTCATATGAGTAAATGTCCATTTGTTCAAATGGTAATAAATTTGTAAATTTATAACCTAGTTTTTTTTCGCCGTCATCTGTTAGTACTGTTATTTAAAAAAAATGGTTACTAAGGCTCTTGATGCCGCGAACCTCCGACTAATATTTCACCGATCTTAGTAATTTCATCACCATTAAATTTGCTTAGTAAAGTGATTATTATTCACAGTTGGTATTATAATGTGCTTTTACAATTGGAAGTGGTCGTCTAGTGGTTAAAATCTGACCTTAATGTGTTTTTAAATTTCATTATTATTTAGGCTTTCTTTGCTATAGAGTGTACGAATATTGTAAACCTAAGGCTTATGAAGTATGACGAAAAACACGTAGTCCGGTGAAGCTGTTAAGACCTTGCTAGGTCAATAGCGTAGTCAGTTTGAGAAAAAAAAAAACGAAAAACGATTTATAAAAGAGGAGAAAAATGTACTCAACTCTGTTTTAATTACCTTCACGTATTATTTTTAAATGTTGCATCACAATCATAAATAAGCTAACCCTGCGTATAAAACTGGAAAATTTATGAAGGTACTTAATTAAAATTACGTCATTAACTGTAATAGGAAACAAATAATCGAGATAGGTTGACTATTGGTCAGCCGTTTCTACCGTCCGCTGACATTTTAAGGAAGTTTTAACTCTACACTTTAAACATTAGTTTTCGGCGTTATTTTGTAATATTTTAATACATATTAACAATGTTAATAATACACAACACAGAATGGTGTTTAAAAATGCGCCGAATACTCATTACGATCCGACAGAACATAATTTGCTATAGATTTCAAACTCTCTCTCTTCGGATATATCGACGGTAGAAAGCGGAAATGTTGTAACTTGCATTTTGGGCTAACCAGAGTAAAATATGATTTTTTAAAAATAGAATAGATACTTTGTTTAGGTGTCAATGAGATTTGAAATTGCTTTCTATATAAGTACATACCAATTTTCACTTTCTATTTCTATATAATATAAAAAACTACAATGTCATGATGTTTGTCCACAATGAATTCCGAAACTACTTAACCGATCTTCATGAAAGTTGGCGATAATGTATAATCTCGTCCAACCCGAGAGATATAATAGTTTATATTTCGATTAATGACCTCAATATTTTTTTTATTACAAATTAAATGATTGTCAATGTTGATTATTGTTATTAATTGTAAGTTTCATCGGTCTCGAAAAGATGGCGCTTTAAATTAGTTACTTCACAGAAAACTGTAGGACCGACTGCTATAAATATTCTTATAGGTGGCACCACATTTTAATTTTGAATTTTTTTTTCAACTGCAGTTTATTTTATGGTGTAAGTGTTTTTTTATTCAATTCAACATTAAATAACTGAGCCACAACAATGCGTGACCGAGTCAGCTAGTATTTTATATACTGTTTCCAAACGTTTGTCTAAATATAATATGTTACGCAGTCTTTTCTTTAAATTATACCGTTCCCATTCTGTTTCAGTTATTATATTATTATCTACAGGTCGATAACGGTCGACCTAGCTACCGATTTAACTATACTATGTTTATATACTTTTAGAAAGGTACCGGAATTTTACACACATGAATTACTCATTATTTGTATTTATATGTCTCAGAATATAAGACAGTGGGTATATAGGTAATAAAGTTGTTTTTTCCGTAACAACGTTTCCTATTTTATTAGTACATTGCTGATGCATAGTTCGTTGACCTTTCAATTCGATTTAAGGCTATATCCAATATAACCTATTTCTTTATTTGTAACTTGTCTGAATCATTAAAGCATACAATCCTGTCTACAGAAAAACCTCGGTAAGAGGAATCTCGATAAGAAGATCCTCGATAAGAGGACCCTCGATAAGTCGAAGCTGCGAGCAAAAGCTTGTACTTTATACGAAGGAATGTTCTGATGACTTATTTGTTTTACTTAAAATAGCATACTTCCAAAATGTATACATACACTGTGCTATCTATTCTATTGTTGAAGAAAAAGTATCTAAAACATCTGTCCGCTATTTGACATCGATCACTAATGTTTAGTACATAAGTAGTAAAAAAAAAATGAAGTCCTTTCTAAATAATACTCGATTATTTATAGCACGAAGTCCTATTACAGTCTCATCTGATCATAAGTGATGTGTACCATAGAGATGGTAACAAAGAAACACTAGAAAAGGAAAAAAGATAACCAACCTGCCCCGGTTTCCACTTGATTATGTATTTCCCAAGAGCAAATGTGTGTACAAGTTGTTAGCTCTGTATTTCGTAGTGTTATCTTCATACAGTGTATAGAGAAACGTGAACATTTTAGTATACATTACAGTTGGTATATAATTTGACTTTGTTCTTAGGACATTTATAGTGTGATCTTAATATAGTTTTGTCATGAACAAAATTCAGGAATTCAACACATGTGTTAGTCGCATTAAACTAGTCCATTTGGCATTTTGTTCCATAGATATTATTTATTTTAATAATATATTTCTACTGAATGTGATTTTAGACGTTCTACGTGCGGCAGTCGTGGCCGAGCGGTTAAGGCGTCTGACTAGAAATCAGATTCCCTCTGGGAGCGTAGGTTCGAATCCTACCGACTGCGGAGTTCTTTTTTATTTTTATTTTTTTCATTTGTTACAGTTTGAGGAGAGTACCAGATGTGAACGTGCAGGATGACAGTGGATATACGTCGCTCCACCATGCGTGTTTACATGGACACAAGTAAGTGAATTTGATCTTTTACACTTATAATTACCAATTTGTGTATGTGCCCATGATATCTGCATTCACCTGCCGCCATAAAATCCAACGTACCTTCTACAATGTCGTCATATAATGTCAGTAAGGTAATACAGGGATTCCCAGACTGGGTTCCGTGGAATCTAGGTGTTCCGTAGAATATTCATCAGGGTTCCGCCAACATTATTTATTGTTAGCTATTAAATAATACCACCACGATTACAAACATTATTTTGAAATAGCGCAAAATACGTGATCAGAAGGACTCATTACTTTTATATAAACAGGTAGTTAGCAAGAATTCAGCCCGAACTATGTAGCGCACGTAGCTAGAGACAATGCGCGAATAATGTGTTTCAAGTATATTACACATATCTTTAAAAAATATTCTTATATAAATTTCAGTGTTGATTTGTAATCATTTGATATGGGGTTCCATAAAATAAAAAAAATATTTGGTTAGTGTTCCGTTATCGTTAAAGTTTAGGAACCCCTGAGATAATAATAAGCGCTATGAGATTTTAAATATGAACGTGTGTTGGTTTATATATAGCCCACCATTATTATAATAGTTGCTGGTGTAAAATTATTGCTTGAGGATTTTCCTATTGCGAATTTCATTTGCAAACTCTTACGTCATTTTGTTTTTTTTTCTCGTCTCGTCATTTTGACACTTAGTCGCTATATGCCGCATGGTTGCCGTGACTTTTCGCATAAAAGTATGGTATATAAAGAAATTGGGAAAAGTTAATCAATTATTACTCATACGGACGTCCCAATGACTTATATGTGACATAATTATGTGGTAATGAGTGTTAGCTGATGTAATGTTAATTTCGAGGTAATAGAAATGCATAATTAATGTTGGGGAACTCAGATCTATATATTAATACGTGAAGCGAAAACTTTGTACCTCTTTTTGTGAAATTTGGTATAATTAAAGTTTATATGGAGGAGATGTGCACAAACCTATATTTTTTATATAAAAAATGCATTAAAACACATTACATTAATTAAAATATACATTACTCACACTACTGCTTGAATGACATACAACATATACACACATGTAAATGAAAATGACCTTTCGCCATCCGTCATTTTACTCTTACGTTCCAATTACCATTCAATATTTTTCACATGATTTACGTTCCATACCTCACATGCCCTTTGAAATGAACTGGTAAAATTTTAGATTAATAATATTTACATTCATAATGTACATTAATAATTAGTTGATAAATAATTTATCTTCAGTAAATTTATGAAACAGCTAAAATAATAATTAATCTCTTTAGTCTTATTGAATGTCAAAATTAATTATGGTCGAATCTCTACCACTAGTTTCAATAAATACACAAAATATATACACATATATCGTAATATTATAAAGTTTTTTTTTTTATTGTTTTTGTCTGACCACAATGTCATCTGATGTTAAACGTCGATATGGTCTCAGATGGTAAAAATGCTAAATCTAGATGAGGCTGGCTCTTAAGTGCAGCTGCTGGAATACACCAACAACGGCTTGGTGACAGATTTTCAATTTGAGGGTACCAGGGTAGCCAGGTGGGTTTAGAAAAAGCCTCTACCGTCATGCTATGGTTACAGCATAACGTTTTTCTTAACCGAAAGCTCCGACTCGGCGTTACTCGAACCTATACAATGCCTTGATAATCCCGTTATATCTTACTTATTTTGAAGTGGTTATATTAATATGTTTTTGTTCTTTTCCCCCGCTCCAGAGAGATAGTGCGCCTTCTTTTGTCGTCGGACGCTTCGCCATGCATAGCCGACAAACAAGGCGCGACTCCGCTCCACCTGGCGGCTTTTAAAGGAGACTCCGATATCGTGGCCATGTTGTTGGTACATGACAATCCCCCGGTCAATATTGATCATCGAGTAAGTTTAGTTTTCGATATTCATTAAAACGCCATCTGTTATTGTGGGGTGGTATTGGATGTTGATGCGCCGGTAAATAATATATTCAAGCGAAAATTTTTAAATTGTGGTTCTCAAAGAGTGGAACAATCTCCCGGCTAGTGTGTTCCCTCCCCCACCTATAACATGGGGTCCGTAACATGAAGAGGCATTTACGCAGGCCGGCATGACAGCGACGACTGACTAAGGATGGCGAATCTCTCGGTGGTCGCCGTTGTTTTTGTATTGCAATGTGCTTATCATTAGGCATAGTGCAGTCACTTTGCCGAGCTACAATAAAAAAAATGAACTGACAGAAATTAAAATTAAGTGAGTCTAGATTGCAAGGTTTGAATATAATAGTGTTTGCGTTCTTGAAATTTCTTATGGCAGCGTTTTGAATTTCTGGTCGGAAATATTTTTGTGTGACGAAAAGTGGTGGGGGTAAACACTGTGTCAGGTAGAGTGTTGAAGACACCGGTTCTCGTCCGATCACTGAAGTTAAGCAACGTTGGGCGCGATCGGTACTTGCATGGTGGATGGGTGATCCGTTTGGGAATACCGCGCAATTTTGGATTTTTGTTGTATTTTTTTTTTTAATTAAGTAAAATGTTTCCCTGTAATCCAAGTTACACTCCTATCGTGTGTCTTTACGACACAACCTTTTTTTATGTGTCTCATTTGTGTTATTTTTCACACATAATGTATATGTAAATTTCATAATCTTTATATATAAATTTCTTCTGTACGTGTGTATGTCAATGAACTCCTCCTAAACGGCTGAACCGATTTTGATGAAATTTTGTGTGCGTGTTCCAGTGGATCCGAGAATGGTTTAGATTCACAATTGGACCCGGTAGGTAGCGCTGCGGTTGACTTTTAGGATTTTTTTTTATTATCAATAAATATCAATATAACTACGTCCACTGGGCTCGTTAGTAAACTTATAAATCCTTTGGGAACTCCTGGCACAAAAAACGTTTACACATATGTACAGAACAGATAACAAAAAGATTTGAATATACCGTGAATCATTTTAATGATATAATTTACCGTGATAAGATAAAATATATCCCAGTAATAAATTGTCATCCGTTAGTCGAGTATAAATTTCAGTTACAATCTACAGTCAGCTGTGTTAATATTATATTGTATTTAGACACAACTTGTGTGACTAGTTGTACGTATTGTGCATTTTTATAAAATGGTGCATTAAAATGTCGACGTCAAAAATGTTCAACAAATTAGGCGTTATTGGTTTTGATATCTGTTTGTAATTGAAAATACAGAAAAGTGAGTAAATGTGTTTACATATTCTTCTAGTTAGATGATATTGCTTTTTTATGCTAACGAAGAAACTTTTTTTTTTTTCGAACTGACTACGCTATTGACCTAGCAAGGTGTTAACAGCTTCACCGGACTACCGAAGAAAATGTGGCCAAATGTTTCCTTTGTACTACGACCATGCAATGAAATAAAATGACAACTGAACAATTGAAAGTCTATTTGTAATTATTCTCGAATGGGAGATATTCAATCTTCAGTCTTACTAATTTTTGTATGAAAGTAATATAGAAAGATATATGGTTATTATGGTTGAATTTTGCTCGTTAGACCATAAATAGTCGTATCGTCGCCTATCAAATAACATCGGGTAAGTCAATTAGACTCATTTTACATAGGAGTGAAAAAACGGTTTTTTTTTATAGTAATGATTTGTATACGGGTCTCTTATTGGTTGAAACGTTCATTATGTGGTATGTAGTTTGATGCGTCATGGGTATATATTATACCCACGGAAAGTTAAAAGTAAGCACCGCCAATTTTCGATTTAAGCGGTGCTCTTGCTAAACGATGATATTTTTCAGTTGTAGATTACAAAGGCACTAATGTATGGCACAAGGGCTTGTATGCCACATTTCGAACTATGTTCTGCTTAGAGTCAAATATCCAGGGTTGAAATTGTCACCATAAGGACACATAACAATGGAATAACTGTTTTCTTTATTGAATTATTTAACTTGCATAATTTATAAATTAACGTTAGTCTGGTTTTCATATCTATTGGCACTCTGAACAATAATTATGTATCTACTATTTATTTAATTTATCAAAAATATGAAGACTGCACAATCTCAATACATAATATCAATATTCCATGTACACAGGCTCGCGTCGCTAGTCTGATCCAAGCCGCGCAAGCGCAATACGGTCGGTCACGCTTACTAGCATGTCAGGACGCGAAATTATTAATTTATCTCCTGCCAAAAAAATACCGCTCAACGCGCCTAAAGAAGTTTTCAACTTCAAAAAGTAGGAAAAAAGTATTCCCAATCATATTTGTTGGTGATTTTACACAGATGAAAAAATGATATTTCCCCCATCAGACAGCCAAACACGAGACGCCTCTGCTGATCGCAGCGCAATTCGGCTTCACCGACATCGTGGCCAAACTGATGGAGAAAGGCGCTGACGTCACAATACGAAACATCAGCAACGAGAGCGCACTGGATCTAGCGGCTCAGTATGGCAAGTTAGTGAATTATACACTACTATAAAATCACATTTATCTGGTTTAATCTTTAAGGGAACTCTGCCGTTCAACGCAATGACATTTAATCAGTTAGTAAGTAACACATCATTATCATGTAAACTTTATCCCACCTAAGTAGGGTCGGCACAACATGTTTTCCTCTCCCATTCTCCCCTGTCAGATGTCGTCTCAGTATTCAAATCTTTTATACGCATATCATTTTTCACACAATTTATTCATACCTTTTTCGATCTTTCTCTACTCCTATTACACCTTCATTCTTATAATTTTTTTAGTTACATGGTTTTCATCTCTCATAGCATTTCCATACCATGCTAATTTATTACTCCTCAACTTCTCTATCACTAGTGCTATTTTCAAACTTCCTCTGATATACTCATTCTTAATCTTATCCATTCTAGATACACCACACATCCATCTTGACATTCGCATCTCTACCACATCTAGTCTTCTCTCATCCATCTCTTCCGTAACCCAGATCCTAGATCCATACAGAATGACTGATCTTACACATAGTTTTATACACCGGTTAGTAAGTGACTATAGCAAATTTCTCACTTCAGTCTGATCGCACATTCCTATGGTATACACGCAACTATCCATTCAGGTAAAAGATGTCCACTGCCTTACCTTGCTCGCATGTAAAGTACATTGTTGGTTCATTTTCGTCATTCGAAAACTCTTCAGCCCAATTAATAGTCCATAGACACTTGCAACACCAGGGGAGTCGCAAGTGCGTTGCCAGCCTGTGTGGGGGGGGGGGAGGGAAGGTGAAGTGGGAGGAGCGGGAAGGTGGGTCTCCGTCGCTCTTACTGACCGAACGAAACGCAACAATGCAAGCGCTGCTACCTCAAGTTGGTTTTCTGTGAGAGGGTGTACTACCCCGGACAAGCCGACCCATTCATGCTGAAATCAGTAATGGCTTCAGCGTAGCTCTACTATCTACATTAAATATGAATAATTTATGAATGGAAAGTGGTAAAAGGAGGGATTTTTCATGTTGGAAGACTTTTAATAAGCCCGCTTGGCCTAGCTACTGCTCCCAAGCAATTACTAGTGTGTTCCGGAAATTGTATTTGACATATCGCCACTCCTCTCGGTTTAGCGTGTTTACCATCTTGGATCACATGTTTATTTAATTTCCTATGATATTATGGTTCAATGGTAAAACCTATGAAGTACTAAAATTAAAAAAGATTTGATAAAAAAGTTCATTCTTACGCGAAAAGACTGGTGAGTTATTCTCAGTCTATAGTCTATCATTTCCATAGAGTAATATCTGAATATAATAAGTGGTTCGGTCTGTGTAATAAAATAATTTTATAGAATATAATCTGTTAGTAATTCACTCAGATTTTGAAGTTTCCACAAACTATCGACCAGTTGGACACATTTTAACCGCAGTCGTATACAAGCTTTGAAATGTTTCATATTTGGGACTTATCAAAGGTTAATGTTTGGTTTGTACCAAGATTACTTTAATTTAAGGGGGGGGGTAGGGTTAATTCGGTGAAAAAAATGCATATTTTCAAGATTTTTTTTTAGAGATACGGCTAGTGTGAGTTTATTTACTTAATATACATATAATAGTACAACATTTAAACAATATTCTGCCAAATTTTCAGCTCAAAATATTGAAAACTAAGCGAATGACAGTCAATTTTCGGAGGCGCCTCGAAAAAAAGGTGTTTTGCGGTGTCCAACATAACTCACGACTCAATCATCTGAAACGGAAAAATTAAAATGCATTCATTGAAGGAGATGTTTTTCTAGGTAACAACGAGGGCTTTTTTCGTTTTTTTGATTTTTCGATTTTTGGTAGCACTTTGAAGCTGAAAAACCGATTTTCGCTAAAAAAATCGACCTCTTTGTTATTGTAAAATCAATAATTTTTGAAAAAACAAAAAAAGGTCTCGTCAATACCTGGTGAATTATATAAAGAAGAGCTGTGCAAAATTTCAAAGCGATCGGTCTTATAGATTTTGAGTTATCGTGGACACGGACTTCAAAAATCACAAGTTCCAGAAAAGCGCTTTAAAGTTTTGCTCATTGAAAAATTTAAGATAAAACCTGATATTTTTTTTTATACTCAAACAGAGTCGTCAATACCAGGTCCATAAAGCAAAAAACCACCTTCAAGAAGATCCAGAGCATCTTTTTGTCCTTGTCTGCGTGAAATTCTCTCTTCTTTAACGTTGCGTGCCACTTGCTCCTCTGCTCTACTGATTCGCAACTCGTCAGCTTGTCGCGCCCATTCGTGAGAACTTGGCCCTGTACCGATTTGCATCCCTTCCATAAGGGCCAACAAAGCAAAAGAACCTTCATTGAAAGTACATGCAGCTATATTAGCTGCAATTTCAACAATTGTAGAGGCACCACTCATTGATTTTGGTGATATTTTCCAAATAAGCTGATTGAGACTTTCATTATTATTTTGTGTAAAACCTCCAAGACATCGCTGCAAAAGTGCGTCTTTGCTCAAATCTTCATAAATGGGCTGCATGGCTTGTAGAACATCTGTAGGAAGAGCTGTGTAGCTATGTTTGAATGATTTTAGAGCATTCACAGCTGCAGCCTTCTGCCATTCGCACCAAGAGTCTTCGCCGCTCGGACATTTCTCGTGCTGTGGGTTCGCGTCGGTTGAACTATAGTGATAATATGTGGCCCATATGGCATTTTTCATCTTCTCCACTGAATCATGATTGCGTCGAATAGCTAGTCCATAGTAAATAGTCATTTTATCTATCATTTTACCGGTGAGTTTACCTTTGCCAGAAAGGCTTTTTCTTCTTACGATCTTTCCGGCCTTGGTTGTTGTATCAACTACGGTTGATTTTACAAGTTGACGCAGGCGTGTTCCCATTCTCTTTTGGACATGACCTATACATTCTTTTTTATTTACCACAAAATCTGAACCATAAGGGATTGCATCGAGAACGCCTTTGTATGTCTTCGAGTCACCGTCTCCGATGTAGTTACGATATTTTATCCCAAATTTTTTCAACGACCGTTTGAACATTTCTATAATTGCCAATACCTCCATGTTTCCAGAGGGTCCGACGTGATTGGCTTTGCATTCACCATTATTCACATGATTTTCGTACCACTCTTCGTAATCGGCAGAATCCAAATTTTTTTCCCGAATCTTACAATCGTGGCAGTAAGAACTACTCACAAATATGTCAAATACTTTTCCAGTGTGATATCCAATCAGAGAAGAAACGCCAAATAACGAAGAGTACCCTCTTTTTTTCCATGTTCCGTCGCCTGATACGGTCAATTCTGTCGTTTCCTCTAAATTATTTGCCATACACACTTCTTCTTTTTCTTCTCGTACAGCCGATGCAAACAACTTCTCGGCAACTTTTTTTGTAGATTCACACATTTTATTCACGTATGAATTATAAGTTGACTTACATAAGAAAGTACTAGCCAAATCCATCAGTCCGCAAAATCTATCACATCCGGCTAAACCTAAGCCTAGCACTCGCATTACAAAAGCAAACCGATAATTGATTTCGTATGCACCAGAATTTACTCTTTCACTAGATGGAACGTAATGAGGCTCTTTACACTTTTCACACATAACTTTGACGTTGAAACCAAGACCTTCTTTTTTGCATGTTTGGAAGGAAACTTTTCCGTCACATTTAACACATTTCACTAAAGTATCAATAGTTGAAAAAACAAGAACAAAGTCTATTATTCTATAATGTTTTTGAATATCTTCAACTACCTCTATAACAGGACTATGTCTAATTTTTTTCGACGACGCGCTACTAGTTTCCACTTCGTCCATTTCACGTTTTCGAGGAGGCTCTCTTTTTTTCGATCGACACAAACGTAATCCACTATTCTCCCGATCTTCTCTGGTTATTTTTCGAGGCATTTTTAATAATAAATATTAAATATACAACGAAAACAGAATCAAAATTTTAGCGTCACTCGTTACTGCTCGGCACGGAGTACAACGATGAACTAAAGTATACAGTATATAGTTGAATTAATATTATGTCTCAAAATGAGCAGAAGCAACCTTAAACTACCTAGAAAGACGTTCCTACTAACAATTAGAGATATTCAGAGCTCAATTGAAAATAGCATATAATAGCGCGTCAGGTAAGCGCACCGCCAAGCTGCACGCAGCGTTCGAGCAGGTAGAAAAGAACTTGCTGGACTCCAATGCTCATAACTTCGTCAATTTTGCTCCGAATCACTTGAAATTTGGACAGAATATTCTTCAAATGTTATACATTCATTTAAAAAAATAAAAAAAAAATTAGAAAAAAAAAATTTTAATACCCTACCCCCCCCTTAAATTGGTATCATTCATATCTATACTAATATTATAAAGAGGTAAAGTTTGTGAATTTGTGAGTTCGTGACGTTGTGAGTTTGTGACGTTGTAGGGGGTAATCTGAGGGACTACTGGTCCGATTTGAAATATTCTAACAGTGTTATATAGCTCACTTATTATACTCATTTTGTGTTATATAGCTCATTTATATTTATCGTATATACGATTTTGAAACATTCTTCATTGGTGCTCCGCTCCTATTGGTTTCAGCGTGATGATATATAGCCTATAACCTTCCTCGATAAATGAGCTATATAACACTGATAGAATTTTTCAAATCGGACCAGTAGTCCCTGAGATGGCCAGAGGAAAAACCTCTTGAGAACTTCCGCTGCGTGTTAGCGTTAGCCCAAAGTAACTATTCCTCGCGGACGAAGTCGCGGGCAGAGGCTAGTATTTAACACAGAGATACATACATCTGGTAACTTAATATATATATATACATTTTAATCCAACTTTCTGTTCGGTCCCAAGTTTATGGTTTATAGTTGTTAAGAAAATTTCAACTTTTACGCGTTTTCCGTGTGTGTTTATTTCATATGATACATTGTTTAAAAATATTTCTATCGTATTTGTTATATTTTAGGTAGCCGATTATAATTAGAGATGCAGGTTTAAAAAATGTATCGATATTTATGTTGAAAGAATGATAATATCGATATATCGACCGTCTTAAGTCGATATTTTTTGTAAGAAAAGCATTGCTGTGGAAATAGGAAAGTAAAATGGAAATTATAATGAAGTCAGATTTATTATAAAATATCAAATAATGATTATTTATACAACCTAAAAACAATAATTTGAAAAAAAGTCCTACAAGTTATTTCTATGCCTTATGCCTGAAATCGGTATTTTTTTTTGTCATCGAATCATATTAGTACTAATCTACAGTATTTGTATACTCTTTGGCAATTTAAAATTATATTCGTAGAATTATAGTCGAATTTCGTCTACTGGGCGACCACTATTATATATAAATCTCAATATTGCAAAAAAACGGCAATATTGTAAACCTGCTTTCTTTCATCATCGTCACCCTGTAAGAGACCCACTGCAGGGCCATAGGCCTCTTCCCGAAGAACATAATCACAACGCAAGCCGACGACGTATTGGAGATTTCAAACGCTGAGAAATCCACAGTTCTTTGTTTTCTTACATACAGTAGTGCATTTCTCAGTTCAGGTTTCCTCGCGATGTTTTCCTTCACCGTCAGCCGATAGTGTTACCAATTTCCATTAGTGAATGTACGTGAATTTCGAAAAATTCGTTCGTATAAGTCAGGGTTCGAGAACCTGCGGACATAGGAATGCCACTCCACCGGTCAAACCACCACGGCCTAAACCTCTTCTTTCTTTGGGCGGCGTTATAGTTGCATACATTTCTCTACAGTCGTTAACACTTTTGACAGCTGATTTTGACTGTAGCGTCTCACATGCTATAATGGCAATATCCAGACACACTGACACCTGTGTCTACTATACCGACGTGACTGACGACGCAATTAGTAGGTTCATCCATGGGGTCGTGGACGCTCCGGCGCGGGACATTGTGGATTATAACTTAAAAATGGCCATAAAGGATCAAGATGCAACCGCCATAAAGACAATAACCTCATTAAAAAATCCGTCCTAAAGTAGCTGATAGTTAAGTAAGAAAAAAAAAAAATAAACGAAATAAAAAAAGGTACGGGCATAGATTTTGCAGAATAAAAAAAAACACTTTTGACTGCCACGTCGTGAAAAGATCCAGCGCTCCAATCACCAATGAATGACCACCGTGACGTCAAAAGGGAAACCGTGTCCAGTCATATATGGCCAACGTAGCAGTCAAAGTGTTAAGTAAACACTTCGTCAAACTAGGATATAGAAGCGTCAACGTAGTAACGTACTGGAGCTTTTTTAGAACTGTGTGGTTTTTGTTCAGGTTAAAAACGGTACAGCATCTGCTCTACGTGCATCCGCACATCGTGGACCAGTACAAGCCGCCGGCTTCAAGGAACAGAGTGTTCCCCCTTACGCCTCTCAACCTGGCCAGTAAAAACGGACATAAGTAAGTATTCGTTATTTTATTTTTTCATTAACAGCTTAATTATCATCACATATCATTATAACAAACGATCATATATACATATATACATAGTGACACGTTTGGGCGTGTCGCGTTCCGGGATCAGCCGGTGTATATCCAGCAACCGGGGGGGGGGGCTGTCCCTGACTGGGTCGCTTTCAGGCCGGCATGACAGCGGCGACCGGCGATGGATAGTATGTCTTTCGGTGGTCGCCATTGTTTTTGGATTGTACTGTGCTTACCATCAGGCACAGTAAAGTCACTTTGCCGCGCTGCAATAAAAAAAAAAAAAAAAAAAATATAATCGAACGTGTAAAATAAATACATTATATTAGCGGTCCGTTGTGATGGCCGTTTTGACACATTACAATAGTAACGTTTTAAGAGTGGTAGAGCCACGCTGAAGCTATTATTGGTTTCAGCACGAATGGGTCGGCTCGCCCGCGGTACTACCACCCGACCCACAGAACACCGACGTGAAGTAACAGTGCTTACATTGTTGCGTTTCGTTCGGTCAGTGAGAGCGCCGGAGGCACCCCTCCCTTCCCCTCTCACTCCCTCTCCCCCCTCACTCCCGCTCCCGCAAACACAGGCTGGCAACGCATTTTCGACTCCTCTGGTGTTAGTGTCTATGGACGGTGGTGATCACTTAATATCAGGTGACCCACAAGTTCGTTTGCCAGTTATGACGTAAAAAAAAAGGGAAATGTCGGTTTATTTTCTAATTTTTTTTATTACATGCTGCTTTGTTTTGCTCTAAACATTGACACGGGTTTGCTATAAAATATATAGGATATCAATATATAATTTCCAATTTTGAAATATATTAACGCCGAGTTGTGTTATATATGAGTACTAGCGGGCCCGGCAGACGTTGTCCCGCTCTGATTATAAAAAAAATCCTTGATAAAAACATTCCTCATGAATCACTTTATCCACTGGTGAAAACCGCTTGAAAATCCGTTGAGTAGTTTTCGAGTTTATCGCGAACAGACAGACAGACAGACGCGGTAGGGGACTTTGTTTTATACTATGTAATGAAAATGATGAAGTTGTATATAAGTACACTAATAATTATAATCCATTAAGGATTTTGTCATATGGAGATTTGTTTTTGTTAATAAGAACGTGACTAGTTTTTTTCTCGTTACCATACCATATTCATATAGACCATATCAGTTAGATAGTGTTTTAAAAAAAATATAGCATACAGTGCTTCTCAGCTGAGTGCCTTAAGCGCTTACCTTAGTAGTCCGGTGAAGCTATTGAGACCTTGCTAGGGCAATAGCGTAGTCAGTTCGAGAAAAAAATAGTTATACAGTTATACATAAACTTCATAATTCGCATGAAATAGTGGAAGTATTAGGGCAATATCATTACATAGTATAAAACAAAGTCCCCTACCGCGTCTATCTGTCTGTCTGTTCGCGATAAACTCAAAAACTACCGAACGGATTTTCATGCTGTTTTCACCGGTGGATAGAGTGATTGATGAGGAACGTTCTAGTATATATTTTTTTCATAATCAGGGCGGGACAACGTCTGCCGGGCCCGCTAGTACATATATAAAAATCTGAATAATTTTCTTGTATTCAATTTTATTGAGTTAGGTATTGACAAGGAATAAAAATAGGCATTTATCGGATTTGGAGTGGAAATCTGAAAGTTAAAAACCTATTATTCGTGTGTGTTAAATACTATAATTCGTTTGGAATAATGCTGTAAGTAATGATTTACTTTAAATAAATGGGGGAAAAACATTGTATTCCATTAAAAAAAATCAATTTTAATTTGTTACCAATTCCTGCTTAACACCTACACGTGTAACTTATTTATTCGTCGTTATTAATTTATGGTAATGTAAAGGCGTATACACACGTTCGGCAATTGCTTCATATTCATATTCATTCGTTCGTTATAACGCATCGATAGGTTCCGTGCTTGCGAATTTACGTTATACCGAACGTCGAAGATAACTCCGTTTTAGGATGCGGTATTTTGAGCACAGTTGACTGATGTTGTTTTTAGGTATTTTCTTTATAAAAGTAATGAAATCTTGTGATAATAAATATAGTTTTTTTAAATTATATTCTGGAATGTAATAAAAAAAAATTAGGTTGTCTGTAAAGTCGGTTTACGGACGATAATTTGACGTAATAACGAATCGGACGTATCGGCCGAGGGAGTGGAAGAGAGATAGATGCGTCACAAGCCGAACGCTTAGGCCGATCGCGCCATTCTATCGCTTGTTCCGCGCCCTCGCTTGCACGCACGGTTTAGGAGGAACGTGCCAATGAGTCATGCTTATTCGTGCGTGCAGCCGGCGTGAGCATCGATTTATACGACGTTATCACGTCAAAAAATGCATCAGAACAGCGTTGATCACAGTTAGGTACCTACCTACCTACCTGGCTTTAGATTGTTGTAAACCTACCAATAGCTCAAACCGTATACGTTTTTCCTATTCGAATTTGTGAAGTTCCTTGCAGCGTCTTCGATATGCAAGGTGCGTTAATATTGAAATGAAAAAAAAAATCCATTAAAAAAAACAATCAGTTTATACATGCTGAAGTCATAAGTCAAATAATATTAAGAAAAATACATCGGAATTAACAATCTCCTACTTTTTGAAGCCGGTTAAAAATGAGCATGATTAAAAAAATACTTTACAGGTTTTGCGTTTGACCGCAATTTAACCCGATGCTAAATGACGATGTAGCCTAAATGAGTAAAGATGCTAAACTTAGAGAGGGTTAGCTCTCAAGTGTAGGTGTCGGAACATACTCATAAGCGCATGGTGATACATTTTCAACTTGAAAGTTAACTAGGGGGATGTTTCTGATTGATTCTTAAGTTGTTCCGTTTTTACTAGATGATCATAATAATAGAACTATGTGGTGTTTCCATCAGGTACAGTGTAGGTATTTATATTTAGAACATGAAATTTATCATTCTTTCGTTCATTTTAATTCAACTCGTTCTTATATGTGCAACAATTTTTTGAAGTAGATTCGAATGTATTTCAAACTGATGATTGATGATTTATACGTTAACACTGTGCGAAGAGTTACATTATATAACGGGTAATGAATGATGTTATGAAAAACTCTAAAAATAATGGGACTTTTTTATAGGTGCCGCATCCATATGTTACGATATCATGTGGCATACGCGTGTCTATACAGTTTGTCAATTTTACGCGTACGTTGTCGAAGGGTTAAATTGGCAAAGCGTGGTGTGTGACGCGGTCTTTGCTGGTCGCTTTAATTGCCACAAGTTACGAGCTAAAGGCGATGTGTATCGAAAGCGTAATATGGATATTTTAAAAACGGAATTAGAACCTAATAATGTCATCAAAAATGTATACTGAAGTTTTTGGCGGGATCTTGGAATGTCATGTAGTGTATTTTATAGTTTATTCATAATCTTGTGGTATTTGGCTCTATATATAAATATATCACTTTTATATCAAAAGCAGGCAAACGAACAGGTGGGTCACCTGATGTTATGTAGTCACCACCGTCCATAGATACTAGCAACACGCAATAGAGTCGCAAATGCGTGGCCGGCCTGTGTAAGGGGAAGGGGTAGGTGTAGGAAAAGGGGTTGGGGAGAAGGGAGGTGGGTCTCCGGCGCTCTCACTGACCGAACGAAACGCAATAATGCAAGCACTGTTACTTCACGTCGGTTTTCTGTGAGAGGGTGGTACTACCCCGAGTGAACCGACCCATTCATGCTGAAACTACTAATAGCTACAGCGTGGCTCTACCACCTCGAACTTGTAACATTGATGGTCTTCTGCCCAATATAGTTTGGTTATCGTGTACAAGGGAAGTGGATGGGAAATTATACCACGAAAAACGTCCTGGAAAGTTCTGACAAGAAGGCCGCCATCTTGTTAGTTCATTGAAATCGCGAGAAACTTGTTTACCTATTACCTACTCGAATACTCGATAATGGTAGTAATAATCTACTAAAAGACTGGTTGCCAAAAATGAAATAGAAAAGTTTATACTGGACTAGTTTATGATCGCCGCTTTTCTGAAATGAATGTAGATTTTACTTATACCTCGGGAAGAATAGTTTCTGTACATGAAATGCATTCCATGTCTGGTTCTTTACCCGTCACAACATGAAATGAAAGCTTATCAAACAAATAAACATACATTCGTATTTAGGTTTAGTTGGGATTTATTTTTTTTATGAATTTTTACAACTGCAAAACGAACCGTTGAGAAATATTGGTCGCGCCTCGGTTATCACAAAACAAATTGACTTGTGTAGTGCGGCGAATAATTTAATTATTGATTAACATTGGAATTAAGTTCCTGCGGGCTTTCGATTCGATTATTTTACGCGTGTTTTAAATAAAACCTCACAACAGTATATATATCTGTAATAATAGAAATATATGTGAATTATGTGGAAGAATTTATCGAAAGAAAAAATGTAGGTAGGTTATAAGAGGATATGTCCAATTTCAAATTTAGAACTTTATTGAAATAGTCCATACTTATAGATATTTTGTGAAAATAAACATATTTCACCACATTAGCAATAAGAAATAACGCCTATGTCTTGTACCTAATGATATGTCGTTTGTGTTACGCAATGCTTTGAAATTAACCTTCAAATATAAGTAAACCACAGATCAGGTGGTTACTGGTATGATTTTGATATAACATAAATAATATATTTCTAACGTTGAGAGGAATATTGTCGAATGGACAATTTTTTATTTCTTTGATAAGATTTGTACAATCGTCGAAGGTAGTTTGTATAGTTAACATCATTCAATAAGTGCTATGGAAGATGGCTGCTCTTATCTATATTTCGATACTAATATTATAAAGAGGTAAAGTTTGTGAATTTGTGAGTTTGTGACGTTGTAGGGGGTAATCTCAGGAACTACGGGTCCGATTTGAAAAATTCTTTCAGTGTTACATAGCTCATTTATCGAGAAAGGTTATATGCTATATGTCATCACGCTAAGACCAATAGGAGTGGAGCGCCGATTAAGAATTTTTCAAAATCGGGTTTTTTTTCCTCTTGAGAGCTTCCGCTGCGTGTTAGCGTTAGCCCAAAGTAACTATTCCACGCAGACGAACTCGCGGGCAGAGGCTAGTTTAGATATAAAATATTTATAACTTCATATTCTGGGGTCGTTGGCGTTGGATAATTTTGAAGTGAAAACTTCTTGAGGCGCTTTGAGCGGTAATTTTTTGGCAGTTGATAATTTTATAATTTCGCGTCATGACACGCTAGTAAGCGTGACCGAGCGTATTGCGCTTGCGCGGCTTGCGTCAGACTAACGAGACGTAGTACAGAGCCCTCTGTACATCTAATATTTTGTATTGAGATTGTGCAACCCGTCATATGTTTAATTAATTAATAAACTGTAAAAAAAAGTATATAGTTATTATTCGGAGTAATAATTTTAATTAACAAATTATGACATTTCAATAATTCACACTATAATTAATTTAAAAATTGAAAAGAGAAAGTTTTTTAAATGTTTATTTATCAATAAATACTACTGAAAATGACTGCTGTAATCTATGTATATAATAAGAATGAAAAACTAACGTGTCTGTACTTTTTAGATTTTTGTCAAAAAAATTGTTGCCGATGTCCAGGTATAAGTAATAAAATGCATATCAATCGATTTTAGAAATGTCTGTCTGTCTATTTGTGTAAACACGCATCATTGCTAAAATACTGCGTAAATGATAAAACATCTTCTAGAAAATCATAAAGCATATCTTCGAGTAACATTTAGTCTTTCTTTCATTGAAATCGGTTTGGTCTATCAAAAGTTAATGTACTTTTAATGATGACACGACTTCAGTACGAGAGAAAAGTAGATAAGTAAATGGACTTAATAGATTCGGATGACTTTATTAATCGCTGTTTTTTACATAAGGTTTCACGCGGGCGAAGTCGCGGGCACAGCTAGTCTAAATATAAAATTATATAACTCGGTGTTTTGCGGTCGTCGGGATTGGATTTTTTTTTACATTACACTGTGCGAAGCTTGCCCTCAGTCTGATGGAAAGTGAGGAAGATGCCTAGAATGTAAGCGCGTTCGCTCAGTAAAGACTTATTCATTCTTCTATTGAAGACCGTTATCATCATCATTACATAGTATAAAACAAAGTCCCCTACCGCGTCTGTCTGTCTGTCTGTTCGCGATAAACTCAAAAACTACCGAACGGATTTTCATGCGGTTTTCACCGGTGGATAGAGCGATTGATGAGGAATGTTTTAGTATATAGTTTGTCAAGGATTTTTTCATAATCAGGGCGGGACAACGTCTGCCGGGCCGGCTAGTATAGTGTAAAACAAAGTCCTCTGCCACGTGTGTCTGTCTGTCTGTTTGCGATAAACTCAAAAACTACTGAACGGATTTTCATACGGTTTTCACTGGTGGATAGAGCGATTGATGAGGAATGTTTTAGTATATAGTTTGTCAAGGATTTTTTTCATAATCAGGGCGGGACAACGTCTGCCGGGCCCGCTAGTATAGTATAAAACAAAGTTCTCTGCCACGTGTGTCTGTCTGTCTGTTTGCGATAAACTCAAAAACACTGAACGGATTTTCATACGGTTTTCACCAGTAGATACAGTGATTCATGAGGAAGGTTTTGGTATATAATTTGTCAAGGTTTTCGATTATCAGGGCGAGACAACGCCCACCGGACCCGCTAGTATTGTATACTTTTGGAAAAATAGATACAGGTAGCGCGTTTCGTTCCTTAGCTGTTCGCATATAAAATGAGTATGCAAAGCGCTTTGTACGAATAAATGGTACAATATTTTTCAAAACATTCCCTATTACACGTGTAGTAGACATTATACCAAGAGACAATGTGATATCCGTCCATGACAGTTAGTTGATTCATTCTAATGCACTTTTGGCCACCAAAACTGTAATTGTTATTATTGCAAAATGCAAATTTATTTTATTGGACGCGACGTGATCTGGAAGTATTTATAGTGCTATGGAATGTCCAAATCATATACGTGTTACTGGTAAACTAATAAGTATAAACGTATACCTTTGTTTTCTTTTAACAGTATGAATCGGACAAAGATAGAAAATATTTTAATCGGTGTTTAAAACGGTGACAGGGTTTTTTGGCGCGGTCTTGTCTTGGCTTTTATGTTTTATTCATAATCTTGTATTATTTAATTCACACAAGGGAGCCACCATCTTGCTAGAACATTGAAATTATCGCAAGACACTTGTAATATGATCCGCTCGACAATGACAGTAATAATCTTGTAGACTGTGTTTGTAGTTTTTTTTAATGTGACAGATTGTATGAGGTCGTATATCATTATAAATTTATATGATAGTGAACATGCGTAGGAGTTAATAAATTTATCTACTATTAAGTTCTAAGGAAATATTAAATTAGGTGTCAGTTAGTGCGCACTATGGGACCGTTCAAGTACGACGTAAGAAGAATTTGTATAATTTCTGATTGGCCCCTCCCCCCTTGTCAGCAAAAGTAAACAATGCTTTTACCCCCCGCCCCTCCTGTGTTCACGTAAACATTACGTGCCTCGCATATCAGACCTACACATTCAGATCCCTCATGTCATCAAAAATAAGCAAATCGAAGACAAGCCCCCCGCGACCCCTTCTAATGCTTACTTAGTACTTGAAGGGTCCCTTTCTCAGTAACCAGACTTAAAAACTATATATTAAGTTCAAATCTTAGATACTTCTGTAGTCCCGTTTGAGTGCTACAAATATACTTATGCACTTTCCATGCTGTCACTGGTTAGTTGGAAGAAAATACTGTATAGCGTTCAGTAAAACGTTTAAATCAGTTACGAGTTACATTTTTAACATAACAGGGACGTCGTGTTGACGCTTCTAGAAGAGGGTGTAGATCCAAACGTACGGACATACGACGGTACACCACTACATGAGGCAGCTCGCTTCGACAGAGCGTCCGTTGTTCGAATCCTTCTTGAATTCGGTGCCGATTTGAGAATCAAAGACAGGAGAGGGAACAACGTCCACGATTTACTCGCTGAAAGTTCCGAAAAAGCGACGAGGAGAGTCAGAAAAGTGATTCGAGGTAAATTGATTTTAAGAATAATTCATAATATAAGCTGTCTGTCCTTTTGTATCTTCGTTACTTGATAATTACCGGATTTGTATTTTTTAATTCTTCGATGTTTTTTGACTTATCTTAGTGTACATTGTTCTTGATATAATGACAGTAATTAAAGACTTTCCTAGGTACCGAGTACTTTTTGCAATAAACTATTGTACTAAACCTTTCAAATAACAAGATAATTGTCAGATCACCATGTTGCTTTACAATTTGTACACAATTTGAATTAGAATGTGCAATTGAATAAACAATAAAATGGGAGTATTACTGTGTATGTCACATGACCGACTAAATTTAGATAAAGGCTTATGTCTTTATTAAAACTCTATTACTCGAAAGCATAGCTAGTGGTACACTAAAGTACAGTGAACAGAATAAAGCAAAATGGCTGCTACTTATTAATAAAATTGTGAACATAAAGGAGTCTAAATACGAGTATGTATCTTCTTATTACTTTATACATAATACCAAAACACAACCATAATTTAATATAGGTGTTATGGTAATTTCGATTATTCATGTTAGGTTTGTAAAAAAGCATTTTTATTTTTTTGTTGGTGACAGTATAATATTGACAAGTAGCGAATGAAGTTGGCATGAATTCGATTATGTTCTCATTTGAAATACATTATTTATACAAAAGTTTTAAAATGGACAAGTAGTAAATAGCAGAGAGATAACAGAGATTGCTTTGTTATCTATCTATATATAATCATTTAACTGTATAATTAAAATCAGTGCCGCTTCTGACTGTTGTTCGTTGTCGAACAAATGCGGATAATCCGCATTGTTTGTTCCAACAATGTTAAAATTATTTTCTTTACTAATATTACTTTAAACAGGTGACCTAAAAATAGATTAGTACAGTATTCAGAAATTACATATTACGAAATGTTGACAATTTTTAACAAATTGAAGAAAAACGTATTTTGTGGTTTTTATCGCCTTTGTTCTTAGACCACTCACTTAATATTTTCCAATCAAATGGATATTGTAAAAGATTATTAACAATATATTAAAATCTACGTTTGTCGTTTTACCCACCAGAGTACGAAAACAAAATTGCAACAACATACGATAGCGATGAAGATTTACCGCCCTTTCCCGTTCACGACTGCAGTCCGACACCGGCGTAAGTTATTTGTTTTGTATAATATAAAATATAACTTAACAAGTTAACTACCAAATACTTTACGGTTATAGTACCTATATATTATTGTTAAACTTTATTATTATATCTTTAGTTTTATCTGTTAAACTGAAAATACTCTAATTTTCGTTTAAAATAACTGACAATCAATTATCTGTAATTGCTGCTGTAAGGAAAAGGGATATATATAACAAAAACACAAATCGGAAAAAAGTCGAAAAAATTTCTTGGGGGGCGTTCATAAATTACGTGAGATGTTTAAGGGGGGAGGGGGTCGAGTGAAATCTCATCTAATCTTAAGTTGGAGAGAGGGGGGGTCTCGGCAAATATCACGCAATTTTTTTTTCTGATTGAAACATAAAAATACTGTTTTCGTTCGTTTAATCCAGATTGTACATGCTTAAGATTTAATTTTAAGCGTAATCGTAATACGATTAAGATTATTCACTAATTCGTTCGAAATCCACATTTTGAAAAATCTCACATAAGATTGGGGGTTGGGGGAGAGGGTTGAATAAAATCTCACGACATCTCACCAGGGGGGGGGGGAGGGAGGGACAGAAAATTTTAAAAAACACCTCACGTAATTTATGGACGCCCCCTTGCGAAATTGTTTTAGCGAAGTTAGTGACACGTAAGTGTAATCCTAGAAAGTTCACAGAGTTCTAGAAGTTCATAGATGAACAAACAAAAAAGATATTATATGCGCTTCTTTTCCTGATTCCAAAACGTGTATACAACTCGATATCATAAAAAAAAAGATGTGTTCCTTTCTTTGGGCAGCAATATAATTCGAGGAATTGGTAGTTAACCTGTTATGTGACGAAAAAAATAATATTTACTCAATCATCCACCATGTTTTTTTTTTCTTGTTTGAAACATTTAGTTTTTCAATATCTGATTTACACTTCTGTTTAGTGTTCGACCGAAATTTTTTGATTTTAATTACAAGAAATGCATTTATTGTGCTCAAAAGTATATTAATAAAGAAATATATAAAAGTGTATTAAAAAATTTCCGTAGATAAATCTTTCGGCGATGGAGAGAAAATAATCTATAGCCGAATGTTTTCCAAAATTGAAATTCGGTCGCACACTATTCCATTTTATTAATTTATTTTTATTTTTAATAATTATAACAAATAAAAATGCATCTATTGTTTATTTTAGTAGTGCACGTAGTGCACGCTTGCTTGGATATAACATTGTCTATATTATTTTCATTGTTTTATGGTAATGGGTTTCTTTTGACTTTTGTTTCTTCTTAATATATATTTTCCGTTCCACACACTGACATTCAAGATTATGAATGTATAAGTTAAAGTTGAAATAAAATCTCTCTTCTTTGTACAATCCAAAGATAATTTGTATAAGAGGCCTGTAAGCGTTAAATATGGGGTTTTAATTGGAGCGGGAAGTCTCAATTACGACACACGGACGTGACACCTTTGAACTTGTACTGCTGCATTCTGAATCGTTCTCTTTGCGTTAGGCATCAGTTATACTAAAATAAAACCTGTTAGAATTGATGAGTTTTAAGCCATTTTAAAATATAGTTTATTTATCAACTAGTATATGGATTGTAATATTCCAACATCATATGGTGTTTTTGAATTTGCCATTAGTTTTTATACATCGTGGTGGACATTTTCTGAGTTTGTCTAGCTACACACACAAGTCTACTACACACAAGTCGAAAACCTGTCGTTAAGCACCTTAGAAATATGTTCCAAAAGTTTCTCTTACATGCCAGTTTTTCTGGGTTTTAACATGCTACCATTATTTTAGGCCTCATTTAACATCAGATCAGATTTAAACTAAACCTTACACTAAACTAAACCTTATAGTTTTATATAAAAAATACAGCTGTTAAATAAATATCTTACACGTATACTAGGTAAGTAATTCGCGGTAGACATTCAAACGAAACGTTTACCTCTCTCTGAATAAAAATATTTTCCACGTAGGTTATCATAAACAGAATAGCTGTAAAAATAAAAAGTTTGTCGCTGCCTCATTAAAATGTTCCGTGTCTCTGATTTTGTCTCATACCGTCCACGTCGAGATGTCGTTGGTAATGCGAGAAAAAGATTTCCTCACCGACATTCTTTTGATGACTAGCAAAAAGGCTCCGGTTGTGCACTTTCAGTCGAAATTAAAAAGTTTACACATGAGAAGAAGCGAATTTTAGGGGGGAAATATAGCATATTTGGTTACTTCGGTATCATAATGATGAACATCGGAAAATATCGAACCTGAAGTGTATACACGTAGATAGTTTGTGACATGTTGTTGTGGCTCTAAGACAAACCGTACACACCGTACACCATACACACAAGACTGTAAACATTTTTCTTTTCACTCATTCGAATACATTTTAAACATATACAACCGACAATAATACATCGCATTAACGATATATTTCATATTAGAATAAAACAGAACACTTTGTAACTATTTTCATTTACAGGTTTCATAAATTGCGTACAGAAGCTGCTTCACCGCTTTGCACTAACAAAAACGCTTCAGAATTAAACGATTGTAAAACTAACAGCCTACATGGGTCTGACGATAATATCTATATTAATCTCTCTAATTCGTTCAACTCGATGTCACCAACAAAAGCCAATGCCGTAAACATCAATCACGAGTCTGACTCTGATTCTATCGCAAGTAGTGGTAGTTTTCTAGTTTCTAATAAGCGCCTTAAGATAATAGCTGACACCGCTGGACTGGATTCTACACCTTTACTTGTAAACCATAATAATGTTATATTAGAAATTAAATCACGTTCAAAAAATAATGTTAGTGACGTTGCAACTGTTCAACCGGTTACCAATAGAGGTAATAAATCAGAAAATGTTCGAAATAGTGATTTAACTAAACCAAATTTTATTATCTCACAATTGAATAAACCTGTGATAGAGTCTAAACTGAAACCGCAGCTATCACCGAAACCTAAGGTTTTAAAATTTCGTTCTGATAGCATCAATAAAAAAAGTTCTAACGATGATAGCAATTTAGTTCCACCGTCGAAGATTAATAATGTGTATGATGATGAGATCTATCAAAATTGTGGTGATTTTTCTGAAGAATATCAAAATTTGCCTATAAATAACGAAAACGTCGACTCATTTAATGATGAAGAAGAACATACCCAAGAAGAGCCACCGTTATGTAGTTCACCAACATATTTAGAGATGGGTCCTATTGTTAAATCTGAAGAAATACTCCAATCCGAATCTAACATATATTGTTCACCAGATCCAAAAAAACCTAGTCTCAGTTGTAACGTACACAAAGAAGTTTATAAGAAGATTAATAAAAGCACCAGTGTTTGCTCCTTAAGTGAGGTAACAACTTACAGACATAAATTATCTATACCTAATTTTTTTACATTCGGCACTAAACGTTTAAGTGTCCACCTTAAAGGAGACGCGGGTTGTATATTTGATAGTTCGGATTACCAGTATATTTACGAACTGAACCCGGATACAATGGGCGGACACAGTAAACCATTCTTAAAAAAGAAACAAAGAGCTGAACCAATGCCATGCTTTTGCCACGAAGATCCTAACAGGTATATGAAAATTATTGATATGATTAATAGAAAACGAGGAGGGATGAGTATTGAAGATATGTATGTCGATATGACTGGAGTTGTGTACAGTGTTCCAAAACACGACGGGACCGAAAGTAATACGAATGAGTCTAATCAGGCTAATGAGAATGATGGTGAAAAATCTAATAATATAAATGGTCTGGTATTTAAACCTTTCACTGATAATAACAACGTGAATAGCGATGTAATAGATCCTGTAGAAAAGAGAACTGTAAGCAATGTTGTTATGAAGAAACTCGTCCAGATTAAAAATTTAGTTACAGATTGGTAAAACAGAACAACAATTCTGTAACTTAATGTACTTAGTAGATATTGTATAACTAAGTGGAAAGGGCTACAGTGTCAACTATTAATGTAAAAATAAATGGTCTTCTAATTTATATTATTATCTTGTACATTTAAAATAACCCTTGTAGCATATTAACATATGGTTACTCTTTTTAACTATGAAAAAAAAAACTAATATTTGAATTATAAATGATATTTGGTGGTGGTAATACAATAGCAACATGATTTAGTTACGATATTCATCACAGCATTATTATTATTAAGTTATTCAATTTATTATTTGTTTTTGTTCATTTTTGCTCTATATATTTTACAGGAAAGCCCCAGAGACCCAGAAAAATACTAATAATACTGATAGCTTATTTTCACCATCTTCATCTTCTCTAACAAAAAATCATTCTCAAAGTTTCGTTAAAAAGCTTGCTTCAAAATGCTTGGGCCTTAAAGCTAAGTTCAATTCAGCCCCTAACATTTCTAACAATGTTGGCTTAGAAAAGGAGGTCGATGTTAAATTGAAACGTTCGGATAATAAAAGTAGCACGAATACGTTACTCATAGGAAACAGCAAGTTTTTCAAAAGACTATCGAAAAAGGAGGAGTCTGGTGAAATTGTATGTAATGATGAATTTGATACTATATCATTAGATAGGTTGGGTTCATTGAATAGAGATTCTGTTGTCAACAGAAGTAATAGGAGTTGTCCTGGGTTTAAAACTTCTCTACCAAATATATCTGAAAACAACGAACTTAGTGATTCAAATGAATCTGTTGTTATTACGGAATTAGACTGTGATAATAGTAATGAAGTAAAAAATGATACTATTGAAGCTATTAATTATAATGCAAATATCAATATATTTGAACCAAGAGACAGGGTTTCAGTGATATCTGGTGAATCTGCAAATTTAGTTAATGAATGTTATGAATCTTTTTATTTCACTAAATTTGATAATGATAGAAGTGATAAAGATAACTCATTTCCTCGTCCAGCTCCGAGACCAAATGTGAGTTTGTCTAGGCTAAATAGCGAAAATACTATTTATGAAAATGTAGTCATCGAAAACAAAACTATACCGACGCCCACAGCAAGAACGAACGTGCCACAAAAACTACCATTGGATGTAATTGAAAGTAATGTTTTATATGAAAATGTCTCTTTAATGCAAGAAAAGAAACCTGAACCACCAAAAAGAAATGTTCCTCCTTTACAGTTATATAATTTTAGTAATAAAGATAAATCGAATGTTAGTCGATCCTCGACTTTATCATCTGATTCAATGGTCGACGAATCCAATTTAGAGGATATTTTTTTATCACAGAAATCGAAATCATTTCGCCATGGTAAAGTTTCGTCCTTTTGCTCTACTTCGAGTAATTCTGATATCTATAGAACTCCCTCCAGCTCCTCTGATGATTCTGATATTACAGAAGCTAGTGCTATAGAAAATGTTGATTGCAGTGACGACACTGATAAAAATTCTATTTATTTATCTAACGTTGGTACATTACCCAACAAAAAAACGGATAATTCTCTTAAAAAGAAAGTTCTGTTTAGACATAAAACGTTCACCAATATAGAAGTTGATAGAAATTCAGTAAAAGTTAAAGATTTACCTCAGTGGAATGCCGAGTTTTTGAAGGAAACTTTGGCTAATTATCACATAAGAGGAACTGGGCATTGTGTTCACAAAGGTCCTACAATTCAAGAATTTATTTCCATTTTTAATAGAGACACATTAAATGTAAGTACAATTTCATCAAATAAAAACGGTAAAAGAGATAGTTTTTATGAAACAGCTATATGCTTTTGTAAACCTCGGCCTTTGAAAAATTACAAGAGTGCTGAAAATTTAGTTGATATTTCCCACCAGAATATAGATTCAGAAGTAATTATAGATATTAATGCACTTAAGCATCAACAGGAGTTAGTGTTAACCTCTTTTCGATGTTTTTGTGATACAGAATTATGTAATCTTCACTCAAAACACCGTGAGTCGCCTGCAGATTTTATAGTAAAGTTCTCAGCTATAAAAAAAAGTATCTCTACACCTGATATAACTTTAGAGAATCCTCCTTATTCGATAGTACAAAAATGCAATTTGCCTAAAAACAAATCAGTACCGCGCAATTTGCAAGAACCTTATGCTGATATTGATGTCAATGATATCGTTGCTAGAAATAAATCAAAAGAAGAGTGTTCAAATACGTCATCTCCTAATACGTTATCGCAACCTTCAACATTGTCATCGTCATCTGCAGGTCTTTATTCTATAAAGGATATTGCAGAGGTTATATCGTTGAATTCAGCATCGACTACTAATAATAGCCTTTCTTGTGCTTCTGATATTGTGCATTTGCCTTTAAGAAAATCGAGCTCATCGGAACACTCTGGTCACTGGTCATTGCAATCGTGTAATTCAAATGTTACGATCAAATCAGATATGTCATTCAAATCATGCATAGAAGAATCTTCGGACGAAGATTTAGATGAAACCTTGCACTCCGACGCGGATAGCTCAGACGCTGATACGATTAAATCAGATGTTAGTACTAGTAAAAGACCTTGGGTTCACAGTGATTCCTTCAGGTTCGGTAGTAATGCTAAACCTGAAACAATACATGTGATAAATGAAGACAATTCGGTCGATGACTCTAAAGTTGATTCGAAAGTTGAAAGCGGAATAAGTTTAGGAGGTTCTGAGAGTTCATCGTCGGAGTGCGAGGAGGATAGCGGTGTTCCGATGGTCGATGCGAATGTGTCGCTTGGTACCGCTTCGCTTGAGCGGGTTTCGGTGGTCGGGGGTGATTGCAGCGGGTCGGGGCGTCGTCGCTGGGACGAGACTGAGGGCACGAGTGAGGGTGATGCGCTAAGTGTGTCCAGCGCTGCATCTAGCTGTGCACCGCTGCATCTAGCGTATCACAACGATTACAACAAAGTTTCGGTAAGTGCGAATTTCCTATTAGATTAATCATTAATTCTAAAACTCATATTAGCCTTTAAGCTTTCAGATTAAGGATTTTTTCCATTCATCGGTGGGTCAAATAACAACAAGCATATGTTTTAACCTTTCAGCATAAACAAGTATTGGCAGTATAATTAGAATTATTCATCGTAATATTAAATGAATTTGTAATATATTACGTGTCCTATAAATAAATGGCCGTCAAGAATCACGAGAATAGTATCATTTAAATCCAATAAGTGATGTGATGTGCTATTACTTCAATATTGTAAAGATTATGAAAAGTATGATAAGTTTGTGGAATTCCGCAAAGAAGTATAGCATGGAGTTATTAAGTTTTTAAACCAACTAGCTTGCACTAGAACCTTCGCTCATGGAAAGAAATTTCATTTCTTTTTTTTTTGGGGGGGAAATTCCTTGTATCACAGAGATAGTTTTTCAAATATGTCTTGTTATTTGTCGTTTTTTGTCTAAGCTGATATGTCGAATACCATGTCTCACATTTTCACAAGGTCGTTTGGTACAGAGTGTTAGTTTTATAAATTAGTTAGTTAGTTAAACCGTCCACTTCATGAAATCAAATTATCAATTTACAGTACCTATGACCGTGTAATTAATTAAATAGATTGAACAATAGAACGTGTCAAAAGATTTTTCTACTGACTTATGTCTAACTCGCTTTTTATATAGATCATTTTAAACCAAATTTCTCACTTTTCCGTACGATTTTTGAAACAGTCTCATTTATAAAAACCTTGTCCTAACAATTACAAATAAGGAAAAATAGCATTAGCCTAGTAGACGCAGTCGTTTTGATGTGATGCGCTATATACATACATCCGGCAATTGATATTCCTTTATATAGATATAGTACTTAAATAAGACAAAACTGAGAGTCTTAACTTGATGGAAATAAGGTTCAATCAACAACTTATTTTTTTTGAAGTGAAAATTTTTTATTGGGTTGGAAAAAAATTTACTTAAATTTTTGTTAATTTTTTTTGTATTAATGTTTATAATAATAAAATTTTTTTTTTAAATTTTATATAATTTAATTTTATTTTTTAAAATATTAAAAAAATTTTTTAAAAAAAAAAAAAAGTTTTTTTTTTTTTTTTAATTATATAATTATTAAAAAAAAAATTAAAAAATTTTTTTTTTTAATTATTTTTTTTACCATTATCTCACCTCGGTCAAGTCGGCAGAATATTTTCCACTTCCACTATCGTCTGTCATCTCATTAATACTTTACTCTATTTATGCCCTAAGAAGGCGCTTGTGAACGCCAATACTACCACCGGTTCGTGAAAACGACCCGGACATCGAGTACAACTGGCAAGAAACTCGATCTCGTTTATCTTTTTATGACACATATTTTTACAAACACAGATAGCTAGATTAATTTTTGGTAGATGAACAGAGATTGGCGTCATTTGCAGACGTCATTATCTTGTAAAACTGTAATGTGCCTTGGGACTTTGATATAAAACCTAAGGGGGCGTCCATAAATTACGTGAGGTGTTTTTTTTTATTTTCTGTCCCCCCTCCCCCCCTGGTGAGATGTCGTGAGATTTTATTCAACCACCTCCCCCATCCCCCAATCTCACGTGAGATTTTTCAAAATGTGGATTTCTTACGTAAACGCGTTGGATTGTTATTGTAAAAAGAAAATGAAATTATTTTCTTTCGAACGAATTAGTGAATGATCTTAATCGTATTACGATTACGCTTAATATTAAATCTTAAGCATGTACAATCTGGATTAAATGGACCAAAACAGTTTTTTTTTTTTGTTTCAATCTGAAAAAAAATTGCGTGATATTTGCCGAGACCCCCTCTCTCCAACTTAAGGTTAGATGAGATTTGATTCGACCCCCTCCCACCTTTAAAAATCTCACGTAATTTATGAACGCCCCCTAACACTATTACCTAAAAAACTACTATTGGTCTAATGATTAATTTGTTATTGTTTCTACTATTTAAAAGATGTTGGTTTTTTATTTTACTAAATTTGCGGACATACATTAGATTATCGTGAATGTATTGGGAGGGCAGAGTACCGAATTCCTGATACTTAGTCTTTGATGATTCGCGAAATCTCATATTACAATTTAATAGATTGTTGGAGCGTGCCGTGGTTGTCCCTAAATATGACTGCATTTATAATCATTTACAAAAGTGGTACTTGTAATATTTCAAATATATTGTTATGTTGATGACCCTAAAATAAATAAATAAATAATTCGCAGTATTCACACTTTTTTCTACACATATTATGCTTCCCATATTCCATTCGTACATTCTTCCTCTACTAACCTAAATCCATCCTACATGATTATCAATTCATTTTAATGATGAAGAATTTTAAATGAATCATCATAACGTAATCAACATTGAAGTCCTAAGCGTCGGTCAAAAACGAATAAATATTCGTGAGAAAGGTCGTTAAAGATCTTATTAATTCTGTACACATGCGTACTGCATGGGCCACAGTGTGTGTTTTTTTATTTTCTTGTTTTTTATTCCTCTTCGAAATCACTACATTTATTTATGACTAGCTGTGCCCGCGACTCCGCCCGCGTGGTAACGAATGTAAAAACAACAGTCACTAATAAAATCATCTGAATATATTAAGTCCATTTATTTATCTACTTTTCTGTCGTACTTAAGTCGCCTCGTCATTAAAATTACAATAACTTTTAATAGAGTGAACCTATTTTAATGAAAGTAAGACTAAATGTTACTCGACGATATGTTCTATGATTTTCTCGGTGAGGTTTTATCGTGAACGCAGTACTTTAGCAGTGATGCGTGTTCAAACAAACAGACAGACAGACATTTCTAAAAATGATCGAAATGTATTTTATTATTTATTCCTAGACACCTGCAACAATTTACATCACAAAAATGTAAAAAGTAGACACACGGTACATTTACATTCTTATTATATGTATGACTAGCGGGCCTGGCAGACGTTGTCCCGCCCTGATTATGAAAAAATCCTTGACAAACTATATACTAAAACGTTCCTCATCAATCCCGCTATCCACCGGTGAAAACCGCATGAAAATCCGTTCGGTAGTTTTTGAGTTTATCGCGAACAGATAGACGCGGTAGGGGACTTTGTTATATACCATGTAATGATGAAATGAGGATGATATTTATATATATAGAAGATATTGATAAATCATTGCTCTTTGCTAATTTTATAACTTAGCTATAACTACTTCATAGATATGAGTAATTTTAGTCCTTAACGACTATTGTCTTATTAATACAGGTAGAAACTTTAATTTCAAATGCTATTAGTATTTATTATTTCAGTAGCTATGGATAATTTATTCCCAGAATTTACTTAATTGTCCTTGTCTTTGTTCAGTTGATTTTTGTATTTTATTTTCTTTTTATTTATTATTTGTATTTTAAGATACATTTTATTTATATGTATTATATTATGTTTACAATATTAACCCTACAAATCAGTACTTTTATTGACCGGTTAGTAGTTTGTTTTCACTGAGTTGGCTATGGTCTATTTTCTTATTATTTCAACAAAGCCCACCTCTAGAATCTTCTTACTGATTATAAACGGTACCATTATTATTGCTTACCCCCTAACAAAAGTTTAATGATATATATTTTAGAAAGTAATATGAATAATTTTCTCTCTCTTAGTAAAAATCTCGTGAAGGTCGATTCAGTAATTTCGCAGATTAACGCGGAAAACAACGGATAATGTATTTTATTTATATTAGATTTTTACTTATGTCTTTTCGGTCGTTTCTCGAACTCTTTGACATTTTCCGCACAGAGCGCTTCTTGATCGCATACGCTTCTTGACAATCCATGTTCATCGGTATCTCGCACTCATATCGCTTGTAGTAGAGTAAAAATCTTCGTCTGCATAATTTTCCTCGCACAATTGGTATACGGTATTTTACGGCAAATTGTATCTGGGCACGAACTAAAAAGTTCGCGCTTTGCCGTACCTTGAAGCTATGGAACAATCTCCCGGCTAGTGTGTTCCCTCCTTCTTATGACATGGACTCCTTCAAGCGTCACGTGGACAGACTTTTACGCATGACATTACGGCATGACAGCGGCGACCGGCGTTAGATATTTTGTATCTCGGTGGTTGTTATTATTTTGAATTGTACTGTGCTAACCATTACGCATAGTGCAGTCACTTTGCCGTGTTATAATTTAAAAAAAATGTTACTTTTAAAAGTGATGGAGCTTACTTCCTTGCTGAGAACGTGCAGCCGGCGCGCAATGTTAGCGGTTCGGAATAGGATGGTCAGTCCGCGTCGGGTACACGTTCGGCGCATGCGTGTACGTGTGTGGAACGGTTATTTTGAGTGCGAATTTATTCTAGACGTCGAGATACTGTGTAGAATAGATAATAAGTCGAATAGTGTCGATTATGTGATGTGAATTAAAAAGGTTTTAGTGTTGCAGGGTGTATGTGTGTGTGCGTGTGTAATTGTATTGTGAAGATTGCAGTGTGTGAATTTTCTATGTGAGTTGGAGTTTTTGTTCATTTGCCTGTATGTATGTTGTAAATAATGGTTTTATTTTCGCATGTTGCTTTGTGATAGTCTTGAGGCATTATATTTTGGTTATTTCGATGACGAATGACTTTAAATTTTAAGACTTTAAATTTCTTTTCACTTCGTACCCTGTACTATCGAATATGATAAAATAGTTCAAAATAATACATTCGTTATGAGACGTCATTTTTATATTATTTCTGTGTTCAATTGCTTTGGCGATTAAAAATCAATACGTTTTGGGGATGAACTTATTGGAAATATATAGGTATTTACGGAAATAAAAGAGATGAAGAAGATCACGTCGGTAAAAGAAAACGATTTTTTGCGTTTATTTTATTCATGTACAGTATGGGGGTTTTATCGCTTCTAGTAATGATAATTCATGTTGATTAAGTCCGTAATCCTAGTAATAAATCAAGTTAGAAACACCGTATATGTGTATGATAAACTTAAAAGTAATACTGAAATCAGCATAGGTATCTGCTTTCACTATAAAACTATCAGCTCTATTATAAACAACGCTTTGAAATGTTATAACTTTCCATTAACATGAAACAGTTATTGGATTGTTATAGGTGTAATTTACGATCTGTTTTAAATGTGCTTAATCAATAATGAAATCTGTTTGATCGTATCTATTATAATAAATTTCCTTTCATTTGTTTATTAGTCAAACGTATGTATCGTTCACTATGGATTTATTCTATGTAATTTTATCCTACGCTACGTGTTGTTTTTATCAATGTTTCCTGCAAGTTTTCTCTCGTGATGATGGATTTCTTGGTTGTTGGGAAATATGCGTTTTATTATACCTGTGGGCTGCCTTTGTTCGTCTAATCATGATTATTCAATTACTACCAAATTGATATACCTAGTCTTTGTCGATTTTAAATTATCTGCAATAAATGTTATTACTGGAACGCAGTTCCTTAACGCGGCTTGCAGTTGACGTTGATTGGTAGAAATCGTCACGTAAGAGAAAAGCGTTACGCACACTTTATACAACTTTTCCTCTCTCCCTCACTCTCTCTGATAAGAATGTATTGTTAATACGTTTGTATATTTTGATTTTTATATTTTATTTTGTCAGCAATTTATTAAACAATGAATGATCAAAGAATTTATGCAATTTGTTTCAAATATGATTTTGGGTTCTGCAGGTAAATGCTATGACTACCACAGTTACATTTATTATTCTCTTCCTTAATACACCGGTGTTAAGACCTAATTGAGTGACAAAAATGGTAAACTCTATGAAATATCCTTTGCCAATGTACCAGCAGTGCTCGCGCTGCTGTGTTCCGATCTCAAGGATGTATTTAGGGGCTCGTATTGATTACGTCTCGTTCTTAGTCTGTAGGAGTAGCAACTTATCATAGATCGACTTAAATTAGAACCGCGTTCCTTTTAAGGTAAGATAATATAATTATTTATAGGCTGCAGTGACAATTACACCTGAGAAGGATAGCATACATATTTACTACCTAAAAATAACATATTCATTTGTTTTGCTTTAGTTCACTGCTTCAAAATGTATTTGCGACTTCCACATATATATATTTGGTTGTACTTACATCATGTAATCGAGTAACAATACTATCTATCGTTAGTAAGTTAACACGTGCCTATAGCTTGTAACTGTAGTAAAAATCTTCATTAATCATCACACTATCTAATAGCAATAACCAGTCCTTGACACGATCGGTGCGAAGAAATTAGTCATTAAGACCGACGAAAATACCTAACTGACCATTGTTAAATTGAAAATGTTCAAGTCAAGGCCCCTATAACCCAATTCCGGGGTTTTGCAATTTACACGTGAACAAAAATAGATCGCCTACATATGTAAAGATCTGGTAAAATTGGTGATTTCATTTGAAAACACATAATATAATATAATATAATAATATTATATACATAATATAATTACTCGGTTATTTTTATAGTCTTATTCTGTGTCTCAATACTTCTAGTTTGAACTGTTCCAGAATCTATGATTGTGGTTCTTTAGGTTATAACATATTTGAACATAACAATATGACAGGCTAGAGGAATAGAGGAATGTTGTTTTGGTGTGAGGTATTTGGCTATTGGCTTTGTGTAGGTAATTTTTGATTGTTTTGATTTTCAAGTAAAAATTTCATATTGTAATTTTTTCTAATTCACTTTAAAAAAAAAACCAACACATTTCACCGGTGAAACTAAATTACTTCTAATATGATATTAACACACTATGTTATGAAATCAAATGTTTCTGAATGACTTTCTGCCTCCAAATCAAATGGGAAGGTCATTGTTAGAAGTCTACGGATAGTTATAATTAAAGTCATATGAGATCTTACAATATTAGAAAAAGTAATCCAGTTCTATATTTGCTAATTTCTTGTTCATTGATAACGCGTGTTCGAGTCTTCGGAAATAGCGAGGCATTTGGCTGACAGCCAAAGCAAATGTTTGACTGGGACTAGTTGTAGAACTTTGCGAAGATTCAATTTCTATCCCATTATTTTTGTTATTTCGATATCGTTGTGATAATTTTTTGTTGTTGTTTTTTTTGTTTATTCAAAAGCAGTAAATAAATCATCGTTGGTATGACGTTTTTTAAATACAACGGCAGATACTCCTATACCTAGATATATAAGACTGTTCTCAAAACATGACATATGAAAGTGTACTCTTACAGCTTGTTTATCGCTAGATGTTTTCTGTTTTTTGTGTACTATATAAAGTAACTAAGCTGTTAGTAGAGTTCACGGTGGTTTAGTGGTTTGGCCGATGGAATATCAACTCGATGTCAGCAATTTCTCGAACACCGATGTATACCGACGAATTTTTCGAAATTCGCGTACATTTATTCGCGCCTATTGATAAGACGATTGACTGACGTTGAAGGAAAACATCGTGAGGAAACCTGAACCTGCGAAATTGTTCTTATAGTACCACCGATGTGTGAAAATATAGAACTGTGGATTTCTCAGAATTTTAAATCGCCAATGCATCGTGGATCGGTGTGGTGATTATTTACATACCTTCCTTCAGGAAGAAGTCTATGATCCTGTTAGGCTTCTTACATACTGATGTGTTTTACACTCTCTTTTATTTGTTGATATAAATTCTTAAATTCCGGATTACAAACAAAAGACATCCGACTTGACTTGTCTTCATCATTGGTCTACATCAGGCTATAAGTTGTGTTATACGTATTAATATCACAGACGTTTAAAATATGTATATAAAACTGCTTGATGTCTATAAATAGAACGCCTGTGTCTAGATATCTGCTGATGATTACTACACACGGACATGTGGCTCGTCTTAAATGTATACAGTGCAGGACGCGTTTTAAATGTTTACCCGCTCCTCTTTTAGCGTATAAGGTGATTACTGTATATAATATGTGGGCCACTCGGTCGATCTAATAGTAGCGTATCTACGATCGAAAACGCTCAGTTATTTCCTCGTAATATAAAAATATATTGGAGAATTACGACAAATACCGGTAATCTCGTGAGCGGTTAAGTTTATTTCTGGACTTACTTAGTAATACTCCAATATAATATAAACAATTTGTGCTACGCTAACTAAAACGTTAAGGTATTTTGTTTCGTTAAAATATATTCCCTAGTTATTTTTTATAGTTCATTTATCTGAACCAGAGAACTTCTACTTGTATGTTTAACTGACTGCGAAGCTATCGTGATATTTTTTAGATAAGGACCAACTGTATAAGATATAAAAAAACATTGAAGCCTATCCAATAGTTTTTGAGTGATGTGCACACAGATACGCAGACCTCTTATTATTTTATTTATATAGGTTTTTTATTAACCATGCATAGTATTTTCTAAAACAAAGACTATTAATAAAACTGTAGGTAGTAGAGCACCGCTTAAGCTATTACTGGTTTGAACATGAATGGGTCGTCGACTCGCCGGGGGTGCTACCACCCGACACACAGAAACACCGATCTGAAGTAACAGTGCTTGCATTGTTGCGTTTCGTTCGATCAGTGAGAGCGTCGGAGGCCCTCCCCCCTCCCCTCCTCTTCCGCCCCCATCCCTCCCTCCAAACACAGGCTGGCAACGCACTTGCGACTGGTGTTGCTAGTGTCTATGGATGGCGGTGATCACTTTACATCAGGTGAGCCGCCTATTCGTTTGCCTCCTATGATATTAAAAAAAAAAACAATCAGGATAAATATATTCGCTTACTACTTGTCGCATTACTTAATTGCTACATATAAATATTCACATTTTGCATCAGTTACAATTGTAGGTCTTTTAACATACCCATATGTATCTTAACAGTCATCATCCGCCTATAAGAGACCCACATAGGCGTCTTCCTGTAAGAAGGTATAGGACATAATCACCACGTCAGCCCACGACGTATTGGCGATTTCAAACACTTAGCAATCCACAGTTCTTTGTTTTTTTGTTTATATCATAGGAGGCAAACGAACCGGTGGGTCACCTGATGTTATGTAATCACCACCGTCCATAGATACTAGCAACACCAGGGGAGTCGCAATTGCGTTGCCAGCCTGTGTTGGGGTGGAAAAGGGGGGTTGCCAGCCTGTGTTTGGGGGGAGGGACCGAACGAAACGCAACAATGCAAGCACTGTTACTTCACGTCGGTGTTTCTGTGTGGCGGGTGGTAGTACCGCGGGCGAGCCGGACCATTCATGCTGAAACCAGTAATAGCTTCAGCGTGGCTCTACCACCTACAAAACACATACAGTAATAATACAAAAACAATTCTTAGGTTTAGGATTCCCCACGATGTTATCCTTCACCGTCACTCGATAGTGTTACCAATTTAAATTAGTAAGAATACGCGAATTTCCAAAAAATTCGCACATACATGCCGAGGTTCGAACCTGCGTGCATCAGAATGATATTCTACCGGTCGACTTTATTTACTTAACTAGATAGTCGTTTTTGGAAAATATAAAATCCCATTCGACATATGAAATAAAGCGAATCGGCCATGGTCAATAAATCCTCTAACTCGTTTAGACAGATCATCGTGCGTTGGCGCCACATTAATATATGTCGTAAGTGTAACGAGTGCTTGCGCGTTACCAGTTAATACCCGAACTCTTTGATGTACTTTTTAAAAGCGATATTCCTCGAAACCCATGACTTATATGGCTATTAAGAATTGTTTATGAGACGTTCAGTTTTGACTACGAACTATGAATGTTTGTTTGATTTAGAAGCTCTTACTCGGGAAGTAGTTTCATCGGTTTTAGATGTAACCTGATTTTGGTCGTAAGCACATTTAGAAAATTAATAGAATAGAATAGTTATTGGTATTCAATTTTTCGTAACAATCATAAAACCTAGATAATTAGATTGCATAAACTGCGAAGTAAATGAAGCATTAATACCTAATTTTTGATTGCATTATAAAAAATGTTTATGACGACATATTATAAAACAAAATCCTCTGCCACGCCTGTCTGTCTATTCGTTAAAATCTCAAAAACTAATGAACGGATTTTCATGCGGCTTTCACCGGTAAATTAAGTGATTCATGAGGTACGTTAGGTATACAATTTCTCAAGATTTTTTTTATTATCAGGGCAGGACAGCGTCTGCCGTGTCCGCTAGTCAACAATAAATGTGCCATTAAAGTCAATTTATGTATCAAACAGCAATATTGTATTTTTACGTACTAAATATTTTTTCAACGATATACTCCAGATATAGTATCTATAATACGATATATCGAAGGTAGGTGGTTATTTAACCTTTTCGAAACTCCTGGTACTAAATATTTTTAATCATGTTTGATTTTGTTCACATCTATGCCACGTAGTCCTATAGTGTCCTAGGTAAACGTAAACAAAGTTCTGTGGTTGCCCCAACTCCTATCGCGATTCGGTTCTTTCATATTTACTTAGTTTAAAATAGTCTTAAATCTCTTCTCCAAATAAAAATCGTCTGGAAAGGGCTAACTAAGGACCAAATATTGCCCAAAGTACTAGTAATAGTAAGTAAAAAATTCATTCAAGTTTTTTCGTATAATACGTTTGAGGATCTTATCTACTGCGGACGGTGACGCTGTCTGCATATTGCTCGATTTTATTTTTATACCATAACTAGCCTCTGTCCGCGACTTCGTCCACGTGGAATAGTTACTTTGGGCTAACGCTAATACGCAGCCGAAGCTGTCAAGAGGAAAATGAAACCAAATTTTGAATTATTCTTCATCGGTGCTCCGCTCCTATTGGTCTTAGCGTGATGATATATAGCCTATAACCTTCATCGATAAATGAGTTATATAACACTGAAAGAATTCGGAATCGGACCAGTAGTTCCCGAAATTACCCCCTACAACGTCACAAACTCACAAACTTCACCTCTTATGTCTTATGTCTCTTATGTCGCTACAGTATTAACAAATAAAGCATCTATTATAAATCTTTAGTTTTCGCAGCACTGTTAAATGAAAGTTGATTATTTCTGTGTAATTTGAGCATATGCTATATATTAACTGCTGTAAAAAATAATACACGTTACGTTAACGCAAAGTACGGTTTCATGTTTATACTATTTACATAGAATCAGTCATAGACGATGAGTTAATAGCATCAATATAAATGGAAACCGTACCGTTTCTATTTAAAAAAAAATGTTATATTTTTTACTTAAAAAAACAAGTTTATATAAACTTCCGCAGTAAAAATGGCGCCAGAATTTGCCGATTCCTCAGTGATGAGTTCGACAGGAAGACTTAAAACATTTGTCAGAAGTCAGACAGCGGATTGTTTATAAATCTTGTACATGAAGTTTGTAAACATTTATTGAAAATATAGGTTAATGTTAATTCGTGTGTTTATACGTTGAACGTAAATTATTGTCATATTTGTTTTCTGTAAATATTTTTAACAACATAACTGGATTTATATACGACTAATGCCTGGTTTCTGTGTCAAATTTGTCTGTTCAATAGCGTTGTCGATTCGATAACTTGTTAAATTGGGTTTCTGAACACACAATCATACGATAAACCTCCGTTAAACTTAACTGGCCAATCTGGGCGTTTATCTATTCGATAAGTTTTGACATTTTAAATAGTTTTTAATATCCAGACAATGACATCTCATTGACGAACAACTAAGAATTGAAAATACTTGTATCTAAAATAATTAAACTTATGAGTAAATAATTATAAAATAAAATTAAACCGTCTACTAATCTCCAAAGTACTTTTTAATCATAATATTACTACTATAAGTTAAGAATTAAAATAATAAAACCAATTTTTAACACTCTTTCTTAAATAGAGCCATCTAGTGAACGTCATAGAACTAGTTGTAACTCGTTGTGTACTCAGAAACGCATTGACGGTTTATCTTATGGATAACTTTATTGAGTCGATAACTAATGATAGTATAACAGAGTGCCTCAGAAACCGACCATAAGTTGTAGCTTTAAATGGGTACTAAATTACTGGGTTCATGATAAAAACCTTTTCAAGAAAGTCATAAAGCATGTCTTCGAGTAACATTTAGTCTTTGCTTCGTTAAAATCGGTTCGATCTATAAAAATGATTGTAATTTCAATGTCGACGCGGGTCCCATGCGAACTAAATCATAGGCACAGCTAGTTCAAAATAAGTGCGAGAAGAGAAAATCAAATAAAAAATAATATAAGCTTGCTAGAATGTTCTATTGTTGAGTTTTTAATTGTATTATCATTTATCTAAATATTCAATTTAAAAACGCGATTTTTTCTACGTACTCTTTACATATCTTCTATAGATATCAAAAAGCAGCACTTTTTTAATACATACAACATTAGTGGTATACGGTGTTTGTAAAGCGGTTTCTTACTTTCTTCTTACCCTTATCCAACAAAGCTCTTTCTTATCATAATTAATTTTAAATTTAATTCAATTAATCAAAATTTATTAATAATTAACTGTACAAAGAAACGCTACAGAGGAGCACTTCAGTCTAGTTTTAAGAGCACGTCATACAAATATTATCCCTGTATTTTTATACCTGCAATGCGTATTGTAATCTGTAAATACATATTATAGAACAAAGTCGTTTTTGTATCTGTCAGTGTGTGAGCATTTGTTTAATGTACCTATTATTCCCCTGAGGAATTCAACTAAATTGCCACTGAATTCAGGTCAGTTTAAACATACGGAAAGAGGTCGGACCGGCCTCCTACTTATTTCGAAAGAGCAAAAGCGTTAATAAAAGTAGTTAAATATAGTCTTCAAAATGCAGAATGCCGATTGTATACAGGTCGTAACGAAGCTAAACTAGAAAATAATCTTTTTATACTCTATAGGTACTAAGTCGTGGTGGCCTAGTGATTTGACATGTGGAATATCAATCCGATGTTCGTAGGCTTGCACTTTGACAACTTTTCAATTTGTGGGTGGTAGTTACCTTGGGGCCTTTGGAAAAACCTTACCATCATGCACAGTATACATAAACCATACGTGTCGCCAACTCGGCTCTTATAACACACTGTGGCATGCTATCGTTTTATCACGAGGTTCTCCCTTTACTAAAATCTCCGACGAAGTTGCAAGGATTCGGATCTATGTTCATCGTCGCGGTGTCCGAACAAGCTATCTAAGGTATAATTAAAATCTCTACTACTACCTCTGTATAAGTGATTCCAAAAGTCCCCTACGAGTGACCTCTGTAGAGTTCAGTTTACATTATGGCCGAAACGTAATATGTTTTTGCTGCGTTTGAAGCCGTTCAGCTTTTTCCTTGCGAAATACGTAATCATGAAGCGGTAATGTAGAAATGTATGTTTCCAATACGTGTGATGACTGATGGTTTGAATATTTGTTGGTCGAGATGTGAGCTATTTATGTCGTAGCTAAGAATGCGTTTCTAAAAAGCCATTAACATTTGGCGTGTTTGTTATATTATTTATTCGTCTAAATAGTGGTAAGTGGTCGGTTATTACTAATATAATCAGTGTAAGACGGATATGGTAAACTGTTTATTCGATCCCGCAAAAAGAGAGCACCGAAAAGATATTTTTCTGGTGTATGTATGTATATCATTCCGTAGGCACGCTTTGTAGTCTAAACAACTTGATAGATTTTAACAAAGAAGTGTTGTTAAATTCATCGTAGTTGTTCAAGTGACAATAAGCGTAATGTTTGAGTATTAACAATGACGTCAGTCAACAAAAACAGGAGGGATAAAAATAAATTTTAACGTACCAGTACGCAACTGAACAACTTGTACATAAATATGACTAAGTTTCATTGTATTTTTTATAAGTGAAAACATCTTTAGCCCCCTTGTGGCTTGCACATTCGTTGAGACGAAAATGCAACATTAAAAGAGACAAAAATTAACACTTATAGAATTTAACGTGCAAGAGAATGAGATAGAACACGTTACACAGTATTTCTTATATTCGCGGTCAGATCGTTGTATTTTGTGCCATCTAATACTTGCTCTGGTCCGGGCGTTTATGTGTGTGTATATTTGTACGTCTGTGCGTATGTGTGCGCGCTTGTGTATTATGAAGCTATGGTAAAGGTGTTATAACCAGCGTGGTGTATTGTTCACGTGTATAGCTTATATTAATATTTTGTCATTTTTTGAATCTTTTACTTTTACCTGCGTGTGAACTGCACGCATGTTTTCTTGTTCAATAACTAGCTATTCCCGCGACTTCGTCCACGTGGAATAGTTACGCTAACACGCAGCGAAAGCTCTCGAAAGGAAAAAAAACGATTTTGAAACATTCTTCGTTGGCGCTCCGCTCCTATTGGTCTTAGCGTGATGATGTATATATAGCCTATAGCCTTCCTCGATAAATTAGCTTTCCAACACTGAATTTTTCAAATCGGACTAGTAGTTCCTGAGATTAACGCGTTCAACCAAAGAAACAGACGAACTCTTTAGCTCTATAATATTAGTATAGATTATGTTTCCTACATGAACATACAGCAGAATTAATTTCATAACATGACATTTAAAATGTTGAGATGTTTCAGTATTTTTTTTGTACTCATATCTAACAATAACAATTTTGGCCACAATGAGATTCGTTGAAAACATTTATATTCATACCTATCAACCTACATTATCTGTAAAATAGGTTCGCAGGAATTCTGTATAATCGTAGAAATTACATCACAGTCTAACGAGCTTACGTTGAAAATTGCCCATTCAGTGACCGGCTGCGACCAATTTACTTCTCATCCACCACTCTGTATCGAATTACGTCGACCACTTGGGCACTGCGGCAAAGTCCAATTCATAAGACGTCGCGGTTTCTATGAAATAAAAAAAAGAAACGCTTAGTCAAATGAGTATTTGTGTTTCCTAAATGTGAACTATAATATGTTCTCTCTTTTCACATATATATAACTATGCAATTGTTTATATTAATTCTTCCAAAAAATATAATAACTTAATAACTGCAAATAATAGTTTAAGTACTTATGTTTTTTTTTTTTCGAACTGACTACGCTATTGACCAAGCAAGGTCTTCTAAGGCGAGTGCTTAAGGCACTCAGCCGATTTTATTTTGACAACTAGCTCAAGGGTGCGCGGCGCACCTCGGCTTGGGCTATTGCCTGATACATGCAATTCGCGACCTATCTGAGCTAACCTAAGCTAAGCTAACTATTCATACATATATGAGTTGTTGAAACATATATGTGTACCAAGCATACATACCTCAACAACTCTTATATATATTTCGTATCGGATAATATTCTAAACTATTTCAGTTTGATAAGGGGAAAAAATAAAACCCTTTCACTTGCATGTGTAAGCGTGTATGCTTGCACGTGTGTGGAGGTGATATGTGTTAAGTACTTATGTATTCCTCAAATTACTATAGATATGTGAGCAACAATTAGAAATTAATTTTTAATCATTTTATGATTTATATGAATAAAAATCAATTGCCGTATTTATGTAAGCGTATCACTTCAGAACGGCTATACGTATTTGAGGAATTCTGTTTTTATTGTGTTTGCAATTGTCAGGACATGGTTTAAAAAATCTTACGGAAAAGTGAAAGAAATGAATTGAAAATTTTCCATAAAAAAGTAAGTGAACGAGTGAGACAAAAAAAGTAGGGAGATTGACGTTCGATGGTTCCGTTATCACTTTAATTTACTACGTGATCGTATTGTAAAGTGACGATTGTTATCATTTTCTTTGTTAGTATACCCGTGAGATATCGGAGCAGACAGCTAGTTACATGTGATGTATTTTAATAGTAACGCCGTCATTTGTAAAGTAAGGGGCATTAAATATGGAATTAGGACTTCTGCTTGAAGTCTAAACTTATTATAACGAAAGAAAAGCTTTAAAAGCAATAATAAGAAGCAGTACTTATAAAAAAAATAAGACACTAGTGCAAGCTAGTTATATGTTATTTCAAATATATACCTAGATCATGTTCTATATATAAGAAATACACATTGTTTTGAATAACATAAAAGAAATACAGTTCCTATTAAGATATTATATTACTATTAATTTAAATACATTCGGTTTTAACTCTTTTATAGTTTTAACGAAACTGTGTTGATAATAATTTCGTAAACCAAACTTTTATTATCACAAACTCGTTCGAAGTAGTTAAGTAACACGAACAAATGTAATTTACTAACAACCGCTTTAAATTCTCCATTTGCTTATTTGAGTAATAAAAAAGAGTATACAAAACTGATAACAAAATCTACTCGAAGAAAATGTACTTGAACGTTTCACCACTTTTGGAATGTCATACCATAAACCTACAATATCTTAATCACACGATTCCTATTACAACTTGAATAGTTTCCTTGTGTATCGTCGAAATTCAAGGTCCAGTGCTAATGAAAAAGGACTCTTATTAGGAAGGCCCTTTTTCATTAAAAAAAAGAAAAAAAGTATTTTCCAAATCGGTTTATAAATGACGAAGTTGTGAGGTAACAAATATTTAAAAAAAAAATACATCCGAATTGAAAACCCTTTTAAAAGACGTTTAAAAATTGAAATAATGTTCTCAATTTATGCAATTCGGGAAATGATCTCCTGCAAGTATATAAACCCACCACATATTTTGTCCTACAGTATTAGTATGGAATTCCACTCTTATAACTTGGACCATACCTAAATTTTATCTTCGTCGCCATTCAAATTTCCTATTACTCAATTGCGGGCACTTATCCCGCTCCTGCGATGACAACAAGATAAGACCGAAATAGAAGCCTGTCGAGGAAACGTTCTGTTCTATGAGAATGCTTTTAAATGAATAATTATGATCAGTAATATGATTTGGGTTGTTTGTTACTTAAAATTTACGAATGTATTAGTTGATAGGTCTTTAAGAAACATCTTACTTTTTGTGTTTTCATTTATACTTTTGAAATAGTTGCTACTGTAAATTTAACATCATTATGGAAAACCATATGGCTCGATTGTATAGAAAGAAGGAAGAAATTACATGTTCCTGTGGCACAAATAGATCACAGAAGTGAAACAGAAAGGACTAGAAGTAAATAAATCGCTGGTGAAAAGGTTATTTTACTAACGTACGAAAAAACCACTGGAACCATTATTCAACTAGTTCCCACCATGGATTATATTTATTAATTGCAATACATACTCGTATATCTGCATTATATCAACACATCAACGTATTTATTAAAATTAAGATAGATATGAATGCATGTTTTACAATGAATGGTCAATTGGTATACAATTACTAAATAAAAAAAAAGTTTAAGTAACCTCATTCAGTGTATGCTTTATACCTCCACTCAGTCTACCATATGAATGCTAAACCATTTGCACTAAGTTTTCATGAACACTAAAGTCCATATGCTTTAAAATAACAACGCATACTCCCCCTAACAAGGCGCTTATATTGCAGCCAACCCCTCCCAAGAAGCCTCCGCGGAGGAACTTATCAGTCTCCCCAACCCATGCTAACTCCCCATCCTCCGGCTACAGCTATGAGTTAAGGCCGCATGCGAGGAGCCAGGACGATTTGGATGATATACAGGTATATCGTCGTCAAAGTCAACCTTCTTGTAGTTTGGATATGAAAATTCTTGGAAACATAGAAATTTTGATAATTTCCTCCGGTAAACTTGCAAACGCTTCCAAGACTTTTCACCTCTGACGGTAATTTACAGTTACAAAGTCGCGTCTTGAGAGGTATCGGACAAAGAGTTCGTCAATTAGGATTGTTATTAACTACATTAAAGGTCACGCTTTTCACAATTTTACATCCCATAGCTTATTTAATCTTAGTGCCAGTCTTCTTAAACATCTTTATAGGGCTCTGCGTTGGGGAATATAATTTATTCTATGTAGAAGATATTCCTGTAGGAACAACGATAACTTATTTTAATGTTTTTAGATTTTCGAAAGTTATATTGGACGCTCTAAGGTAAAATTAGGCAACTGGCAAAATTTCACGTTTCGGAAATTAATCAAATTGTCCTACACCAAGATTGTAGTTGATCGTTGTAAAATTAATATAGCTTATTAAATTCTTTCTATTCTATTACAGAGTGCGAAACAATACCTGAAACTTGGTCGCTCAGTCGATCACTACGTCGACGGTAAGCTATCGTATACGGAATACGAAGAGAACCATAATAATTCGCCTCGGATAGCCCCGGTGCCCCACCCACGGCCCAGTCTCAAGCAACGATCCCAGCCCGTAGCGATAACTGCTATGTACGAGAATGTCGTCATAAAGGAACAAAATCCACGTAGGAAGTTGCGAAGGAACAGTTTCGCACCGGCCAGTGATAATATTGAAATTAGAATGAACGATAACAGAACGAGGAAGTATTCGAATCAAGAGAGATCGTCTATGGAGAGTCTGTTGGACGATCATTCGATGAACAGTCCGGGCAATATTGAACGGTATTGCGATGGGCCGAAGGCAATTGTTCCGTTATCGCCGACGCATTATGAGCAGCCCCCGACTCCTGATCATCCTCCACCCTCTGCGAGGCAAGCGGAGAGAAGCATTCACGAGAAGATTCGCCCGTTGAGTCAGGTTAGTCCTGATAGTTAGATCTAGTTAGTTTACATTAAATTTATCGTTTATGTATTATTCTGTTATAGAGGTATAGCACCTTCTTTTTTAGAAAGTAACCTTTTAAATTTGCATGTGTAGTATTTTAAGCAATTTAATTTCCAACGATAAAAAGTCCTTCAAAGATTTTGTGACTGGTAATGATGCCCACACATGAATAATAGTGATATATAACATGTAATTCTATGGAATTACAAAGCGTTATACTTTCGCAATGGATAATAAGTTACTAAAGTCATTCGGTTGTTTTCTATACGTTGTCTGTTATTATTATCACAATGACAATGATCGGTCGGCGTTACCGCAATTTGCGTAAACGACAGGTGTGAATGAGACACCACGTCGTATTGATCACAGTCGATAATGACACGAATAACGAATATTGATTCCATTATCTTTGTTAAAAATTATGATACGATGAAAAACAATGAATACACTCAACAGCAGAAGAGCAGACAACAGTTTTATAAAATAACACAACAGTTAAAACAACGTTATTCATTATTAATATGTAACCGTTATGACCACCCTATATTTATAACGTTGTTTTAAAGTACCGTTCGCATGTTAATATAACATTACTAATAGTTTTTTCATTATTTTGTTATTAACTATGACTTGACATTGTTTTCTAACACATAATGTAGCCAGTGCTGTGTGACTTAAATTAATATAAATTTTCGAATTTTTACACTTATTATGTGGATTCGTCTACCTGTGATATTTATAATATTTGTATAAAACAAAAAATTTAAAATGTATTTACGATAAATAATTCCATGGTGGCATTTTAATGGTTTGTCAAGTTTTATAAGTCACAATAATAATTACATTATACAGTTTGAATGTTTAGACAGTAGCAATATTTAAGGAAGATAATCGGGACTCGATTCTCGTTCTAAATCAATTAATAAAATAAGTGCTTAATATTTCACCTAACTATCAAGAAGAATACAAAAATTATACACAATCCTCTACGCGTCTATGTTGAAGCACAGTGTCTATGACCGTCTGGTGATTTCACCTTCACTTTTATCATCGAAAGTTATTAAATCCGGGTCCCCTGAGGTTTTATCACCGGTCATTCAACCTAAGTTTATTTAAGTTACTATCCATACTTTTGAAATTCTTAGAACAAACTTTAACTTAGGTTTTCTTGGTTGTTTATTGGTGTTTGTTTTGATATTATTGTTGTAGACGTTAAATGTGACCATACTCTATCATATCCTGGAATATTGCGAGCGTTTAACCTTTCACCTAGTATAAATGTAAAGTTTTTTTTCTATCGGTGATGAAATAAAGTCGGCTCTGTATTCTAACAATTCACCTTGCATGAGCATGTTTTAACTAGTCTTTTCGCGTTTTATTTTCTTTAATTTAAATTTACGAATATTTCAAACATTTCAGCTTATTATGGAAGTTGTTGAAGAGATAAGAATTAGAAAAAAATCGCAAGGTGACATTATGAACAGTTGAATTGTATCTTAAGTTGATGTCAATTATATAAGCCCCCTTTTTCCTTTTTAATACTAATGGTGCTCTAAAAATTATATATTCAAATATATTATATTAAATGTTGAATGTAAATAGTAGATTATATTTTAGCTAGTTTTATATTAGGATGCTATTTTTTATTTACTATATATACGGCGTAGTGTTTCTATGAAAATCATCTTGTAAAATGTCCGTAGTTATATTCAACGATTTCTGTAAAGAAAATGACACGTGTGTGGTGATTATAGGTCGGATTAAAAGACTGACGAGTAAGTGTGAACAAACTGGTTGGACTTGTGAAGGACATTCGTTTTTATTAATTCATTCTCAGTGTGCACTATAGGTGTCTATATTTTGTGTATCTGACTAATAAATAATTTGGCTAATAGCAAATAAAAATTTAAAAATATCAAATGTTACAACCATCTTTGTTACAGCACCTAAATGGCATAAAAATTACCAAGAGTCAGGTAACCCGAGAATTTATAGGTTATGAAAAATAATGTGACATTTTAGGTTAACTGTCTATATAACTTATGGTGGGAGTATTTAAATCTCTAATGCTCGATTTCTGAGTCACATTCATCTGTTCAATGTATCGGTTCGATAACTTGTCAAATTGGGTTTCTGAACACACAATCATACGATAAACCTCCGTTAAACTTAACTGGTCAATCTGATCGTTTATTTATTCGATAAATTTTATTTGACTATTTAAATAGTTTTTAATATCTTGACAGTGACATGTCATTGACGAACAACTAACGAATTGAAAAGTTTTGCATGTAAAATAATGAAATAGTCGGAATCTTTATTTTTTAAACTTTTTTATTTATTTAGTTTTTTCTTAATCTCTTTGTAGAAGTCCAATTACTTTATTTTCTTTTTGCCACGCACGGTCTCTGGTATAATTTTATCGGACAAAATATTATAACGAATTTATATAATCTGTGGATATTTTACACGATGATTTGTCATAACTTTTTTTACCTATGTTTACCAACATGACAGTATCCGATTATTTAGCTTAGAATGAATTTATCCTGTTTGATATATTTTTTAATTCGATGAGATTAAAAAAAAATACGCGAATAAATTGGTTGTGTGATTGGAATGAAGGTATTAATAATTAAGTTGTGAAAATTTATGGTCAGGATTCAAATAATTATATTTTATTAAATAAAAAAACAACAGTACTGTATTATCCACACATTGTGGACACAGTTGGATTCTTAAAGGAAGATATATTATTATACTGTTAAATTCCTGTTTTTTTTTCATTAACATTTTTTTTTGTATGTCAATTATATAATTATGTTTTTCTGAATCCTCGGAATGCTATTTTAAACATTTTAATGAAAAGAAGACTATATTGTAGACTGAATGTTATTATATGTGGCCTAAAATTAATTCCTTCGTATTATTACCTTTGTGTTATTATTTTTACCAATAAGTTTTAAGTAAAGTTTCTGTATGATTTTTTTTAATTTTAATTTTATTTGATTTTAAGCGCAATAAATTTATATTATGTCAATATTTTATTGTTTTATTTTGCGTATTTTTATGATTTAAGCTTTTTAATCTAGTTGCACTTGATTTGCCTTTCATTTGAAAATGCACTTAGATTTAATTATCATAATGAATGTGCAAACGCCTTTACTCCAAAAAAGAAGTAACTTAAGAATTTGCGTTTTCCGAGTTTTTATTAGAAAGTAAATTAGCGTTGCGGGAAAAGTACGTCCAATCTATCTATCTAGTCCAACGATTAAAACTACGAAAATAGATGACTGTTGTTCCCTTTTTGATTTAAACGTATGAAAATGTTAGTACCGGTAGAGTTAGTGACTTTAGAAATGAGACGGCTTTGCTTCAGGTAAAGAGGAAGATAGTTACAAAGTGAAGTAAAATGGAATAAGTCGATGCTTTAATAGAAAGTAATCATTTTATTTAGAAATGCATTAATACAGATTTGTGTCTTTTAAAAAAATGTACGTAATATTTCGGTGATATTGTGACTTATTTAATTTTATGTTAATTATCGTAGTGTTACTCTGTATTGAAATCATTACATAGTATAAAACAAAATCCCCTACCGCGTCTGTATGTCTGTTCGCGGTAAACTCAAAAACTACTGAAAGGATTCTGATGCGGTTTTCACCAGTAGATAAAGTGATTCATGGGGAAGATTTTGGTATATAATTTTTTTAAATCAGGACGGGACAACGTCTGCCTGGACCGCTAGTTATTATATAACATAATTTATATAAAAAACTGAATTAACTACAAACTTATTTTGTAAATCTTTATTTAAAGTTCTTTCTGTTATAAATTGTGATATTTTCGACAACGACCAAATAGCAATATAATTACTCTACTATTCATACTTTTATAATTGTCTTAAAGCGCTTCATATATTTTGAAGAGAATTGTAAGTAGAAAGTGTAATTATGGTAAAACTAAACAGATTTTGATACAAAATTGAATTTTCAATTCACTTCTTTTTATGATTAAAGGTGTGGCTTTCTTTAGGCTTTTCTTATGCTTCGTAGTAATATTAGAAAATTGGTAAGTTATCATTTAGGCTTAGCTGTTTCGGTGATTACCCTGGATTAAGGACAAACACTACAATTTTATCTATACTAAAGTTATAACGCTGAAGAGTTTGTTTGCTTGAACACGCTAATCTCAGGAATAACTGGTTCGATTTGAAAAATTCTTTCAGTGTTAGATAGCTCCTTTATCGAGGAAGGTTATATATATATATATATATAATCACGCTGAGACAAATAGGAGTGGAGCACCAAGGAAAAATGTTTCAAAATCGGTTTCTTTTGAGAGCTTCAGCTGCGTGTTATCGTTAGTCCAAAAGATTTTAAAGGACGTTAGGACTTGTAAAAAAGTATTTAACCATTGCATTCTGCTAATTATTACCTACGTAACTGAAATGGAACATACTAAGGTCGAGGTTGGACCAAAAATTACAAATTTATTACGAGTTAAAACAGCCATAGATAAAAGAGTTTAGTATTTTTTTGTTCTGTGTTCGTCAACCCTATTATACTTATTTCGTATTTATTGGCGAGTTTTACCGTTATTGAAAAAATTGGAAATAGTTTTTCCCATACCAAACGTATGGGAACGAGCATACGTGTCGAAGCTTCCATAAGTCTCTATTCGTCATACTTAACAGTCCTTACATTTGCAATCAACAGTAGTTATACAGCATTCAATACAGTTTTTACTATTTACAAAAATAAAAGTCAAAAAACTGCTGTGTGTAAGTTCACACACGGTAAAAGTGAAACTTAGTATTCTGATTCATTTTGAAGATAATGAGATGAATACATTGCGGAGGTATTAAATATTAGTTTTCGGCATTATTATGTAATATTTTAATATATATTATCAATGTTAATAATACACAACATAGAATAATTTTTATAAGTGTGTGTTACGATCGAACAGAAAATAATGTGCTATAGATTTCATTGATTCTGTCTCTCTCTCTCTCTCTCTCTCTCTCTCTCTCTCTCTCTCTCTCTCTCTCTCTCTCTCTCTCTCTCTCTCTCTCTCTCTCCCTCTCTCCCTCTCTTCATGTATATTTCGATTACATTAAGAACATACTATCTCAATCTCTCACAGCCTAAAACCTATACGTATATACATTTATACCTATCTCTTATTCGTTACACATTTTCGTTTTATAACATCCAATTCACATCATCCCAAAAGAAGCTTCACTTCAAAAGAAATACAGATAAATAATATTTATATATGACAAAAAAAAGGTTTTTAACCTCTTACTGTACAAATGTCGAATTTTGACCAACGGAATACCTGTACTGTAATGAAAACATCGCATACATAGAGAAATAAAAAAATCGCTCAAAAATTATCGAACTAATTTGAGCAATGCATATTATGTTAAACGTTAATGTTACTAAACGCCAATAATCTATGTGGAGTTATCGACGATAAAAAATGACAGGTTAGATCAATTCAACGTAGAAAGGCTTAGGCTTGTCTAGCAATTGATAGTAACAGGCTGATGATTTTAAACGGTGTAGGTAGATGTAGTGTTAAATAATTGTTTTTAAACAATATTTTAGTTACTTATTATCATTTGTCAGTGTGTTCTATTACATTGAAAATATATATATATTTATTTTCACAAATTTTTGTTTTGTAAAGTCCGTAAATGCGTTTAGATAGTCAAGATAAATAATTAATACATTTAAAATAACTCTTAGATCCTTTTAGTAATACTCTTAACTTCAACATATATTTAAGGAAATTCGTTTAAATCAATTGCGACATATGAAGTTATTTTTTAATGTTTTTTTTTTAAATAAATAGTGTAAATTACCTGATACTTTTATATACAATGCGATATAATGGGGTAATTAATATTTTTAATTTAATTTTTAGGGACTTGTATTCTACCGAACATATCAGCCCCGTTGTTCCCCAATCTTTCTAACTTCATCAGGCGAGATGCTGAGGAGATATCATTACCAAGTCATATAGCATCTTAGCTTCACCCGAACAGGGTTCGGCCAAGATGTTGTGACCAATATCTAATTATTTAGGTAAACTAAGAACGCAGTCCAATCAATTAAAAGTGCCTGATGATAATAACAGAGCAATGTGTGAAACTACTCTTTTATACACAACTAGTACATTAATTCGGCTTTTTTTTTTGAACTGACTACGCTATTGACAAGCAAGGTCTTAACAGCTTCACCGGACTACGACACATAAATTCGGCATATATTGTAAACAAAATTCCATTTCGTATAATATGATGGTACTGTGGTTAGCGTGTTCGGGCACCACGACAATCGACGTAGGTTCAAATCCTTGGGAATGAGCTGGAACTTTCCATGAAGGAAAATATCGTGATACGATCCTAGCATAGCGGTAAAACTTTTTCTAAGTCCACCTGGCTAGCTACCACCCTCAAGTTGAAAATCAGTCGCAAAGCACCTGTTGGTGTGTTCTGGCACCTGCACTTGAGAGCCAGTCCACCTTCTAGGTCAAGCGTCTTCGCTATATTAGTCCTGACGTTCGTACTCTTGAGTACTAGACGTAGCTTTGAGGTAGAGCTTCCGATGAAGGAAGACATCGTGACGAAACCCATGGAATGGTAATAGGTTTTTTTTAGTCTGCCTGACTTGCTACCACCCTCAAGTTAAAAATCAGTCGCCAAGCACCTGTTGGTGTGTTCCGGCACCCGCACTTGAGTGCCACTCCTCCTAGGTTTAGCGTGTTCACCATATTAATTTTAAGGTTCGTACTAGAGGCTCTTAAAAAGACAACCAGACTAAGAACAGTCAGTGAAGACAAACTTCAGATTTGCCACGACCGATGCCATTGAATCTTAGAGTCGATGTTCCGGTATGCGCTATATAGTGACACAGTATTCAATAGCTAACCACACAGGATACTACTCTTCACACATTTCGTTCTACGTACTTAATTCTATACGGGCCCTTTTATTGTATAGTTAGCCTTAGCTAGAATTATCAAATACTAAATACATGTTCATGCAATGTATGCATTAGGCTGTCCGTTATTTACCAAGTTGGGTTTTTGACTTGGGTATCGTTCAAATCATTCGTTTATAGTTTAAAAATATTTATGATAAAAAATTCCGATGCTGTTTGACCGTGCCTAAATTACGATACCTTTTCCATTGATTTATCATGGGGGTTTTCACTTTTTAGAAATTAATTTTTACCTTGTTTGTTTTATTGAGTAACTTACCAGAAATATTATTAATTTTTTTTTTTTTTTTTTTTTCTAATTCTTAATTCTTAATTCTCTATGTACTATGCATGATCCCTTGGGATAGAGAAATTTTGACATAGGTGTCAATAATTTAATTTGTATATTTTGATAAGGTCAAAATTAGAAAGAAAGGGATAAATAAATTAAAATATAAAGGTTTTTTTTCTTAAACGTTTTTAGTCTATAAACTAACGATTTCATCGTCAAGTCAATGACCCATGTTTTTTTTTCGAACTGACTACGCTATTAACCTAGCGAGGTCTTAACAGCTTCACCGGACTACTAACCCAAGTCAAAAAGCCAACATGGTAATTAACAGACACTCTAGTGTGCGTGCACGTTGCATCAACATATGTATACGATTTCGCGGATTTTAGATACAAAGCCAAGTCGAGGTTTAGCCACCCTTGACATGACACCCTTGCCTTAGTTCACATTTCGGCTGAGTATTCTACGTGCTCGCCACCAAACTTCCAGATTAACAGTCAGTTCAAAAAGAAGGTCAAAAAGGTAGCTGGGATAATGGAAACATACCTATCTTATTCATGATGTTATATTTCTGAAATCATTAAATTTATAGTACTCTCGCAAACTGTAAGTGCCAGCTTTAGCACACGACTTAATTTCCCGTTGTCTTCATAAATTTTTACTTAAAAATAAAACTGAAATCATAAAATCTACTCTAAAAAATGTACCGGAATGCTTTTGACCAGTTGTTAGATATTTTATTGAAGAAGGAGTTACTTTGCTGACATTTAACATAAATTATTATAGTAGCAGTTACACTGCACTTCCGCCTGGAATAGATTGGCCGCTACCACGTCTCACTGCCCAAAAAACGTTTGATTTCATTTCTGCGAGGTTTACCTGAACAAGTTAAATCTGAAACTAGTACCTAATAGAGAGAGAGAGAGAAAGAGCGACAGATTAGTAACTAAAATAAGAAAAAGAAAAAAAATCGCGTTCCTTGGTTTACGGTTGAACCTGACGGGCGGCAGTTGACCTATGGCTATTGACCATAGTTAGGTACGTACTTAGTCTAATATTGATACACCTACCAATATCTCAATCACTAAATATTACCTACTCGATTCTGAAGAGTTCTCTATGTATTTTCGAAATCTAAGATCATTCAATTTTCCTTCATTCCAATTCATAAATTTTCCAAATTGGTTCATAAATGAGGAGTTCTGAAGTAATATTTTAAAAAAAGAACCGAATCAACAACCTCCTATTTTTTTAAATCGATTAAAAATGTAACCATTCACATGCTACGTACTAATCAGAAACTAAGGGAACGTACCCAAACCACGTAACCTATATTTGACAACTTTTTAACCCCCTCCCCCCCCTTAGTGACCATCCGTGGTATATGAGGAGACCCCCACCCTCCCCCTCTAGTTTTCACGTGGTATTTTATAATATGATTTTAAATCGTTTTTACAAACAGAAAGTTAAAAATATTTGGCTTATATTTGTCTTTATTAAATGTAAAAATGTAATCTATCTTTCCGAACAGTCACCGCGTCATAGACAATACACTATATACAGAAACACCGCGTCGTCGCACGGTAGTTTGTCTCTGTAGTAGAGGTCGGGACTAAAATAAGAAAGTCGTGATTTTACAAAAAAGTTGTCTCTAATCTCGATTTACGGACGATAATTTTATGTGATGACATGATAAGAAAACTGATGAAAAATGTATTTTATGAATTAAATTACGCTTAGGCTGATCACGCCTCTATATCGCTTGTTCCGCATTTTTGCTTGTACGCTCGGCTCAGGCGGAACGTGACAATGAGTCATGCTTTTTCGTGCGTGCAGCCGGCGTTCATCGATTTATAACAAGTTATCACGTCGAAATTAAACGCTATTCAATTAATCTAATGAAAAGCAATAGAAATACATAAATACACTTTTTAGATTGGAATTATAGTTTAAGAGTAGATTGAATAAAACTGTTTTCAATGTATGGGAATCAATCTAAATATCTATTGATTTTCATTGGTTTTCGTTCTAAAAATTTTACAACAGTATCTTAAAACTTTATGCCACAAGTACCCTAAATAAGGTGTACACTTTTACACTTCTTCAAATACAAAAAAATATGGACTTACTTACAACTTCCGAAAATTAGCGTGTCCCCACAAAATAAGTGACCAAAAGCCTGCTTATAGTTACCAGTGAAAATAATGTATTACATACCTAGGTCAGTAAAATAGTCTCAAACCACCACATATAATTGTTAGCCGAGACGATGCCGAGGCTGACAAACATGTGATTTGTGACTTTTTTACTAGCTTGGTTGGGTATACTATTTTTCAGCTCGACGGAACTAGACAGTGGCAACTTCATTTAGTAATGTAGCCCGAAAGTTACCATTTTCCAGCCGGAGGACAGAAATAATATTACAGATAAGAAAAAAGTTATATAAAAACTTATCGTAACAATAACATAATTTACAAAACAAGTATTTTTCATTTCTTTCTGTATTGTCTGCATTGATAAGGAATCCTTGAATACATTGTACATACCGGCATCTTATTGCCCACCGAAGCACACTATTAGAGAGGAGCAGTTAAATAATTTCTTCAAAACCTTAGGAGATCATTTCATTGCAGCAGGCGATTACAAAGAGAAAAAAAGATGGTTAAATCATATGATAAGTGAGCAAATTCTTGAAAATGATCAAAATTCACATATACAGGCATATTTTGAAAGCTTTAATCCAACCACAGCTACCGGTTTTGCCTTGTGGAAAGCAAAAAGGAAAATTAAACGATCCATATCCATTTCCGCTCCGCTAAGAAAAACAGACAAAAGCTGGGCATGCAGAAACCAGGAGCAAGCTAATTTGCTTACATAACATCTAGCTGATGTTTTTCAACCCCATCCTTAGGAAAGTGTACAGGTATAGGAAGAAAAATTCATGAGATTCCTTAACTCCCCGAATCTGGATCAATATACACGGTAATTATTTAGTGTAGTGGCGGTTGTGTGGCACGCTTATTTATCGTGGACGTTAATAAAATAATTTTCACCTTGTTACAATTTTTAATGGGTATAACAAATACTGTGAGTGCGCGAGAATCGAATGTCGTTCTGCGAGAGTCGCTTGCGAGTGTGAAGTTCGTGTGGGTGCAATGCAACTTCAGAACTGTTGATGGTTCGTTCCGAAACATTTAGTTAGTTTCAATTATTTATCAATTAATTATTTAGTTAATATCAATTATTTATTTATTTAATATCAAGTATTTATTTATTTAATATCAATTAAGTATTTATTTAATATCAATTATTTATTTATTTAATATCAATTAACTATTTATTTAATATTAATTAATTATTTATTTAATAATTCAATTCCTACTCCAAGAAATCACCAAATTACGGCCGTATTATTAATAAAGTTTCGCAAGAATTACCTGAGTGTCGGTTAACCCAATGACAGCAATTTTAATGCAATAGCAGGACGTCAACTAATATCACCCCTAATATAAATTTGCACAAATAATTATGCTACTAAAACCGGAAGATCCAAAATCATATAAGCCAATTAGCGATATGCAGTAGGTAGTAGCCTATACCAGCAAAATTATATGAAGTCTTTATATCGCTATGGATGTTATCAGAAGATAATACCTGAACATAAATTGGGATTATGTTGCCAGCACGCTACCACCCATCAAATTTATTGACTGAGAAATCAGATAGACAGGCCTTTCGAAAGCAAGAAGTTCTGCACTACTTTCTACTTGGACATATCACAGGTTTTATAGATCAAGGTGCAGTAACACTACTTTTTAGCATGACGGAGCTGGAAAGTGGCAACTTCGTTTAGCGCAGTAGCCAGAAAGTTGCCACTTTCCGGCCGGAGAACAGAAAAAATATTATCAAGTAGGAAAAAGTTATGTAAAAACACATTGAACACATACAGGGACATAATGTACAAAAAACAAGTCTTTTTGCTTTCTTTCTGTATTGCAAGCATTGACAAGGAATCCTTGTAATATTTAACGAACGCAATGAATGTCCAGTCGATCGTACGACATTGTTATATCGGCACAAACTCTCGTCGATTTGCTTGTCAACTGCACTGCCCTACAAACTGTAAGTTTTCAGTTAGCTGTCGTTTTGGTATAAATACATCAGTACTTCACATCACAGTACTGCCTGTGAGTTTTAAAAGCGCGAGATTTCTTTTAGAAGATGTTGACTACGTGACGAAAACCTAACCCCCTCCCTCCCCCCTGTGACCAAGCGTGGTACTTGAAGACACCCCCTCCCTCCCCTAAACCGGTTACGTGGTTTGGGTACGTTCCCTAAGGCGTGCGCACAACTCTTCCAATCTTGTTTCGAATCGGATGAATAGCGTAATTAGCTATATATATATATATATATTACTAGGGTGTAAATCGATTAATATTATTATTTATTTTTATATCATAGGAGACAAACGAACAGGTGGGTCACCTGATGTTAAGAGATCGCCACCGCTCATAGACACTAGCAACACCAGGGGAGTCGCAAGTGCGTTGTCAGCCTGTGTTTGGTGGGAGGGGGAGGAGGAGGTAAGGGGAAGCGAGTAAGCTGGTGGGCCTCCGGCGCTTTCACTGACCGAATAAACGCAACAATGCAAGCACTGTTACTTCACGTCGGTGTTTCTTTGTGTCGGGTGGTAGTACCTCGGGCGAGCCGACCCATTCATGCTGAAACCAGTAATAACTTCAGCGTGGCTCTACCACCTACAAAAAATATGTTGTGAGCTGGCGTGGTTATTACGCTCTCCTATTTTCCTTCGGGAAGAGGCGTACGATCTTGTAACTCTTCAAGTCTAATGTGATAATTCTGCAAATATCCAGTTTTTATTGAATATAAATTATTTTCAAGAAATCTCTGCAACATGGTAAGTTGTAGAATTATTAGTTGAGTTATTTAGCGCATTTACAAAGTCTGCTTGTATGATTAAAAATGAACGATTTTTATCTATGTCGTTTATACTAACCTCGATAACGGTATTGTATTTATCTTGATGTAAAATAAATTGCAATTTTACATTGATATCGACAAGAAATTCTAATCGACTATCTCTATGCGAGTCTACATAAGTCACGAACCGCGAATTGCTACGGCAGATTTTTGATAATTTGTAGCCACGATCAGATGGCACGAATAAGTTTTCTAAGAACCCGTTCGTTGACTAAGAGGTAAACCACTCACTGGCAAGTTTTCACATAGAATTCCCTAATATACGTATATTCAAAAGTGACTTCACGAAGGTTTCACACTGACAACTCTAAATAAATTTATACTTATATGTTATATAATATGTTTATTAAGTTCTTCACCAAATCTGTGAAGTAATGTTGTTACAGATATATATGAAAAACTTAGCAGAATTACGTTTTTAAAAAACGTATTTGATTTGATATTTAGTAATGATTAAATATGGTGGAGCAGTATGGTGTGAAGGGACATTGTCTCTTTTGCGCAGTTTCAAGGATTAAGACTACAGATTTTTCCTAGATAATCTTAACTACTTTCTTCTATTTTATTTTTAGCAACCAGTCTTCTATTAGACTATTACTGCCATTGTCAAGTGAGTATCGATATTACAAGCTTCTTGATATAACTTCAATGAACTAACAAGATGGCCACCATCTTGTTAGAACTTTCCTGGGAGTTTTTGTGGCAAGTCTGAATCCATGCTCCGTTGTATTATTTCCGATCCACTTCACTTGTCCACAATAACCAAACTATATTACGCAAAGCACCACCAACATTACACAATACAAAGCCAAATAACACAAGATTATGGATAAAATATAAATACCACTACATGGCATTCCAAGATCCCGCCAAAAACTCCCCTCTTAACTACTTTATGTTATGAAGTAAACAGACATATTATCTATGTAATTTTATATGGATAATGCGTTGAACAATTATTGCATACTAGCGGGCCCGGCAGACGTTGTCCCGCCCTGTTTTAAAAAAAAAATCTTGACAAATTATATACCAAAACGTTCCTCATGAATCACTTTATTCACTGATGAAAACCGCATGAAAATCCGTTCAGTAGTTTTTGAGGTTATCGCGAACAGACAGACAGACAGACGCGGTAGGGGACTTTGTTTTATACTATGTAATGATTATAACATTATGATTTGTTCTTTGTACACGATGAAATAACCAATGGGACGTTGGTTAAACTAAACGTATGTAGTTAGTTAAACTAACTACATAAAATATTTAAAGTATGTAGTAGCTGATAAAAAGAAAACTTTGCTTTGCTAAAAAGATTCAAAATGACTACGTTCACAGATTTTGAAAAAGCTCATTTGTTTGAGGAATTCAAGCAGTCAAAGATATCTCAAAATGGAAGAAGAACAATTAACTTTACTCGCGTACAATAAATAACCCAACATTATTACGCAAAATATTATCAACATTACAGATATTTCATACAGAAATACATCTATACAGTTTGGTTATTGTATGCTTATATGCTTAGTTTAAAGTCATATGCCTATTTCTCTTGAACAGGAATACAAAAGGCGCTCTGTTGTTCGCGACAGCCAGACCGAGACGGAGGTTAGCTTGTTAAGAGCGGCGTCGGCTGCGTCAGTCGCCAGCGGAGCCACAGACAGAAGTGGCAACACCGACAATTGTGTCGAAGAGTACGTGTGCGACGTTCCCTTTGCTGGTAAGTTCTATTTATTTTGTATCAATGCTGTAATGGAGTTGGCATTTTACCATTTTAGGGGAAGAAACTCTTGGCCGATGGTAATATACAGCATAACATCTAACATAATGCCATCTTTATGAAACGCTAAGTGGTTTTATTTGATTTAGGGATCGAAAGTCTACCATAATAATGGATACAATCTCTTTTGCTCACGTGTATTTATATAGATTTTATTAAATATTGTAGATTGTAGACGTAAAGAGCGTAAACTATGACTAGGCTAGTAAGGCTTCAACTTGTCGTTGGTATGAAAATAAAACTATTTCCAAATGTTGTAATTGGTAACACTAAAGTTCGTCAATAGCTAATAGACACAGGAGATAAAAGTACTGAACTGTTTTATCTACGCCTATTTACATACGTACATACGTAATTTAATTTAATAGAAGTTATTATTATTACAATAACTGAATAAATGAATGAATTATTACAATAAATAATGAAATACGTTATTCCTACTCAATTATATTTAATGTCATTATTCTGCTGTTGATTATCTGTTGTACATTATTGTTATTGACAATGGTCGCTCGATGTCATTGGAACATGTGAATAAGCAAGTGTTATGCGATAATCAATAGGTGTATAAACTAGAGGACATGCCGTTGGTCACAGTTAGTCATGATGCAAACAACAAATATTAATTGAATTATCTTCTCATTATTACAAATTGTGAACCAAATAGCAAAATAACCAACAACTAAATAATTGATAACAGTTTTTAACAATAACGTAATTCTATGACATGTAGGCGTTATTACCATTTATAATTTTATATCCTACTAGCCGACCCGTGCCCACTTCGTTGGGCGGTAATAGGCATTATCAAGCTACAACTTTTCTCTAGAACTCAATCATATATATCTCATAATTAAGGCAGCGTTCGTAAGAAACGTTTTCGTTCGACCATTTTTCTCCGACTCCCCAGATATTACCCCCTACAACCTCACAAACTTTACCTCTTTATAATATTAGTATAGATTATAGATAATATAATTAGTTAATAACTTCTGCCCGCGACTTCGCACGCGTGGAATAGTTATTTTGGGCAAGACGCAGCGGAAGCTCTCAAAAGGAAAAAATACCCCGATTTTAAAACATTTTTCATTGTTGCTCCGTTCCTATTGGTCTTAGCGTGATGATATAACCATTCTCGATGAATGAGCTATATAACACTGAAAGAATTATTCAAATCGGACCAGTAGTTCCTGAGATTACCCCTTACAACGTCACAAACTTTATAATCTCTTTTCTTCTTTATAATATTTATAATATTTATAATATTAGTATAGATATCTACGTTTATCGCCATAAAACTAAAGTCGCAGATAAGTAGGTATGAGAAAGTGTTATCGTTATAAGTTTTCGTTTTTTTACATACATGAAAAACTTTAGTGGACGCTGATTTCAAGATATCGAGTAACGCAAATATGGCTTTGTTTTAACTACGCCTTTATCAGGATAATTTTACATGTCTATTTCAGCTTTTTTGAAGTAGTTATAGGAGACGAATTACTCAATTTCCCATTTATAATAATTTGTGCGCATTTGTTTGAAATATTCACTAGTACTAATCATGGGATCATTTTTTTTTCTTCGGTATGACCTCTGCCTATGTAGGCAATTTCGCCAATTTCATAACTTAATTATGCCTGAGCATAACCTATTCGTTTACACTATAGTGTATATGACGAAATTAATAAAAGAATATAAATGTAAAAAAATTAATACCGTATACCGCATTCGTTGTATCAATACGACAGCGACACGCATGTATTGGTTGCCAGACTGTAAACAAATAGGCGCCATTGTTCCCGCTGAAAATTCACCGCTGTAATATTTTTAACAAATATTCGAGCGAGTTTGATGTGCCAGTTGTTAGACTTAATCAACATTCTGGATATTTCTATTTCAATACGAAAAAAATATTCAACGATATTTGATACTGCCACCTATTTCTAGGTTTTCATCATGTCTAGTGAAGAGTTTTTTGTTGCCTTTCTATGTGTACTACAATAGGTAGACTTTTGACGTTGCTTGTGTTTCTGCATACTTCTCTATTCAATTGAAATATTATCAAATTTTATTAAATAAGTTTATTATTCCTTGCGTAAGAATGCTAACTTAACAACTTAGTACCTCTAATAGGCTTACATGTGACCGATTTTTATGATCCTTTTGCAAGGGTTATCTACAATTTATTTTCAAAATCATAGAAATCGGTCGTGGTTCTGAGCAGACTCGTGCCTATAAACATATTTACACGTAAAAACAGTACGTTCTTTTTTGAAGTCGTTTAAAAATAGTATATTGTTTAACTCATACACGCGTCTCGTAGGACTTTTGAGCTTGTAGTCTATAACAACTACGCCGAATCATGCCAGGCCGAAACGTATTAATTCGGCCACCATAAAATTACTATGAAATTGTGTTCATTACATCCGATTGGAAGCGCGTCGAATAGATCTGCTTTAAAACCCTGTTAAAAACGTTTTCTATAAAAATAATATGTTGTGCTTATAGACGGTAAAGTTGTCTGACATTATATCCTTATTTTCAAAGAGCGATTTAGAACTTTCGTGCTTATAAGGCTTAATAAAGGCAGCGTATTTAACAATAGCAGTCACCTGCGACTTTATCTCTGTTTGTGTAGAAATATAGTCATCTGAAAGATTTTTTAAATACTTTATAGGGTTTTAGCGTTTGTAAACAATCTCATCTGATAATAAATGATGATAGGGTTTGCATGATATGCACGCTAAACCTAGAAGCTGACGGCTATTCAAGGGTAGCTACCAATACACTCCAACAGGTGCTTGGACACGGAATTTCAACTTGAGTGTCGTAGCTAGCCAGGCGGGTTTAGAAAAGGCCTTATTATTATGCTATGGTTTAATTATGATATATTCGAATCTTCGTCCATCGACGCGGTGTCTGAACATAATATCAACGTAGTCATCATCACTTCACCCACCCAAATCTCTCACATTACAGGATTTTAACTTACTTGAACTTATCGTTGTGCTTTGATAACTTTCATTGATAGCTTATATGTTAGTCAGATGTATAAACTATGTTACTGTAACGTTTCATCTGAATCAGTTGAATAGTTTTACGCGAAAGAGTAACAAACATCACATAAACGTTCGCCTTTAATGAATTAACTAAACATTGGTCATAGCTTCGCTCGCATTAATTTAGATTTGACCTATCTCTCATGAACAGTTTTTTTCTAGATGAAAGGTACCCTATGCCCTATTCTATATCACAGACAATGAATATGCAAAATATCACGATGATCGGTTCAGTAATTAGGGCGTTAAAGCGAAACAAACAAACACATATTCGCATTTATGATATTAGTTAGGATAGGATATAATTATTAAGTGACACATGACAATTACTTCCATCTAGATCGTCAACACCATAAACCAAATGTAAAACCGTCATAGTGGCACACTTATCGCTTATCGCGCTCTAAAATCAACTGGTGTATGCCTAGTAAAAGTGAAGTAATGTACCCAACTGGGTCGCCACCAGTCGTCACAAGCAATCACGTAGTAATAGATAGACACAGTGACTCTTTATTTTGTCGAGTTTCAGTATCAACTAATGTATATCTAGTAAGTAAAAGGATAATATGCTAAGTAACATGGTGTCAACAACCTCCTATTGTTATTACTTTTAGATTGTATTGTGCTTATCATGTATAGTGACATCACTAAGCGATGCCACTATAAAAATAATAATGCCACTCGGCTTTATTTTACTTATCGAATATGGTGGACATCAATCTTTACAAATCTTTCGGAGAATATATATATATATATATATACACATAAAGCACAAAGCCGAGTTCGCATCTCTCATTGTTACTTTTGAGTTCATGGCATGCGTCGCCACACTATATGATTTTTAATTTTTGTATTTAATGAATATAAATGTTTATTACTCAAACAGTCATCTTTTTATAGAAAAAAATCTTACTATTTTATTTTTGATAATGCGATATTAATTTCCTGTCGTAAACTATCCTTTTATGCATATTACCTGTACAAAATAATTTCCAAATTTTTATATCTGCCAGGTGTATCATCAAGTATAGAGATGTCACTAATTCGTGCTTCTATAAAAAGAATAATGCCATTCGGCTTGATTTTACTTATTGAATCTTGTGGACGTCAACCTTTAAATACTTTCCAGATAATATTTGCGGCTATCAAGTACATAAACTATGAAGCTGAGTTCGATTGAGACTTTAAGCTTCAAGACCGTTAACGTCGGTGGCGCAACAGTTGTATCACAGTTTTATTACCATAGACAAAATTCCGAAGCCAAATTACTGGTGCGATAACGGTATGCGCCATTCTAATCTTGACCTTTGGTGTTAAAGATTTTGAAATACAAGACATTAGTTGCTCTTGCCCAAGGTTGTTGCGTTTCTTTCATTCATATAAGATTTTTTACCATTCGTTTGAAATAAGCCGTGATTTAGTTAAAGATTGATCTTTTATCTGGATTCATTATAAACTGTACTTGCTGTGGGTGACAACAGCTGAGATTAACACCATATTCCTACTACAAAAGCGAGCAGTTCGAGTAATTTATAATATGGGTCCTCCCGATACATTCCTCTGGCGTTGTCACTGTCCAAACGAAACGCAACTATGTAAGCATTGTTACTTCACGTGGGTGTTTCTGTGAGAGAGTGGTACTACCCTGGGCGAGCCGGCTCATTCATGCTGAAACCAGTAATAGCTTCAGCGTGGCTCTATCGCCTACAAACTACAGGCATTTCGTATTTATTTATATGTAATTCAAATCGTTAACGATTTTTTTTATTCCAGGCTGAGAATAATATTGACTAACATTTTGTTTTATGGCAGCGAAGCAAGTAACGGTGATGGGTTCATCAGTAATTTTTTTTTAAGCTCCTGTAATATATAAAAATTACTAAATTTCGTGTATCGTAACACGCGGAGGAAGTTACAATTCTTTGGTTTATATATATTAAATTGTATATATATGCTCATAAACTATACTACACGAAGTCCCGTATAATAAAAACTTAACTAAACATTTGCACATTTTGGTATACTACTAGACGCAGTAGAAAGTACACACGTACTTATATATGCACACAAATACATACCTACTGTATGCTTAGTGCGTAACACATAACTACAATTGTTTTATACCGTGTTATAAGAATGCTTTTTAAATGTGTGAACTGATTATATGTCTCAGTTGTGTTTTTTAATTGCGCTTATAAATGTATTTGTATTAATTGATATATTAAGACTTAAAATTTTTGTAGTTCGAAGCTCGTAACCATGTAAACATAGGCTTATTAATTTAATGCATATTGAATCGATACATTCCTGGGAGTTTATTTATTACTAGCAGTGCCCGCGACTCCGTTCACGTGGAGCCTAATGTAAAAATAACAATGACTAATAAAATCATCTGAATGTATTAATTCATTTACTTATCTACTTTTCTCTCGTACTTAAGTCGCGTCGTCATTAAAATTACAATAACTTTTGATAGACCGAACCGATTTTAATGTAACAGAGACTAAATGTTACTCGGAGGTATACTTTATGATTTTCCTGAGAGAGGTTTTATCATGACTGCAGTATTTTAGCTATGATGCGTGTTCATATAAACAGACGGACAGATAGACATTTCTAAAATTGTTTGAAATGTATTTTATTACTTACTAGCGGTCTCGGCGCACGTTGTCCCGCCCTTATAAAAAAAAAACCTTGACAATTTATATACCTAAACCTTCATGAATCACTGTATCTACTGGTGAAAACCGCATGAAAATCGGTTCAGTAGTTTTTAAGTTTACCGCGAACAGACAGACAGACAGACGCGGCAGAGGACTTTGTTTTATACTATGTAATGAAATGATTCCTAGACACCTGAACCAATTTTTTTACACAAATCTAAAAAGTACAGACACGTTAGATTTACATTCTTATTACACGTATAGATAGATATATAGATATCGATGACTGCTTCTCTGTATTTACTTGTTACTATGTTCATTTAGAATGGAAATCTCATTTGATAAGGCATTTTAAATGATTTTCGTGATATAAAACATGTATGCAAGGTAACCGCAGGTTGAAGCCGCATGTTTCCTCATACCTCAATATAACCTGTTTGTATTTAACAACATTAGCTGTCTGACCGCAACTACTGTCTCTTATTACATTAATTGGTGACTATTAATTTACCTTGATTATTAAATTCAAATAGGTATTATTAGACGCTTTGTGAATGGTTGTCTGTTCCTATTTTATTGTTTACTATTTTAAGAATATATTCTATGTTCAGAGGAACACCATAAAAAAAATTAAAACAAAAATATAATTTACTTACAAAATTGTAAAAAATGTAATGTAGTTTTTTTTAAATGTGTATAAAAAATAAAACACGTCGAGTTTCTTGTCGGTTTTTCTCAATGACCGGGTTGTTTTCCAATTCCGTGGGAGTTTAGGCGTTCATAGGTGCCTTATTAGAGCCTAAATTGAACAAATATTTTTTTTTTTCAATTTTTAATTTTTATAAACATTGTTATTTGCTTAGGTACTTCCTCTCTGCTGCGCACGCGCATCATACCGCTTGTCCCATTTCCCCGTGGCAACGAAAGAACAGACGACGATTAGCGCGTAGCTTATTAAAATCGTAGTTTCCTAAAATAGCATTAACTTTATTAAATGAAGCCATCGTGATACTTCAGCCAAATAAGGACCAAGTGTTTAAGTGGTAAAAAATTAAATTTATCTAGTAGTTTTTGCACAACAACAGATCTAAATCATTTTCTTTCTATAATAGGTTATAGCGTATTTATGTCACGTTTGGTCACAATCTCGCATAACGTTAAATAGTAATTTGACTTAATATAGTAATATTTTAAACCTAGAAGAACGGTGACTTTCAAGCAAAGCTGACTGAACCCACTTATAGGTGCTTGGCGATAGATTTTCAACTCGACGCTGGTAGATAACCAGGCGGACTTAGAGAAAGATCTATCATCATGTACGGTTCATCACGATATATTCTTCACCGAAAGCTCAAACTTGTTGCAGGATTCGAACCTACATCGATCCCTACAAAGCCCTCAATGCTACAAGAATATTTCTTAGATTCAAGTTTCCTCTTGACGTTTTTCTGTACCTTCACACGATACTATTGCCAATTTAAATTACTAAACCGATTTAAATTTCAAGCAATTCGTTGATACACGTACTGGTTCAAACCTGTAGACCAAAAATCAGAATCCCACGAGTTAGAAACGATGATAGCTCAGTTGTTAACGTTTTTAGATACCGCTTCCATCGATGTAGCTTCGATTCCTTGCGGATGAAACGGAGCTGGAGAAGTAATCCATAGCATAGTCGTAGAGACTTTAAGTCCGTCTCGCTAGCTACAATTCTAAAGTTGTAAATCTGTCACGAAGCACCTGTTGGCGTGTTCCACCAGCTATACTTGATAGCCAGCCCTCTTTAAGTTTAGCGTATTTGCCATCTTAGGGTACATCTGCATTTAACATCAAGTGAGATTGCAGTCGAACATTATGTGTTAAGTGTTTTATTTAACTTTATTACTTTATAGTACTAGCGGGCCCGGTAGACGATGTCCCGTCCTGGTAATAAAAATAACCTTAACAAATTATATATATAAACCTTCCTCATGAATCACTTTATCTACTGGTGAAAACCACGTGAAAATCTATTCATTAGTTTTTAAGTTTATCGCCAACAGACAGACAGATGTAGCAGAGGACTTTGTTTTATAGTTTTGGTTGGTAGTTATGACGTTCATAAGCGCCTTATTAGGGCCTAAACTGAATAAAGTATTTTTTATTTGAATTCTTTTGATATACTATGTAAGTAATGATATAAAAAATCCAAAGTACTCGACCGCTACGACAAATTACATAAATATTAACAACATCGATAATAGTTAACAGGATAAGTACGAAGTAAATGTGATTTGAGAATTATGAAAGCTGGTTCAAGCGTGTTGCGCGCTGCACGCAATATCCTTGTTGCAGAGCAAAAAGTATATAGAGACTCGCGCAGGCGCCGTGCGATGTCGCTCGGCCGCCATCTTTTTTGTTCTTTATGTTTTACTTCTTTTTGCCTTTACTTTTATGAGCAAAAGGATATATTGTTATGTGCCTTTTTAACGCGTATCACTGGAGGTTGATGCTTCTTTATTATTTTTAAGGTTAATTTATATTATTTATCTTTGGACGCTGGTGAAATTTTATATTTATATGTTATCATAAAAGGTACGAATGTCAGTTTTATTCACTTCTATATTTTAGTATTTAGATTAGTTGGAATTAATAGAGTCAATGAGTATTTCATGTTTGTTTTAATTATAGTATAATATTTGAGATTTTTGCTGTTTAGGTATTACGTAAGTATCAAGTATTACGTAAGCAGAGTTTTTGTAATTTCTGACCGCCTTATCCTCCCTAGTCAGCAAAAGTAAGCAATACTCTAACCCCTTTTCCCATGCATGCGTAAATATTCATATAAGTATTTTTAAATCTGTTCTCGTTAAATAAATAAACATTGCTGACGTAATCACCACCCAGACCCCCATACCCCATGTCATCAAAAATAAGCAAATCAAGGATCCCCCACCCCCCATCAGTGCTTACATAATACTTGAATGGCTCCTTAGAAGTGATGATGGTTCACTGAAGCCACTTGGTTTGCGTGTTTGGACAACACGTCGATTGACATAGAATGAGCTGAAGCTTTCTGTGAAGCAAAACATTTTGATGATACCATAACAATACCATCATGCTACCCACCAAATCCTACGGCTTTTTAAGCCCGTCTACCTAACTATACCCTCAAGTTGAAGATCTGTCGCTAAGCACCCATCGCCAGAGGCCCCCTCTTGGTTTATCGTGTTTACCACCTTAGACCATATCGTCATTTATATCACATAAGATTGTTATCAAACTCTAAAACCTGTATGAAAAAGATAGTAGAGGCAGTTCGTATAAATGTGAGTTGAGAGATAAAACCCCATGTGGTTAGTAACCAAATGGTTAGTAAATGCGATCCAACATGCGAATGGGACTTTTAAAATGTACGAGTATACCAAATGCATCCTTGTACATAGACATTAGATGACATAAGATTTTTTTGGTAAACAATCTTTTAGTATATTATTACTGCTATTGTCGAGTACGTAATTTATTACAAGTTTCTTGCGATCATTTCAATGAACTAACTTTTGTTAGTTTGCCGTCTTGTTAGAACTTTCCGGGGAGTTTTTGTGGCAAGTTAGAATGCATGGTCCGTGGTATTATTTCCTTCCACTTCATTTGTCCATAATAACTAAACTATGTTACGTAAAACACCACGTATATCGCAAAATATATAGCCAAATAACACAAGATTATTAATAAAATATAAAATCCATTACACGATATTCCAAAATCCAGCCAAAAACTCGAGAATAATGTTTAATTAGCACACGACAAACCTTGCCGTGTTCTTACGTTTGAAAGTTTAAAACAATGGTGTATCACTCAATAATACGGTTTTAGAAAAAATTTAATAAATTTCAAATATTTTATTATTATGTTTCCAAGAAATCATCTAAACACAAAAAATATTGAAGTGTCTGCTTTTTACCAAACGGATTTCAAAGTATCTATAACAAACACAAATTTGTAATATTTTGTGTATCTTCTTTGTTCTGGCTATTTGTTCTGGTTAATCTTCTATACGGTTGGAATGATTTTGACCAAAATTTTCACTGGCAAATAGGTGTTAGTATAAGTAGTAAGTTAGGCAAGTTAGCTTTATTTTAGAAAACAAGGTTTTTGCGCAAGTATAATATATTCAATTAACAGTGTCCAAAAAACTGCGCGCGCTATACGCGCAACTTTTACGCTTAACAACAATTTTTTACTAAATCCTAAACGGTCGAAGTCGACGCTAAAGATAGTTTTAAATAATCCTTAATGTAATTTGTAATATTGGAAATAAAAATAACGAAATACCAATTCACAAAAGATAATTTGGCATATAACAATATTTCATACATCCAAAACTTTATGAAATAAAATTCTAAATGACAATAAAATTCAATGGACTCCCATTTCTAAACACACGTCTATACATCTCTCGACAAGCGGACCTCTATCTTCAATTTCCATATTTACATATGCATTAATTGCATTGAATACTGTATTAAAATGTATCCAGTAAAGGTTAGGTTGTAACAGACAGACAGATTTGCATTACACAAATATAGGAATAGGTAAGACAGTTCTATGTAAACTAAGATCAGGCTTTGCATACATTTTGTTAAGAGATCTTACACAAGATTGTGAACGTATGTTGTTTGTACATATTTTGATTAGCTTTGTGGTTTACAGTAAATTTGTTATTTCAAGCAAGGTTATATGGATTAGTGTAATAAGTAAACAAAACCGCAATGCGTTGTTATGTTCAAAGAAACTTCCATGTATCTAATCATTAAAATTTTCCTAAGACAGTTTTAGATAATGACATTTTTACGCAAAACTGCGTCTATTTCGACAATTTCGTAAGACGAATGAATTTGATTGGTAAAAATATTATTAAAAATTGTAATTAGTGCCAATACAACTTGGTACACTTAAAAATGCGTTTAGAGCGATATTTGCGTGGAAATCTATGTGGCATGGTACCTCGCTGAATTACTCATTTACTGTTCGGCTCCTCTCGATAATGCTCGATTCTCGTCAGGCGACTAACTCTTTCTCGTCTTACCAATTCGCTGGGAAGTGGCTAATAGCGCGTCCGCATTATAATTCCGTTATCACTTATCATATTTTGGACCGAATCTTTGCGTGACAATTCCTTCATTCCTAAGAGTCAACACGTGAACCTATCTTATCCTATATTACCTATCTTAACCTATATATATATCTTCGAGACAACAAGGGTATTATAAAATGCAAGAAGAATTTTTTAAATTTGAATAGTGGTTCCAAAGATTATTGCGTTCAAGCAAACAAATATTCTGTTGGAATTTACAATATTGGTATAGGGCTAATAGTCATCTGGAACTTCGTATATGTTAATTATAATATCAATCTTAATAAAAATAAAATATAACCTATAGTAATCGGAGATAACGTAGCTTCATATCTGTATAATACGTCATTATTTGCACGGATAAAATTATAAAAACAATACCTACCTTCGTAAAGATGCACCATAAAGATTTAGCTTTACTAGTGATTGTCGGTTGCTCGAAATTCAACCATAATTCATTTTTGTAAGTTTTGATATTATCGAGGCTTTTTTCTGTCAAAAAGTGTACAAATATTGTAGATGCAACTAGCATAAAATTTTTCTTTAGTGCTTACCTACAGATTAAAAAAATGTATACAAATTTTTTGTCCTTAGCTCCAGTAGTTTAGGCTATCCGTCGATATCAGTCAGTCAGTTATTCTTTTATATATAAACTAGCGGGCCCGGCAGACGTTGTTCCGCCCTGATTATGAAAAGTAAAATAAACTCTATTGTTAACGCCCCCGCAACCCCCCTTGTGGGTGGAATTTCGTAAAATCCGTTCTTAGCTGACCTCTACTCGGCGAAAGGAATATTCCTACCATATTTCAAGTCGCTACGCCTTATGGTTCCAGAGATATCGTGATGAGTCAATATATAGGTGGGAATCTCTTATATATATATATAGATAACTCGGTAATGATATCAAAAATTTTTTTTCGACCTGACTAACGCTATTGACCTAATGGGCCTTCATAGCTTCACCGGACTGATGGGGCGAGCGTTTATGGCGCTCAGCCGATTGATAACAAACTCAGGGGTACCAAAGTGGTTCAATCTCTTCTTGGGCTGTTGCCTTGGATGCAACAACGCGAATCTTACTGAGTTAAACTAGCTAAGCTAACCATACATATAAAAATTAGTGTCATACGTACAAACATGTATTGCGACACCAACATGCAAATGTCATACTCGTCCGTGCACCGGTACATAGCGGAGCAATCTGCGACCCGGCGGCACGTAATGTCAATTTAATTTTGTAATAACATTATTGTTCTTATTTCACACGGAACCTTCACCTCGTTTGTTGTGTTCGATTTCGTTATATCACCTTTATTATGTTCAAGGTTTTAAACGTCTAGTTTAAGCAGTGAGAGGCTATTGATTCGCCATAGCGTCAAACAGTCTATACGTTTTCTAATAGACGCGTTGTCTCGATTTATCGCGGTCAGTCTTACTCCATTAAAGCTATAGTATTATCACTAAGCAAATCTTCTTCATACTTTGGCATGCAATCCTTAATATAGAAGGTTATTACTGCCATTATGAAGTGGCTAGTTATGTCGTTTGTCTTGTGACGACTCCGTGCTATTTTTTATGCTTTGTAGATTTTACTGTTTGATCACAATGTCGTCTGAAGTTAAATTACGATGTGATCTAAGACCGTAAACACAATAAAACTAAAGGGGACTGGTTCCCAAGTGCAACTGCCGGAACACACCAACAGGTGCTTGGCGATAGATTTTCCAATTGAGGGTGGTAGCTAAGTAGGCGGACTTAAATAAGCCCTACCACCATGCTACGGTTTCATCACGATATTTTGCTTTAACGAAAGCCCGACTTATTTGCTATGGTTCGAAACCACGTTATGAACTAAGCCGTCATCGCTTCAATACATTCTAGAATGTTTCTGTGGCGTCTCGGAACTCATGTTATGTGTTGTTATATTAAATCACATTATCACTTACTAGTTAATAAAAAAACCTCATCGTTAAAGCAGCGTTCGTATGAAACGTTTTCATTCAACCATTTTTTCTCCGACTTACACTACTACACATCCGACTACCACAATAGAGTCTTTTTTTCGGGTTAATATATAGCCTATGACACTCGCAAATAACGTGGCTTTCTATTGGTAAAAGAATTTGTAAAATCGGACCAGTAGTTCCTGAGATTACCTCCTACAAAGTCACAAACTCACAAAATTTTCCTTTTTTTTTTTATTTATTTCACAAAACTGGTTACAAAAGAGTTTGATTCTGTTAACACTGATACGATGAAGTTGTTACTAATGTAACCTACTAGATGTGAAACTAACGTGCACAATATACGAGAGCTCAATGATTTAGATTAAGTTTAAATATTCAAATAAAATATAATATTAGTGCAAAATTGTCTATACTACTATAATTTACTATAACTAATATATTCTTTGTTTAATATTGCTTTTTTACCATAAATATATTTATAATTAACAAATTTGATACGAGTTACTTCCCGTTCTCTTGACGCATTACATGAGCATAAGACACACAGGCTAGTAATGTCATGATTTAGATGCCAATAAGAGAGTCACGGTAATTTCAAAGTCCGTTAAATGCCTTAAAATTAACCACTGCCTTATAAAATTATAAATTGTTTTCATGGCAGAGTCCTTCTTCATCAAGTCCAAAAGGTCAAATATTGTTTAAATTGGATAAAAAGTAAACGCCACTATATGGCAGTCTAAGCATCTTCTAAGAGCTTCGTGGTGAAATGCCAGAAGCATGGCACAACGATACCGACATAAGTTCACACATCTCGCATAAAATGGCTTAAAAAAATTGTCAAAAATGAGTCGAAAAACATTGACATTTAAAATACTTTCTGTGACATATTCGATTTAAAGCGCTAAAACGTAAATATTGATTTTATTTTTGTACCATTGGTACATTTCAATGCAATTAAAGTAAATGTTAAATTCAATAATTTTCTTAACTGGCGCAATATGTTTTCGTGGTACAATTCATGCCCGTAAAGATATTATTGTTCCTTACTCAAGGTTTAAATTACTTTAAAAAAAGGTTCAAAAAGGTAAACACGGTATTTACTTTTCTAAAAGTATTAACAGAGGTACTCACTACCTGCTATTATAACAAGTAAATATCAGAAAAAATACTTTACAACTTGTTTTTACTATGGGCGTAAGTTGGGTTTTACCTCTGCGTATTGCGACAGGTAGGCAATTATTTCCTTTTATTATGGCCATCTTACTCTATACAAATTACTAACTGGAAATGTCCACGTCTTTCTGAAATACAGTACCGTGACGCCGACCTAACTCAACTAGTCATGTCAACGTCGCCAGCTTGTCGCGACTGCGTCTCACATCGGAAATCAAATAAACATACGAACTCGACTTATGTTTCATCAAAAACAAAACTTATTTAAACTAAGCTGTAGCTTATAATCCAATAACGTATATATTCTGTTTCACGGGCAATAAATACTACATTCGGTTTATAATTATTTATATTGTGATGCATGTTTATTCTGGTGTCTAGTAAAATACTGTCGGTAAACAAGTGAAGCGTGGAGACTCAGTTAAAAAGATGGTTTTATAGTATTGATATAGAAATGTTGCTGACAGATTGTACTAAGTTGTGTACATGATAAAAAAGTTATTTTGTTATCAATTTTTTTAATATGACAAGTAGAAACAGCACTGTAATGCTGTAAAGTTACTAGGTCGTTTTGTTATTTGTTTCAACGCGTTAATCTCTGAATATAACAGTCAGATTTTAAAAGTTCTTTTTGTAATTTATAGTCTGTTTAGCTACCGAGTATTTACTCATTTATATAACATCATCCTATAAATCTTAGTTAGGAACAGAGCAATTACTGTACAAAGTGTAGGTCAGAAAGTGCACTAAGAGGGAACGGAGAAATAGTATGGTAAGATAATGTGTGACGCGAGATTTGGTGTTGGGAAATCATAACCATCCATATGTTACGTTATTTTTCAAGATCTACAAATTGTGTACCTACATGAAAAATATGGAAATCATAAAGAAAAAACTAAAAACCTCACGAACGTAAAAACTTGACCTTCGTTCTCGGTGTACAAATATAGAAAATCTTAAAAAAATTAAAGATGTTATATGAATGATTAAAGTTGGATTTAGCTAATTTTGAAATGTAACAATTCCATTTCGATTGGTGATTAAATTCTGAAGGTGACGCGATCTCGAGACGCGTCGTGTGACGCGTGATGTGGACGCGCTGACGCCGCGCCGCGCCGCTTACGTTGTAGGTCGCTTCCTCGTGGCGCGCCAGAAGCGTAAGAAGTTTGCTCCTCGTGCCAGATCTGAGTCATGGGCTTTAATCGTCAACGTTGATTGATTATTCTCCTTTAGACTATTACTTAGCGTTGTCTAAGAATATTAACATTAGATTGAGCGTCGCAATATATTTTTCTGGACTGAAGTGTCTTAAATGGAAAAATTAGGTATATTAATGATACATTTTTCAGAGCCTGTTCGCGATAAAAATGATTTAGTACTACATTTAATCATACAGTAGTGCTTATGTTTATCGTCAAGAGATGGAGCCACGATCGATATAGCTCGCGCTTTCTTCTGATCGTTGTCTTTGGGTGACTTGCAGCTACCGGTACAACATTGAATCGATTCGCCGCGTATCCCACATAAACAATAGTGGTCTCATCTACTCCTTGTCTAAAACATTGACTTGTTATCGTCTTAGTTGAAAACAAAGGGCTTATCGGGTCGACGACAATTCTGTAAAAAGAGCATGATTGTAACGCTATGTAAAGGTTTTAGGTTGACAATCTTGCAATCGTAAGTAAAAGGGGCCTTTTACTAAAACACAAATCAGAGAATAGTCGACAAGTCTTTCGTCTGCGCCTTTAGTGAAGTACATCTAACTTATCTTTTGATTCAATGTAATTTCAGAACAGTATGACCAAAAATAGTATTAGATGCACCTTTTTCCTGTTTCGGACTACATAAAAAACTCAATATTGCATAAAACTCAAATGCACCTGTTTTCTTCAGACGATCGCATTGATTCTTAAAAAAAGTGTTCAATCTATCCTTACTAATCCTTACTAATATATTGTAACTGCGAATGTAGGTTTGTCTGTTTATTTATTTCGCTTTCACGCTTTATATATTCAACCGATCATCATGAGATTTTGCATACATGTCAGGGATACATAAAAGACAGGGTACTTTCATCCATATAATATGATTTTTTTTAAACCAGTTCTAGCGACTTTGTTTTCCCTGAAAATAACTTTGGTTTTATTTTTAAAACTTTGTGTTTAATTGGATTTATCGTAGACCACATTTTATGTTTTATCAATGTAGTTTAGTCAATAATACTTTATTCCTATAAACGTATTTACGGGTCTTTTTTTATATCATAGGAGCAAACGAAGAGGTGGGTCACCTGATGTTAAGTGATCACCGCCGTCCATAGACACTAACAACATCAGGGGAGTCGCTAATGTGTTGCCAGCCTCTGTTTGAGACGAGGAGAGGAGATGGGCCTCCGGCTCTCTCACTGACCGAACGAAACGCAACAATGCAAGCACTGTTACTTCACGTCCGTGTTTCTGTGGGTCGAATGGTAGTACCTCGAGGGAGCCGACCCATTCTTGCTGAAACCAGTAATAGCTTCAGCTCTACCACCTCTAAAATCTTAAATTAGCTCTTAAATATAATAATTACTACGTTGCCCCTACGAAAAAAACGTAATGATTGGTTAAGTAATACTTTGAAAAGACATAACAGACATATGACTTTCGTATACATTATATATGTATAGACCTTACCACCGACAGCCGCTAATAAAATTGTGATTAATCTATTCAATAAATTTTATTAATGGTCGTAATAATTATGTAGATATAATGAGCATATGGTAAGGTGCACGGACGGGTTACTGCGTTGCGCAGGAGTCTGCGCGGTGCATTGCCTTCGCATGCAACTATACTTACCCTCACATCGTTCGGTTATAGCTTTGGGTTAATAAATTATACAGTCAAAATCTGTTATAACGACATCGAAGGGCTGCTCATATCCAGTCGTAAAAACCGATAGTCGTAACAACCGGTGATATTTAATGTGTATCGTGCAAGTACAAACAAATCGATAGGGAATTATTGGAAAAATATATTTATTCAACTATGTACATTTTGTTTATTACACATAAGTACAATGCATATTATTTTTCTGTGAGCATAAAATCTGTAATTTTGGTCTGTTTGGAACACTTCTGTTGTGCATAGATATTTTGTAATTCACGTTGGATTTTAATTAACGTATCGTCATAATTTTCATTTATTATTAATTATAATTCATAATTTGTTTTTCATAATGTGTTTTGTTAATTCATAATTATTAATTCATAATTTGTTTTCTTTTTCTTTGCGACATTTTGAAAGTTTCACGAATAACTCCACAAAGTTTTGGTGCGTCTTGTGTATAGATAAGTAACAAACTAACTGAAGATATATGAAGAAGCGGGCTTTGACTCTACTGCATGCACGTGTTTTGTTTCTAAGAATTAGAAAATACCCTACACTAAACTAAATCATATTGTTTTCTTTCCTGATTTTAATAGCCATTGAAGACAAATGTGGATACCTATTCAAATTGTTTACAACACAGCTTAGCCGGTCCTTCTAACAAATCTAATTCTCCGAAATATTAGTTAAATGTGGTCGTTTTATGAGGTATGTCGTTATTAGCAATGTCGTATAAAGCAATGTTTTAATAAGGCGGTCATATAGCATTCAGCCGGGACCTTTGTTCTAGGTTATTATAACCGGCATGTTGTTCTAAACGATGTCGCAGTAAACGGTTTTGACTGTAGTCTGGCATGGATCACGAATTAGTTTTATTGTGTTTTACAAATTGTAAAAAATCTAATATCTAATCTAATATTTAACATCTAACAATATTAGATATAATATATGCCGACATCCATTGTTGTATCGCTACATATATATAAAACAAAGTCCTCTGCCACCTCTGTCTGTCTGTCTGTTTACGATAAACTCAACGACTACTGAACGGATATTCATGCATTCACCAGTAGATAAAGTGATCCAGGAGGAAGGTTTAGGTATATCATTTGTCTTGGTTTTTTTTTTATTATCAGGGCGGGACAACGTCCCCCGGACCCGCTAGTATAAATTAAACTATGTTTGTATAATTGTGGGTATCGATACTAGAGTATTGATTTTTCCGTTTCGTGTTTATGATCCAGTTCGAACTGAAACGATCTGGGAATGTGGACCGTGTGTATTTAGAACGCATTTGGCATTGACGAATTTAACCGATGATCGAAAAATATTTGTCCGTGGGAAATATTTACCACGGCTATTTAGTACCATCGCTGTGTTATAAATTAGATTTTAATTCGTTGTAATCATACTCGATCGTGTTTAAATAGAATAACTTTGATAACTTTAAAGGAACGATTGCGTTTTTGATAAACAATAATTTTGCTGAAGTGAATTCAATTCTATGGGGTCATTCAATTATTACGTAAGCACAGATAGGGGGAGGTGGGTCTTTGATTTGCATATTTTTGATAACATAGGAGTTGGGGTCTCGAAGATGATTACGTCAGCAATATTTATTTACTGAATTACAATTATTAGTTATTATATAAATGTTTACGTAATTATGGGGGGGGGGGGGTTATGAACATTGCTTACTTTTGCTGACCAGGGGGAGGAGACGGTCAGAAATGACAAAAATCATGCTTACCTAGTACTTGAATTATCTCTATTTATAAATATAGCTCTTTCCCACGACTTCGTTTGCGCTGATTATATTAACAATATTTTTTTTGGAGAGGAAAAATCATAAAAATCACACCGCTTGCCCCATTTCACTATAACAAAAAATACATCGTAGCTAATTACTTACTTATAACAATCCAAGTCTCCTCAAACTGTAATAAAATTCTATTAAGTGAATCTATCGTGCTATATTTTATACAAGTGTCTGAGAAGTAAAACAAAAAAAAATTGAAATCTATTCAGACATTTTTCGTGATACGTGAACAACAGTAGACCTTAATACTTTTACTCATATCAATTGTTTACAATTGCCTAAATTCGTTTCAGAAACTTCTTATATACCCTATCGGGTTTATTACAAAGAAGTTAAATATGTATTCCACTTGCTTTAAAAAGGTTTCGCATTAAATGCACCGCGCTCGCCCGTGGCAAGTTCGCATTATCCTTTTTCGCAAGTGTAACCTAACGTAACCAGAGCGAGATAAAAGAGCAAAACGGCGAACATTCAGCGAGCGCGGTGCATTAATACGAAACCTTTTTAAAGCAAATATTCAATACATTTTTAACTTTATTGTAATAACACCGTATAAGTTTTTGCGGTTGACCACAATCTTAACTGATATTAAATCACGATGTGACCTAACATTTAACACGTTAAAACCTCGAGGATTGGCCCTCAACTGTAGCTGCCAGAACATATCTATACGTCCTTGGCGACAAATATCCAGCTTCAACAAAATTACAAAAAAAAAAAACAGTTTTGTGTATCACGTAAAAATCTTTCGAAACAGTAAATTACTAGAATATATTAGTATAATACTTCAGCCTACGACGATAGATAACGATGATCCTAATGGAGATTAAATTTACAACATCGTACGAATTTTACGATCTCTAAGCATGTCTGTCTGCTTAAAGAGAGTATGCGTAGGAATTACACAACATTTTTTTACAAAAAAGAAGTCTTTATTCCATAATAATGTCTATATAGTATCCAATGCCAATAAAGTTACATATCCAAAGGCTAAATATTACTATAGATGCGAATATGGGTTTGTTTGTTTGTTACTAGCGACTGTATTTGTAAATACTTGAGCGATTGTTACGAAATCAAATCTTACACACACATAGTCAGCTTTACAGAAAAGTCATCTTTTATCCAAAAAAGGGAATTGTTTTCGAGCGATCGGTCAAATCTACATTAAGGCGAGTGAAGCCGCAAGTAAAAGCTAGTTTAATATAAATAATTATTATAATGCTTTTTGTAGTCGAGCAATATACTAATGGCAACTTGTGAGTAGTGTTATACAAAAACGGTGACGACCATCATTAGATCGATTATCCATTGATGGTCGTCGTTGTCATGCCAACATGCAAGCTTCATGGAACGCAACAAACTTAACTATACAATAAACTAAAAAAAATTGCTTGTCTGTAAAGTATATACCGACAATAATTTTACGTGATAACGACTCAAACGCATCGGCCGATGGAGTGGAAGAAAAATAGATGCGTCTCTATCGCTTGTTTCGCGCTCTCGCTTGCACGCTCAGCTCAGGCGGAACGTGACAATGAGTCATACATTCTCGCGCGTGCAGCCGGCGTTCATCGATTTATAACACGTTATCACGTCAAAAGGCTCAGTGACTGTCATGTATAGCATAGTGATTGTAACTCGATCTGATATGCGTGGACCATCCATTACGGCTACTTGATCTTGCTGATAATGGAACGTGATAAACGCGCCTATGACGATTGTTACACCCAGTACAAGGTGGTCGAGAGACAACATACATCCCAGTCATAATTATCGTCCAGATTTAAAAACGTTCAGTAAAGGAAAACATCGCTATATCTTTGTAGGGATTTTTTTAATATTCGACTGACCAGTTACCACCCCGATACAATTGAGAACATCCTCTAATCTTAGTGAGTTAACATCTTAGATCATATCTTCATTTAGCAACAATAAAGGGGCGTCCATTAATTACGTCAGGGGCTTAGGAGGCTGAGGCCTCTTGAATCTCATTTAATGTCACGTAATTTTTTCGAGCAAAAAAATACTGTATAGATGTGAGAAATCAGGTTATTTTAAAGTAAACTTCTAGACTAAAATATGCCAAAATTTTACAAAATGTATTATGAAATATACTATATGAAAAATAGTTAATGTGAACATAAAAATAATAAAGCAAATTGTGTTTTTTTTAATATGTTGTTTACCAAAACCAACGCAATTATACTCAAAATACACATTAAAAAAAATCTCGCGTGATATAAGTGTGAGGGGTCGAAAGCGTTCGCACGATATTTCATCCGCGGGGAAGGGGGGTCAAAAGAAACCTCAAAAATGCTTCACATAATTAATGGAGATCACCTAAGGCTGTTAACCGATGTATCTATAAAGTATAAAATCTAAATTACACTATACAGAATATACTTAATATTTGACCTTTTACAATCTTGAATTTATTTCTTATCCCTAGTAATTCGTTCAAGAAATTATAAGTATCATTATTTCCTATAACGAGAACCCTTGGTTCTATAGCTATTACAATTACCTGCCCTGCGTAGGTACGTACTACTAAAAATAAATTTATTTCACGATGTACAAACCGATCGCGTGTAAAATACCCTTACGTCATACAACATCAGTAAGTTACGGACGTTTTAAATTCATCCGGCTAACAGTTGCGCCGGCGCATGGTGCGACGGATCCTCTTGTCAGTAGCTCTCGCGCATCGATCGTAGTTGCTGGGTTTGTGTTGATTTTGTGTTAAAATATTGATCGTTTTATATATATATCTTTTTTGTGATTTAGTGAGACCAGTTCTCTCATACGTGCATTCATTAATTCAGTGACTATATCATTGCTGCCTCCACGGGATTATTCATTGGTTTGTATTTTTCACTTGTTATCTAATTTACATTAAAAATGTGTTTCGATAAGAGTGATAGTGGTTTGCTTAACTATAATACTCCGTTTATTAATTATTAATTTCAAATTTCGTAACAGCTATCTAGTAATAATAAACCGTGAGTCATTTTTAGCGATGGTAAATCAAATAAGCAGAATTTGAGTCACTCTTCGAATGAATGGAGAGTAATTATTGTTATGTTCTAGCACACTTATGTATATTTTTCAATGATAGCATCGCGGCATCGTTAACATTGTTATCGTGTGTTTACATAATATTATTGTTACTTATTTACCCTTGTGTAGTATTGTCGTGGTCGCACGAGGTTTCTGTTTGATTATATATTATAAACAGCGTCTCAATTTCTTACACTCGATTACCATGATTTCTCAGACGAATTTGTGTTATAAAATGACGCCATTTAATTTATAATCGTCACTAATATTATAAATGATAGTTTGTTCTTTGTTACACTTACATGCCTTAACGATTAACCGCTCATTTTCAAATACAGAAAGAACATCTTTCAGAAAGATATTACTGTTCCCAAGAGAAAGCGTAAATCTATATTAATTCGAGCGAATCCCCAGACAAAAGATTGTTTATATATAATTCGACTGGTCTATTAGCATAGTATTCTATTCATACAGGATGTAAATATAATATTGCTGTTTGTGGTATTTCTGATAGTTGCTTTTTTCTTCACACATAAATACTTTAAGAGTTTCCGTATACTTACTTATTATTTATAAATTTCTATTGGGAAACCCAGTCTTATGAAGCTGAGGTTGTAAGTCCCAACTATTACTCTGAGGGGTCGCGGGTATCAATATTGTGGCTGAATATAAATTATGCTTACTTTTTGTAATAGAAAGTTCAATCATAAAACAGTGCCCTCATCATTGACATATAAAAATCCTATATCAATGGCCCTCATATAAAAAATAACAGTAAATTGTATGAATATGTCAGGTTAGGAATTTACTCATATTTGCGCATATCAATAAAGAACTTGGTCACCTTGGTAAAGGTCTTGTATACAATGCAAATTTTATTAGTTCTGGAATGTTTGAATTAAATTGAATATTTAATAGTATTAATTAATTTATGTTGAAACGGTTTATCATGTATTTTCTTAATATTTTATTCGGTATATTTAACGGTATTTCAAAGGAGTTTCAATTGTACTGGAAACAATTACATGAACTTTTAGAATGTTACGTTCGTCCAGTTTATAACAGTTGTAGAAAACAAAGTTAAAATATTATTAATATTCATCTAAAACAGTCATTTATTTGTTTTAAAGTTATCACGATATCATACGTCTATACTAATATTATGAAGCTGAAGAGTTTGCTTGATTGGTTGAACGCGCTAATGTCAGGAACTACTGGTCCGTTTTGGAATTTTTTTTCGATGTTATATAATAGCTCATTTATCGAGAAAGGTTATATATCATCACACTAAGACCAATAGGAGCGGATCACTAATGAAGAATGTTTCAAAATCGGGTTTATTTTCCTTTCGAGAGCTTCCGCTGCGTGTTAGCGTTAGCCCAAATTAACTATTCAACGCAAATGAAGTCACGGGCAGAAGCTAGTATAGTATAATACGTATTTATAGCTAAATTTGTATTCTGCTCATATGTATTCAGAGCGGTCAAAAAGTTTGCCGAGAACTCTACATAGTCAAGTCACTTAAGAGTTTAACTCGTAGTGTATTATCCTCCTTTAGATTTGAATTTTAAGTGAGGTAAAGTGCAATTTCTATCCCATTGTAGGACTTCAAAGATGACAATAAAATCAAACCGGTTCGATTTGGCTTGAACTTTCTTTGCACGTCGGGATATGTGCTTACAGGTTGATCATGATTCATTGTATAGGTTACGTTTGTAGTTAAATTGTTACTTGGGATGCCCCTTTAGAGAAACAAGCCATAAATTGACGGGTACAATAGAGTTTTATTCAAATAAATACACATTAATACAACTGAAGCCTTCGTGATTTTTTGAGCTATACTCGAAATTATCTGAATACATTTGGACTAGAGTTCCACTGATAGATAACTTTTTAGAATATCATATACATTATATTATATCTATGTCTGTATGCTTACCATCAGGCACAGTACAGTCACTTTGCCGAGTTACGATAAAAAAAAGCCGTAATGGCGATATTATAATTTAAAATATAAAGATGGTCCATAATTGATCCAGCTACGTATTTCCTATGAGACAACGAAACCATTGAAACAAGTGAAACAAGTTCGAAGTCGCGGGTAAAACTTGTCAAGAATATAATCAGGACCTTCGCGATTTTAATTACATTAAACGCATGAAGTTCGTAATAAATACTTCCTTATAAATTCTTCATTAAAAAATAACAAAATTTATGTGAAGCTAATTGCTTTAATTAATATCTCTTTTCTGTGAATACATTCTATGTGTATTTAACACAAATGTTATTAGATAAGGTGGCATATTAGATAAGAACATATTATTAATGAATTTCCTACTCAATATATATAGTAGACGCTAACGTCTAGACGCTAATTGTTGCTTGATTCAATTAACAATAGATTGGCTGTAATTTTAGGATATTGCGCAGTATTATTATTTTGTCCGGTTTTTTGTAAACATAAATTTGGTTATTTCGTGATCAGTGACTGTCTAAAAAGTTTACTTTTTACAGATATGTCTGTTGATATCATTTAATGTCTTCATTTATCTACACTAATAATAATTTTTCCCACATTTTTTTATTTCTCAAAATAGTATTTTTCCTGGACGATGAGTCTCTATATCCCTTTTTTGTGCTCCTGGCAACGTCTATGTAAAATTTTATAATGATCGGTTGAATAAATAAGGCATGGAAGCGTAACATACGAACAAACCAACTCACATACCTTCACATTTAGGATTGCCACCTTTTTTTTTGTAGATAAAGTACATTGTTTATTATAGGTAAGAAAAAAAAAGTACATAGTATTAAAATACAGTATAATTTATTTTCTATTATTATTATATTTAAATACATATTTTTTATTACTTTTTGCGATTTGTATTAAATTAATATTGCTACTAAACAATTGCACAGCATATTTACAGTCTATATTTAAATTAAAATAAATAAGTAATTCGTTTTTAATCAAATTCAGAGACGCTTTATTTCTTCCGTCTCGCCATTTGCATTCATCACAGAAATAACTCTCTCCGTGAATGCTGACGTCGCGGGAATAGATAATATAATAACGAAAAAATACACATGAATAAACTTTTCAAAATCCCAAAAAACCAAATCATGCCAAATAAAGTATTTTCGTGTACTTTATTGTTCACATAAAGTATAGAGTACAATTACCTGAGATAACGTACAATACTTTATTATAAAGTACGGCTGGCAACCCTATTCACATTTCTAAAAGAATAAGATTTGGTATGGAGGTAGTATAAACCTGGAAAAGCACATAGGTTAACTGTGACATTTTATTCTGTTCGTAATGAAAAACGTGTAGACCTTTTTTTTCAAACTGACTACGCTATTGGCCTAACAAGACCTTAGCAGCTTTACCGGACGTCGGTAGTCCGGTGAAGCTGTAAAGACCTTGCCAGGTCAATAGCGTAGTCAGTTTGAAAAAAAAAACCCCCCCGGGGGAATTTTTTTTTTTTTTAACCCAAAGCCCAGGCCAATAGCGTAGTAAATTCGAAAAAAAAAGCACCGGACTACTAAGTAGACGAAGTCGTAAGGAAAAGCTAGTATTTAATAGTTTTAAGTAGTTTTTGTAATGTAAAGATGGCGGTGCTGATTCTAAACTCGACCAACATCTGGCAAACAATAGTCAGTTAGAGAAATCTTGTTACATTGTCAGATGGTTTTGCTCTTACTGTAATAAATAACTTTTGACATTGAGTGTACATTTTGTTTTGTGATGGATATAAAGGAATATAGAAATTAGGCCCTAAACTGGTGAAAGCTATGAATTATTAAAAATATAACATGAGACGGACGTACAATCTATATACTAATATATAAACCTAGTTTGTTTGTTTGTTTGGTTGAACGCGCTAATTTCAGGAACTACCGGTCCCATTTGAAAATTTTTTTTCAGTGTTAGATCACGCTACGACCAATAGGAGCGGAGCACCAAGGGTGAATGTTTTAAAATCGTTTTTTTGAAGTGAAACTTCTAATGCGACTTCCAACAAGGTTGCGTTAAACTTTTAACGCTACCACGGAGGGGGTATGAAAGCACTGTTGCGTTAAACGTTCAACGCTCCTGGGGAGGGGGAATAGAAAGAGACAGAGCGAGAAAAATAATCAAACATTTCGTATCTTACTTTAGTTATCATAATCCCATTGTAAATGTTATAGATTTGGATATTTCTCCACTCGAAAATGATAATTAAAAGATGCGATCAATTGTGAATTGTAAGCAATGTTAATAAAGTTTGTCTTAAAGAAACAATATGATTTCACTAAAAATCAATTTCTACCCCTTCCTATTTTCATTTCCACATTACGAAGTTTCACTTCACCCGCGCGGAGGGACTCCACGCACTATTTTTTTTTTCATTTTGAGAGCTTTCGCTGCGTGTAAGCTTAGAGTTACCCTACAGTAAATATTCCACGCGGACGTAGTTGCGAGCAGAAGCTAGTACATAATACGCTAATTAAATATTTTAACATTTCAAAACCTACATTTCGTTCTGAATGAATTAAATTCTAGTGTAGTAGAGTTTTTATATTAATTGATGTTATTGCTTCTTTTACTAGCAACAAAGTTTCTGAATATTATTCAGTTTTAATAACACCTGTGCTCATAATTATTCATAAGTTTTGTGTAAGAGCACCTTTTAAGACATGTTTTTTTTTTTGGTGGTATCTTTACTTATTACTAACTAGCGGGCACGGCAGACGTTGTCCCGCCGCGCCCTGATAATAAGAAGAACCTTGAAGTTAGACATGCTGTCCACGACTTTTTCGTATCAAGCTCTACAATTTTCCTCTAGAACTGAATTATATATCTCTCATCGTTATGGCAGCGTTCGTAAGAAACGTTTCCGTTCGACCGTTTTTTCTGCGACTTACTTTGCAAATCCGACTACCACAAAAAAGTCTTTTCCTTTTTCGGGTTAATATATAACCTATGACACTCACAAATAACGTGGCTTTCTATTGGTAAAAGTATTTTCAAAATCGGTTCGGTAGTTCCTGAGATTACCCCCTACAATCTCACAAACTTAAAAACTTTACCTCTTTATAATATTATAGTATAGAAGTATAATAAATAATTCAATTCAATTCATAAAAGTATGTAATTTTTCATCAATGTTTTCTTGTGACGTTCTCATTTAAAATTATCGTTTTTTTTGTTTTTTTTTTTCGAAATGACTACGCTATTGACCTAGCAAGGTCTTAACAGCTTCACTGGACTACTTAAAATTATCGTCCGTAAACCGATTTTATAGATAACCAATTTTTTGATAGTATTTCTACTCATTCCTAATAATAGTTAAGTAGGAACAATCCAATTTTCTGTTTCAATATTCAATCACTTTTGCTATTCCGTTGCGCTAAATACTTCGTTAATGAGTTCCAGAAATAAATTCCTGAACACTAACCTTGCGAACGTACCGACTAATGGACGAATACCCGCTAATTTCATTATCAAATCTTAACAATTACGTAAGTTATCGGTTGGAGCAGTGAATCATTATTTGTATCGATGTTTTGCTAAGCAGTCGACGGCGTGGTTACTAGATAAACATTTGTTTAACCTGAGATAGGCGGGCGCATATGGTGCCGTCTTGAGGTCACGTGTCACGATCAGCTAGTTCATGTTTCAGCCGTAAATGATACGCTTAGTCTTATTCAAATTTTAAATATTATATTCAACATCAAACTTTTTTTAAATGGCGTCTCGTAAATACGTTTTTGCCAGTGTCAAGTCAGTCATGGGAGCGTCACTTTATTTTGTTTACTTTATTTAGTTTGTGACGTTGTAGGAGGTAATGTCAGGAACTACTGGTCCGATTTGAAAAATTCTGTCAGTGTTATATAGTTCATTTATCGAGAAAGGTTATAGGCTATATATAATCACGCTAAGACCAATAGGAGCGGAGCACCAATGAAGAGTGTTTCAAAATCGGGTATTTTTTTCCTCTTGAGAGCTTCCGCTGCGTGTTAGCGTTAGCCCAAAGTAATTATTCCACGCGAACGTAATCGCGGGCAGAGGCTAGCAAACCTAATTTAGTTCTTCCAGATTAGGCCACTGAAATACATAAAGACAAACATAATACTTACAGACATCATACCTTAAATAAATAAACATTTTCATAATAAATACTTTTAGTTATTGTGATATGAAGAATTTTAAATATGTTGTACATATAAAATTAGGTAGAGTATTGACAGAAAGAGAAAACACATACAAGAGCAAAGATTTGAAATCAGATGGACGGGGTGGGGTATATTGTTAAGTAAAACATCATACAAGAAATATAGTAAGTTGGGGCAAATGAAAAAAATTTTCTTAGAGTGCTTTCATCCAATCCACATTCACATATTGAGTTGTCTCTGATTCTGGGCCTTGCCAGATGAAATATTATATTGTAATGCGCATTTTGATAGAAATAGCCACTCCATCCTCTCTATATACAAAGGAGTTATTTTAATACCCGCTTTCATCTATTTCTATTTTGAAATGGCTGAGTTGAGATTAAACCAAAACGGAACAGAATGTTTCTGTGATATAAAGAAAAATGTCAAGTCCTCATCTTCACTTTTTATATAAATATACCATTAGGTACGTCCTCAGTAATTTGATAATAACTTAAGCACTTCTTTGTTGAAGGTTTTTTTAATTTATTTATTTTTGCTGAAGACTCTTGGACCGCTCCTATGTTCTGAAATAGTATTAAATTTAAATCATTTTAAATCGAGTGCAGCTTAATTACTTTACCAAGGTGAGCAAGACAAGAACTACTATACTTAACTAATTACAATTAATTTTTAATATATTTTTGAAATCTATGATAATAACTTGAATTTTTTTGCTACATTATAATGTTTATGGCCATTTTTATGTTGCAAAATGTCTTACTCTTAAACTATAATTTTATTCATATAGACAAAGATGATGTGAACGTACCATAATATAGTCAGCAGTGAACCAATATATTAATAAATAATAATAATAAAATATTTATTGCCAAACAACTTATCCTAGGCTTACATATATTGATAACTAGCGGGCCCGGCAGACGTTGTCCCGCCCTGATTATGAAAAAATCCTTGACAAATTATATATTAAAATGTTCCTCATTAATCACTCTATCCACCGGTGAAAACCGCATGACAATCCGTTCGGTAGTTTTTGAGTTTATCGCTAACAGACAGACAGACAGACGCGGTAGGGGACTTTGTTTTATACCATGTAATGATATAACAAAGTTTCTTTCTAATTATGTTATATATATGATTATACATTGATCTCCACACTAGGCTCGAGGCTTGTCTCGTGGATTTCTACTTCAGGACGATTTGTCTATCCGATTAACAGCGTTTTAACCGCGCTCGTGTGTGTTCGTGTGTGTGTCCGATTGTGTATGGTTATGTAAATATCTGTTTATGTCATATGATCACTTTTAAAAGCTCTTCAATGTTATTATAAGTTAAAGTTTGAAGCCATAAATGGATCTCGTGTCTTGCTTCCCATGGGTTACAGTCCTGGATGTTACAGTATTTGTTTACTTTATTGTATAAAAATGGATGGAGAAAGTAACTAAATCTTCTTGCAAAAGACGATTTTACTTTTGGTATGAACACATTAAAGACTCTAGAATTAATCATAGTTTTGTAATCGGGGGAGTGTAGTATTATGTAGTGATGTTGTGATGAATATGATTTTGCAATGATAATAAATGTTGGCTAGGACTTCCACCGAGAGCTTATAGTGTTAAAATGATCGCTAATCAAATCTGGTATCTTTATCAAATTATCCTTTAGAATCATATATTAAATACTATCCAACCATCGTACTGCAGCTAATGTATCGCATAAGGTGTAATTCTGAATGCTTAAATTAGAACTCTACCTATTCTGGATCATGCTGGTGAATTCATTGGAACTAGTCTGCAAAACAATCAACCAGTTGCGTTAAAGTTCAAAGTTTAATCGATGAATGTTTGATCAATATTTCAGTAAGGATAGACTCCGCCGTCAAGTTCATTTATAGCATTTTCATGGACGGTTACAGACCAATTCTAATAAGAATCTGGGAATCGGGTGTCAGGTCCATGATGAGATTTTCGCCTTGTGGGTTTGTGCTATTACTAACAGCGAAGAGACTACGTAATCGCAAACAACTTATAAGTTTATTGCTCATTCGGCGTAACCTGATATGATTGTTAACTCTATGTATTTCCTAGAAACACACCCTTATCTAGGAAAAGGATAATTAACAATCTATGTTAAGTATATATAAATATTGGGTATTATATGAATCAGTTTTTTTAGTATTTCATTTTTTTCAACTGGTTGATTATTTTACTGGAGCTTATCTAATTGAAATAGTTATAAATCAATGATATTATAACTGAAAAGCTGTAGTTTTTAAATAGAATCATTACAATAAAGTCGTCTAAAATACCATTATTGACAATTCTTGTAAACTCGTTGCAGTTCGTAATATGCATTAATCACTATTATTAAAGTTCCATAAACCCTAAGAACTTGGTATCGTTTAGGAAAATTTTTTTTAGGAATTTTGTAGAATAACAAATTAATTCGAAACAATATTGGATGTTTTTTTTTATATTTCGGTCTTCTACTCATGAACAGTGCCCTTGTCGGAGATCCGTTTTTTTAACGATTAAGTTTCCGGTACTCGAGTGTTTTTACCGGATGGTGGCGATTAATACGAAGGGGCTCAGTACGAACCGGCAAAAAAAAATCGTTTAGTAACGGTGTTTGAACAGAAACCATATCATTTATATTTGTAACAAAATACGTTGGTATGTATATGACAAGGATAAAGTTACATTTTATTGTCACTTTAAACTAGCTTATACTGCTGTTTTCCAGTTATTAAATTGTTTTTTTTTATTGTTAAACTAGCTTCTGCCCACGACTTCGTCCGCGTGAAATAGTTACTTTAGGCTAACGCTAACACGCAACGAAAGCTCTCAAAAGAAAAAGAAAAACGATTTTGAAACATTCTTCATTGGTGCTCCACTCCTATTGGCTTTATGATATGTAGCCTACTAGCCCCTGCCCGCGACTTCGTTCACGTGGAATAGTTACTTTGGGCTAATACTAACACGCAGCGGAAGCTCTCAAGAGAAAAAAATACCGCGATTTTGAAACATTCCTCATTGGTGCTCCGCTCTTATTGGTCTTAGCGTGATAATATATAACCTTCCCGGATAAATTAGCTATATAACATTGAAAGATTGTTTCAAATCGGACCAGTAGTTCCTGAGATTAGCCCCTACAACGTCACAAACTTTACCTCTTTATAATATTTATATAGTCTATAAGCATTCCTTGATAAATGAGCTATATAACACTCAAAGATTTTTTCAAATCGGACCAGTAGTTCCTGAGATTAGCGCGTTCAACCAAACAAACAAACCCTCTAGCTTTATAATATTAGTATAGATTTCTTTTTGAAATATACAATTTATATTGATTGGCTTAACGTCTACCAAATTATCAGAAACTATGTTTTTTAAATTTTAGATTTACATAACATAGTTTATGTTATTTCTCAAACTGACAAACATTCAAGGGAAATACTCATTCGTTGTGAGGTCTTGACACATCGTAAGCCCATCATTACAATTCGCACTTGTGTAAAATACATTCAACCACACATGTTTCCCAACTTTCCAAACGTTGCGACATCTTAAAGTCTATGTGTTGAATGCGGCAACGGTAGGTAGTGTTTTTTTTTTTTTTTTTTTTTTTTATCGTAGCTCGGCAAAGTGACTGTACTGTGCCTGATGATGAGCACAGTATAATCCAAGAACAACGGCGATCAGTATCAGTTTTATCAGTATCTCTAGCGGAAACGAAGATGTATCAACCAGTTTTCAAGATCTTTGGTTTTTTGTGGGTGCATTCAGCCCAGAGATCATCCTAAATTGGATTTTGACTTATAAAGAAGCCAGTTCAGATGGTCTGTGATATGTTGATAGAATCGTAAAACTTGCAGGTCTATTTAAGTTAGATTGTTGGCAAACATTTAACAGGATCTATACTCCAGCGACATTCGAGGGGTTTTTTGTGTGATTAATCATCCCTCATGATTTTTTTTTATGTTGATAAAGATACGGTACAGTGTTTACTGAGTTATCATAGTTTGGGATTGTGAATTTTAAATATACTTTGTCTTTCTCTTCACAAATCAAATCTGTTTGACTTTATATGTTCCTATCGACTTTAGGGAGACAAAGTTTTGCAATTTCAACCAGGATCAAATAACTAACTTGTGTCGTGTGCTTGAATTTCTCTGGCGCAAATATTACTTAAGATTTCACTAACTAGACTGTAAGAAAACTATTCTCTTATTCTAAATGTTAAACAGTCTAAATGTAAGCAAATATTATTGAAGAAAAAAATTGATATTACTTTTTTACCTTCAATTTCATATCTTACTCTGCCCTCCATTTTCCATTTTTAGTAACTGGTTGTACCTTTAAAGACTTTAACTAACCTAAACTAAAGTAGATTTACGCACGTAATAGCCCTTATAAAAACATGACCAACTAATGGCCCTGTAACAATTTCCACCGTCATTGGTCACGATTCGTTGAATATCAAACATAAAGAGTTTGTCAGAAATTACACGCTCATTCTATTGTTACTACTGGTGATTCAGTCAGTCCTCCTGTGCCAGTTAGACTTGAGCTTCCTTGCTTTCTATCCACGAGTTACGTTTGATAGTAGCAGGGTGATTTCATTAGTAATAATAGCTCTAGTTTTGTTGGTTATTTAGTGACCTCTAGCTCGTCCGTAATATTATCAATATAGTGCCCGACCTTCGGGAGTAATCCATAAATGTTATCACTTTATGGTGTCAGTTGTAGAATTTGTTACGGTTATCAATCTTGGTACATTTTATATTGGGTAATTTATTGATGGATCTCTAGATGAAGTGAAATCTAACATAAATTTCAATGCATTTGGGTCCAAATTTTGTAAGATTTTTTTTTGTTGGAAATGTCACTATTTTTTGTTTGCTTAGGTAATGAGAATTTTTCAGCGTGTTAAATAAAGTGTCCTATTAACAAATAGCTAGGAAAAATGGATTTTCCTTATATTAACCACGAGAATATTGTAGTTAGTATGTAGGTAGTAGATTTCTTTAATTGAGACTTGAATAATGATTCAAATATTGCAGAAAGATTGTGGAATGTGAAACAATGTATGCATTTACAATTATTTTTTTGTTTTGAAACAGGTTATAAGTATAGATAGTTCATTAAATATCTGGAATCAGATGTAAATGTTTGGTATTATTTAAATTGTTTTATTGCTAATATTAAAACTTATATTTTAAGTAGAGTATATAAATTTGCAATAACCACTACATATTATAAAACATAATTCTCTGCCACGCAAGTTTGTCTGTCTGTTCGCGATAAATTCAAAAACTACTGAACGGATTCTCATGCGGTTTTCACCAGTAGATAAAGTGATTCACGAAGAAGGTTTAGGTATATAATTTGTTAAAGATTTTTTTTATTATCAGGGCAGGATAACGTCCGCTGGGCCTGCTAGTAATGTAATATGTTTTACGGAAGAGACAATGCAAATTCGCTCAAACTGCTGGGATTAAAACAGCAAATTATTATGGTTTATCCTAAAGGCGATAAATTAGTAGGAGCATGTACTTGTTATAACAGAATTTATTTCTTCGTTCATTAGCCGATTTTCACTTAAATTGCTTTTAAAGTCCCATTAAACGTTTAATGAACGTCATTGGTATCTCTCCCAGTTAACTATCATTTACTTCAACTGATCATACTTGTTTTGCTTCATCAAAAATGCGATAGTACGCTTTATTTTAATCGTGTTTGGGTATATTATCGTTCATTACATTGTATAAATTGTTATTATCATCAGTTTGAGCAACGTAACGCCTGCTGACAATTGCTTGATTACTACAATTAATCGCAATTGAATGGAATTCGTTGGTCTTCCTATTTGAGTAAAAATTAAACGTTTTAACTTTAAACAAAAAAAAAATGGTTATATTATAAGGATATAAGATAAATAATCATAGTTTTGAAATGTAAATTGCAGACTCCAAATTATTTATTATTAACTTTTTCTTCATGTACAAAAAGGTACCGTATGTCATTTTCTGTATCCCTTTTTTGAACGTTGGGAAATCCTTTATGGAAACACAGGGTGGGTTCTGTCCGACTCGCACGAACTAAAACCCCACGGTGTACATCCGCCGGCATAGTTGGGGTGACATGTGATCTCTACAGACTTCATCACGCCACCCCGGCGGGTGGCCCGGCAGCAAAAAAACGCTGCGTCTTTGTCAGGAGACGACCGTGAACACCACCAACCCTCGACCCGTCTGCCCTACGCCCGGCTACGGTGGTGGGAAAAGGCGGGCAAAGAGGGTCTTCCTCGCGGTGTCTCTCCGCCACCTTCTTCTGCGAGATGACCTCCTCGCAGAATTCCATACATCTTACATGCATATAATCTTAATATATATATTTCTTGTGTGCGTGTGTATGTGACTGAACTCCTCCTAAACGGCTGGACCGATTTTGATGAAATTTTGTGTGCATGTTCCAGTGGATCCGAGAATGGTTTAGATTTACAATTGGACCCGGTAGGTGGCGCTGCGGGTGACTTTTAGGATTTTTTTTATTATCAAGGCAGGACAACGTCCGCCCGGTCCGCTAGTATGCATATAATTCCATACATATTCCATACATCATCGCTGCCGAGCATGGCTTTCATCACTCAGACAGTATGTGCTGCGCGGTGTTTTTCTGTATCCCTGACAACATGTATACAAATACAATTGAAGTGTAAAAACGTAATATACAAACTCACGTTCCCATTTATAATATTAGGATATCTTACGGCAATGTCTCGCTCTTAAATTGTTTATACTAATGTGATCTCTCAGATGTGTGTGCGTGTAAAGTATCGAAATATATAATACACTAGTAACCGTCATCGACTAAAGAGCCATCTGTTCGAGACTGGTGAACCTTACAATTAATAACAATAATCAACATCGACAATCATTTCATTTATAACTAAGAACTATTGAGGCTATCAATCGAAATATATCGTATCTCTCAAGTTGGACCAAATTATACATAAATGCCAACTCTCATGAGGATCGGTTGAGAAGTTTCGGAGTTCATCATGGAAATCATTATCATCATCTTAGAAATGCATCTAATAGTTTTTGAGTGATGCGCGCGGAATGCCAGACCGCTTTAATTTTATTTATATATTTTACTTCTGTATAACGGAAGTTTACTAATAAGAAAAATTTGTGATTGGTGTTATAATGAGGAGGTGCCCTAAATTCGACTTGTGGAAACGTGATTTCCCGTTAATTAGTTAATAAGCTTGAATAGTAACAGATAAGTTTCGTACAGTCGACGCTTCCTGTCGGTTCGTAGAAGTAAAACGTGAATGGAGTGTGGCGGTGAATTAATATTAGGCATCGTACTGCTTACGTCTTGTTTCAGAATAATATTTGTGACTAAGTTAGCGTGCATTTTTGTATTGTTTATACATTAAGATGCTTTTTTAAAACGACTGTTTTTTTTTTCGGTCCAATCAATTTTTTTTTTAAATGTGTACTAAAAAAAAGACCTGAAAATTTGAGCAGTTAATATTTACTCTAAGGCTCCCAAGCTTGAGAAGTCGTTCGAACGCAGGAATTAGTCAGGATTGAGAGTGTCTATTACGACTTACTGTAACTCACACCGGTGAGAGGCAGTGCATGTTACTAAAGTCAAATCTTGTCGAAATTTATTGTTTTTGTTTTGTTAATGGTTGAAACTACTGGAAATATGTTAGTGAGGAATTTGTAGGAAATTTATTTTTCTACATAAAGTCTTTTAAACAAAATCTGTAATGCTGATATTTCTCGAGATGTCGTGCTTTTACTTTTTTATAACATAAAATTTTAATGGATTATTGAGTCAAATTAAGAAAAAATACTCTGAAATTTTCAGATATGAGCTAATACATAAAATGTATACAATTTTTTATTACGTTTATAATAAATGTTAATACCAAATATGTCTGTATATGTCTACTTATGCGTTCTAGAAAATGCCTTGAACATTTTTCATTAAAAAAATGCTTGTTACATTGTTGACTGTGACATGTTAAATCAGTGATAACATGAGCGACGTCGCGACCCAAAGTTAGTATCACATATTCTTACAACTGCCTTTTGTAACCTCAAATCTACGTACTAACTGCACTGTCTTACGTCATTGTTATTCAAACCAAGTTTCTATTCTTGTTTAAAACGTATTACGGACAAGGTCAAGGACAAGGTAGTAAGTTCGAAGAATAACATCTCAAGTGTAATCGAATGAATACATTTTTTTACATGTAATCTTTTTGGAAATTGATTTCAGAATTGAGAACGTCTAGCTTAAAATACCAAAACTATACCGGTCAAGTTATCAATTTGTCAATCGATCAACAAATTAATTCAATGATCCGATGATTGTTTTATTTTTTTAACTGACTACGCTATTGGCCTGACTGGCCTTCACAGCGTCACCGGACTACTAAAGCGAGCTTTAAGGCACTTCGCCGCTTTGCAACAAGCTAAGAGTCTCCCAATGGCCGAACTTCGACTTGCCTTGTTGCCTTGAATGCAACCCCGTGAATCTGTATAAGCTGGCTATTAACCGACGAAGGTTTCATTCCTTTGTAAGTGTGGATATTTACCGTTGTCTTTATCGGTTTCCTCATCGCCATCAGAAGAACGATTTAAGTAATAAACCGTATAAACAATCGAAAATATATTGCATACATATGGGATAATTGTAGTGCGAGACGAAAAACGGTTGGTTGTCTCGACCACAAACTGTCAATTGTCCGTCCCTATTCACGTTATTGTTGTACGTATTTTAAATGCAAGGACGGTTAATATGATAATAAAGTTAACGCTGCGTAGGGCTGCCAAAGTAAAACATATTTTGCAAAGCTTTAAAAAAATCTTATATATATATATCTAATCGGTGGAACATAACTTCACGATATATGTATATAACTGGTGGTCGTCCAGTAGTCCAATAATAAAGGGTACAAATATTTTCTTCATGTGTGACTACATAAATATGGTCTCTATTGTAAAAATGTACGTAGACGTAAAAAGTGTGAAGTTTGACGCATAGATACTTAAATAAGGGTTTCGACTTGTCGATAGTAAGGAGAAATATGAACTGTTTCCTATTTTTTATTGATGACACTTAAGGTCGTTAATAGCTACTAAATCAAAATAAAAAGAAGATAGAGAAATAACAGGGGAAAATATAGTGAACTGATTTTCCTCGTCTATTTATACATAGATTTGAACAGAAACCATTCTTATTAAATTTAGAATATCGAAGCTTTAACATGTATAAACATCAAATCAATTACTCGTCAATTGCAGCAAAAACAGACATCTTTTTTCATTGTGACTTATCATTATTTCGATTATTCTAATTGTAATAAATGATTTATTTAGGAATTAAGGGATTTATTCGGAAATTCTGTTATACCGTATAAGAGTGTAAGAATATTGTTTATCTATATTTGTAAGTGAATTATAATTTAACATATGACCGCGAAAATTCAAAAGCCGTGTTTGATAAAATATCGACATTAATTAAATACTACAAAAAAGTGATAAATTAGTCATTCCTTTTGGTACGTGGTAGAGTCACGCTGAAGGTATTATTGGTTTCAGCATGAATGGGTCGGCTCGCCCGGGGTAGTACCACCCTCTCATAGAAAACCGACGTGAAGTAACAGTGCTTGCATTGTTGCATTTCGTTCGGTCAGTGAGAGCGCCGGAGGACCACCTCCCCTCCCCTCCCCTCCCCTTTCCCTCCCTTTCCACCAAACACAGGCTGGCAACGCACTTTCGACTCCCATGCTGTTGTTAGTGTCTACGGACGGTGGTGATCACTTAATTTGAGATGACCCAACTCTTCGTTTGCTTACTATGACATAAAAAAAGTCATTTCAGGCTCAGCAAGATTAATAACAGTTTTTTAAGTTGTATTGATAGGTTTTACAACAAATTTCGATTACTCCCATTCGATATTCTAGAAATAATAATCGTCTCTATAAATTCGCTATATCCGTGTGAATATATAATCTATTTTTTATAAATTTGTACGATGAAAAGATTAACCAGATCGAGTTTCTTACCCGTTCCTCTCGATGTCTGGGTTGTTACACAAATCAGTTGTAGTTTTGACGTTCATAGGCCCCTTCGCAGGGCCTAAATTAAATATACTTTTGATTTTGATAACTAACTTACTGCATTAATTGTGAGTAAAAGTATACCTTTATCTTTTAAATGGCAGTGGACAGTACCGTCTTTGCTTATAACTTTTACTAATACTTTTAATCAAGAGCTAAAGTTTGTGAATTTGTGAGTTTGTGACGTTGTAGGAGGTAGTGTCAGGAACTACTGGTCCGATTTGAAAAATTCTTTCAGTGTTATATAGTTCATTTATCGAGAAAGGTTGTAGGCTATATATCATCACGCTATGACCAATAGGAGCGGAGCACCAAAGAAGAATGTTTCAAAATCGTTTTTGTTTTCTCTTGAGAGCTTCCGCTGCGTGTTAGCGTTAGCCCAAAGTAACTATTCCACGCGAACAAAGTAGGATATAGGATGTAAACTGTAATGATTGTATCGAACACAGTTATTTATAGTTATTCAACGCCAACCCTATACGTGTGACATGTACTTATTTTGTTGTGACGCAACAAGAGTCGAACGCGCGACGTGTCGACGTGCGCGGAACGTTCGCATACCGACTCACGCTTTGGGTATGTCATACTATAACTGGCAAATGATCAGGCGCCTACTCAATCACAGTGTCATAATTCTGACATTTTAATTATTTTCACCTTTTTAAAATTTCAACAGTATTTTTTAAACATATAATTTAAATTGTTTTTTTTTTTATATTTTCTCTTTTGTCGAGTAGACTTTTTTTACACTGCGGTGTAATATAATATAGATTTATCGGTTCTATCAATCATATAGATATCTGTTCATTTTTAAAGGGTAAACTTCTTTAAACCCGTTGAGCGGTATTTTTTCGGCAGGAGATAAAATTATGATTTCGCGTCCTGACACTCCGCTTACTAAAGCGGAGTTTTAAGCGTCTTTTGGTAGTGGTAGCTCTGAAGCTATCAATGGTTTCAGCATGAATGGTTCCGCTCGACCGAGGTAGTACCACCCTCTCACAGAAAACCGACGTGAAGTAACAGTGCTTGCATTGATGCGTTTCGTTCGGTCAATGAGATCACCGGAGACCCACCTCCCCTCCCCTTCCACTTTTCCCTTCCCCTTCCCTTCCTCCCCCAACACAGGCTGCCAACGCACTTGCGACTCCCCTGGTGTTGCAAGTGTCTATGGACGGTGGTGATCACTTACATCAGGTGACACACCTGTCCGTTTGCCTCCTATGATATAATAAAAAAAAGTTTTGCTCCTACGCGACTGGCATTCGACTAGCGACGCATAGTTATAGTCTATGTACATTTACTATTTATATTCCATAAACTATAACAATGTCTTTAATTATTGCTCTGAGTGCCGATAGATGTGGAAACTAGACTCATGTTAATAATTTCAATAGGTATTCGTATTATAATTTAAATAATATAAACTATAATTAATTTTAAAATTCAGAAGTGAACACAGTTATTCCATTGTTTTGAGTTTTTACTTTATTATAATATATACTATCTCATTCTCTCACAGTCTAAATAAAACCTATGTATATCGATATAAATAAAAATTTATCGCAAAATATGTTGCTAAACGCAAAACTCGAAGACGGTTGGTCCAATTCGAATAATTTTTAATTTGATTTATTCCTTGAACTCTGAGGAAGGGTTTTATGAAGAGAACAATTGGAAAAATTGCACGGGAAAACGTAAAAATCAGTTTTCTTTTTCTGTAATTGTGAACGCAACTCCAAATTGCTATTTGCAACTTGAACGCATCCGTAATTACGTCACATTTCTTTTTCATTTTTGAGTTGACGCATGTAATGTTACCATTTTACTACAGTTTGCTTTAAAAATTTCGCTTTCTCGGTTTGTATTCCGGAAAAGCGAACAGTCTCTATGGGTTAGCATAGCAAAATGTTCCATATGTTGGTATGTATCTATTAAAAAGGTAGACTTAGAAAAAAATCATATTAAAGCGAATCGAAGTTCGCGAGAGCAACTAGTATATTATATAATTATAGCTATCACGTCTTCGTTACAAATTTTCACACAGGGTCCCAAAAGAAGTTTCACTCAAAAAGAAATATTTTACTTGTCTACTACATGCCTATATTTTCTTTGTGTACCATTAAAACTCCTTTCTGGGACTGATTCGTCATTCTTATGTCCCCACGGCCTTTAAAACAAGAAAAACAAGTCTTTATTCTAATTTAAGCAATGTTAAAAATCACCTTCTTACCATATGTAATCAGCAAATGTCACCTCGACATGCATTGTACCGTGAAATAACATTAGTGTCCCTTTCGCCCACTCAACAAAGTTCAAGGAATGTATATGAAATAAACATTATCATCAATAAAACCAACGGTCCGGTTTCGTGCTTACCCTTCTCTCATACCGTTATACATTTAATTAGGGAGGACCTCTAACTGGACAGGATTCACGGATCGGTTTGGGATGTAATATCGAGATTTGAATAGGTAAATACCAGTATCTATGGACTGCTGATGTTACTAGCGTATGCAGGAAGTGTACTCCTCATTCCCCTGCACGTGCTCCCCGGGTGTTGCTAAAGAGTAACAAATTTTTGCCCGTTGCACTGTTCCACATAAATTGAACCTCGCAGCGACAAATAATCATCAATCGTAGAGTAGAGTAAGTAATCAATCAATTGACGATAGTAAAAGATAGATACTCTATTCGATTAAATAAAGTATCTAATAACTGACCTTTTCTATAATTTTTTATCTGCTCTCAATTATAGAATATTATAAAACAAAATCACTTTTCTTGTCTGTCCATGCACGAGTTAAAAAACCTGACATTGTGACTCATTTGAAGCGATGATTGCTAAGTTCATAGCGTGATCGGACAGAGCATCGATGAACGTTACTTTAAATCTTAGCAACTGAATCGCAATCTTCAGTAAAGGGAAAACTTGTGGCGTAAGCATAGCATAGTTGTAGGGCCTTTTTTAAGTCCGCCTGGCTATTTACCGTCCTCGAGTTAAAAAACCTGTCGTCAAGCACCTCTTAGTGTGTTCCGGCAGCTACACTTGAGAGCCAGTCGCTTCTAAGTTTGGCGTGCTTAGCATTTTAGATCACTTAGTCATTTAACATCAGATGAGGTTGTGATGAAATACTAAAACTAACCATAAACAAAACTTCTATTTCCTCGGGATGAGTCTGTAATCTATTCAGTTGCTATGAGGCTTGCAGATCTCTTGAACGTTGATCGTTACTTATATGATTTGAGGTTTTTCTGTCGCGTTATAGTAAAAAATAAAGCCGAGGTCTACAAAGTATACTTTTAAAAAATCCACCAGAACATCCATAACCGTAGTCAGGTTTTACATAATTTCCTTTTCGATTTTGAGTTCAACACCTTATGTTAATGGAATTTAAGACGGAATCCTCTTGAAAATATTCTCCTTTGAATAAAAAATATTTTTCTAAACCGCGTTAGAAATTACGAAGTAACAAAAGAAATATATACATAAAAAATATAAACGAATTCAGGATTTCGTTTTTGAAGTCTATTAAAAATTAAACTTGTATGAGCAATATCGTTTCATTTTCCTGTTAGAATTTGTGACATCGCTAATGTTTACAGGGTACTTACCATTTATTTTTTTCTTATTCTATTCTTTCTCACATTACGAAACGTTCTGGTCAATAAGTAATATATTTATAGCCCTCTTTTGACAGTCTTACGACATGCCTTATGTATTAGTGTAAACATAGCTTTTGCTGATCAAAAAAAAAAGACAAAAATTCTCCCTCACGTGCACAATGCCCCCATTTAAATATCCCAGGGCTCGTGTTTATAGTCCTGTCATTTTTTATAACTAGTCGACGTTTATGACTCGTCATAAATTTCGGAATTCCTGTCATATAAATGTCGGAGAGAATCTGTTATTCATTATTTTATAAACAAAACATACTGTATATTAACAACGTCGAGTTTGATCCATTAATTTGAAGGAATAGTACTTTATTCTGGATGAATAATATTTTGTCCTCTTCTGTACTCGTGACAACACGTATGCAAAATTTCAACATAGTCGTTCAAGTAGTTAAGATGTGAAAGCAACAATCAAACTCATATTCGTATTTATAAAAAAAAACAGTGCGTGTATCAGTGTGTACACGCGGAGGAAATGAAACTTCTTAGGCCTATCTATATGTATTAAAATATATATCTATGAGAATGCTCATAAAGTATTTACTAACGAAGTCCCGTATTATAAATACTAACTATACATTCTCTCATTTTGGTATACTACTAGAACCAAACAGACATTTAGACATACTTGCACATAGACACAAATACATACCTATCTTACGTTTATCGCATAACGGTTAACGAAAAGTTTTCCCTACCGTGCCATAAGAAGTTTCACTTCAAATATTAGTAGGAATAGTAAGAATTCCTTGTAGAATCTGAGTCGATAATTCGTTTACAAATCTGAGTCGAATACACGAGTGTCATTACACGAACAGTTCGATTAAATTAATTCGATTATTCTCAATAAATCGAACGATATGTACTATTCGAATAGTGCACGATATTGGATTTAAATTATTCAAACATTTTAATAAATAATTACCTTCTTAGTATTATTTAAAAACTAGCTGATACCCGCCCGCTTCGTTGGACATTAAAAAAATGGCAAATGGTCAATCAACTCCAAAAATATGTAGTTCAGAACTATCTACAACAATTCTGAATCGAATAGTTATAGTCTTATACCGGTACGTTTAATACACTTTACGTGATCGAGCCTCAAAGAAACTTTATTTTCATTATATAAATATACTAGCGGACAAGGCGGACGTTGTCCCGCCCTGATAATAAAAAAAAACCATGACAAATTATATACCAAAATTGTCCTCATGAATTACTTTATCTACTGGTGAAAACCGTATGCAAATCCATTTTTAGTTTTTGAGTTTCTCGTGAACAAACAGACAGACAGACGTGACAGAGAACTTTGTTTTATACTATGTAATGAGTAAATGAGTCCGGTGAAGCTGTTAAGGCCTTGCTAGGCCAATAGCGTAGTCAGTTAAAAAAAAAACTATACAATGACAATATGCTTCTTCTTAAAGTAAACAAACGCGTTCAACACAAGGTTGAAAATTATAGATTCATCCTATTTCTGGAAATAAATGACTATCGCAGCCCAAAAACGACACTTCTTGACATTCTCACAAAGCATGCGACTCCAAATTTTGTAGATAAAATGACTGATATAATAAGACCTCGCACATGTACGGTGGTATTGTGAACCGATAGATGTCTTCAAATCGGTTTGTGGGGGTTGGTCGTTTTTAGAAATCCAATTTGTTTGTCTGTCATCAGGCTAGGTTATTTAGTGTTCACGGAGGGTGTAAAATTGGGTATCGCATTTCGCATCTATTTTTGGACTTTGTAAATTATTTACAGTTTAGAATTGTAAACTTGAGTATTTAATAGTACAGATGTTATTGGATCTGTACTTAATATCACTTCCAATGAGATATAGTATCTGTGTACAGTTATATAACTCACTAGCTTCTGCCTGCAACTTCGTCCTCGGGGAATAGTTATTTTGGGCTAACGCTAACTTTAATCCGCGACTTCGTTTACGTAGAAGGTGAAAATATTTTTAAATAATAGGTACGTTAACCCTGATTTTGAAACATTTTTCATTGGTGCTCCGCTCATACTCTTAGTGTGATATATAGCCTATAGCTTTCCTCGATAAATAAGCTATATAATAATCTAAGAATTTTTCAAATCGGTCCAGTAGTTCCTGAGATTAGCGCGTTCAAGTAAACAGACACTTCAGGTTTATGATATTAGTATAGAAGTATATATATATAGATTAATAATCAAAATCCGTTATTTATTTTATTTTCACAGTGCCCTGTAATATTCCGAAAAACGTACGTAATAATTCCTTGATACTTAACGATTGAAAGGTTTACTCAATTTTGACATACAAATTTGCTCTATCATTACGTCTAATGCCTCAAACAGTGCTGATCTATACTAGATAATGTTTCGTATACAAGTTTATGTACCTTGATAGCCAGAATAGAAGTGAATATAGATTCTACAATAGTGCGCGCGAAACACCTAAGCATTCGTTTACGCGAGTGTAGATTAAAATCACCTAAATATATGTTGGAGTCCTGACTAGATTTCGATGATATTATAACTAAAGATACGTTACTTACATGATATTTTGACAAAACAAACGACACGATAACGCACACATACGTAAAGTAATATTATAACGCCACACTGTCTTAGATAAAATGTGGAAGTAAGATGGCATATTCTCAATATCGGTGGTGAAAAAGAAATAGTTATATGTTGCTTAGACACGGGTAGATTATCAGGGCATCCGTCAAAAATAAGCTAACTTGTCAAGTTTTAACAAGGTTCTGAAAAAATAAATAAGTTGGACCTAGAACAACTAGATAAACGAATTACCGTCAAACACTACAAAAACTAGTTACTTTAGTGTATACTCAATTCTAAATCCCGTTTAGGAGCATATTCCAATTTAAGATATGTCCATATTAGTATGTAATCAAGTTATGGCAGCGAATGCTGAACGTGCTTTAAAGTAAAAAATAAGATTAAAAGGAATGTATAAAATTGGAACACAGATTAAATTATACTAATATACACGTTGTATTTCAGCAATTTTTAAAAATAACGTTACATTGAGATGTTTATATAACTAAAAAAAGGAAGTATTAAATGTAACACCTTATCGTTCGACCTAGAAAAAGAATTATAAACAAATAACAAATTAAGAATTAACTATAGGTCTAGGTATGAGTTCGATACGATAAACAACTCCCACTCGATTTCATTATAGAAAACTTCTATTTTATAGTCTGTGCTGTATAAAACTCCGCGGTGATCATTGCCAGATGTTCAATTTCCACATTAAAAAAAAAACAAACTGCTCATTTTAAATCTCTCGTTGACGGACGAAATCTAAACGGCCTTGAACGTGACAAAACGGCAGGATTCGAATTTTAAAAATGATTTAAATTTAGAACGCGTGTTCCCGCGGCGGCGCTTCGCTAACCACGGGTTTATATTTAGAACGTTCTATTCTCGAACAGTGAACTCCTGGCCGATGGTTCCTTTTGTATTCGCCTTCCGTTTAGGGCATGATCAGACTCCAAACTTGTTTGAGGGCAATGTGTAGCTTTTATTACTTATATTTTCGCCCTTATTGTTAACGTTAGAGATAGTACACTGTTTATTTAAAGATTTAGTTATTTTTAACTTTGTATTTGAATGTTCAGTTCGTAAACCAGTATACATATGTAGGTAAAAGTACGATGTAATAATTGGGTTTCAAATTATCTCAGATATGAGCTAAATCCAATTGTAATTGTTCATATAACATGTTTAATTTTTTTAAAGATTTCTAGTTTTTATACATCGCGATCTAAATTCAAATTTTGTTGTTCATAAGGTTTTTTTATTATCTTCATATTTTCCATAATCAATATTTGAAGATATTGAAAAATAACGTAAAATATTTGGAACGGCTAAAATTGTATGTATCTTATTTTGTAAATGTAACGACACGTGTATGATATTTCATTCAAAACATTTTTATTATTTACTAATTTTTAATAGATTATCATCTGATTTTCATCTTTCAAGTTTATTCGAATCAAAATTGATTACTACTCTTTTAGAAAAATGTAAATTAGTTAACGTGTTAAATTTAGAAACGCATATAAATTCGTCGGCCATTGTGCTTGTGTTTAAAATGAGAACGTTAACTTTTTAAGAACACGCCTAATCGCTGTTTGATTGCGACTTTGTTTTTATTGTCTGCCACATTGTTTACTTCTGTTTTCCTAATACGGTTTTTATTGTTCGAACACGGTTTTATTTTATATAACACCGTATATATCAATGTATGTACCGTGTTAAAGTTATTGGTTATTCTACGATTTCTCTATATGTGTAGATGATCTTATAAGCTCTTTAATTTCATGACACGTAATACACACAAATACTAACCGACTATGGAGGCAGATGTTGTTCTGTCAAATTAATTAAAAATATTAAGAGACCCTAGAAGGTTTCAAATATAGGATTACATGTTTGTAACGCGGAAAATTAAAAAAAAATTCTGTGGAAAATAAAAGACAATCTAGAACTCGACAACAGCGCCACCTGTCGGAACCCACTTAGCTAAAAACCAATCAGTAAGTATAAAAAAAATTTGGTAAATCGGTCATGCAGTTTAGGGCGAGGAATATAACGAACATACGAACGTCGGAATTATACATATAAAGATGTAATGAGATTGAACATATTGTAAAATATTTGCATTTTATTAATTAAAAACTCTACATAAAATAGAAATTCCAAAACGAACATGACACACCATACTATATTTTGTCCAATACCGAATGATATATGAAAATTCACAGACAGTTTAACATTTTGTGCAGTCCCATTACAAGTAAGGTATGTCGTTTCGCCACCAATTTGACAATTAATTATGGCTCTTATTCTTATGTTTTCACGTCCACGTACCATTTCACACAATGTCTTGTTTACGCAAGTGATTTCAAATGGAAACAATAGCTTACTGTTCCCATATTTATAATAAATAGGTAGTATAATCAGGTATTCATTATTATTGTTATATTTTGGTCCACACTTTATTTGTTACATGCATAAAAAACATAATAAAGTCATTATTATGGTAATTTGGTCATAAAAGCTACAGAACCGAACTAGCTCATTATTCCATCGTTCCCAGATTAATACGTTAATATAACTTGCTAAAGGTCACAACATAGATATATCTGGCAATACACTTTTACAATTCAAAACTAAAACTTGCAAATTATTTTTTTTAAGTTATACTTCTTTTGGCGCGTTAGGGAAAAATGATGAGAGTAAATTTTTACGATGCGCGCGCACACCGTCATGAAAAACCGGCACCCTGAAGTTATTACGATGCGCGTGCACACCGTCGCGAAAAACCGATACCCTGAAGTTAGCTATAGTCAACATTTTGTTTCATTGTATTAAAACTTTCAATGTATTAAATACCTTTTTTCTATTGTTAGTGTCGTTTTCTCTACAAACGTAGAATAAGGCGAAAGATAAAATTTTTGAAAAGATTTTTATTTTGTTACGTCAAAGAAGTATAACTTCTAACGCGTGTACATAAGTACACACACACTTTTTTTTATTTAATTTTGGCAACCAACAATCCAGATTATTACGGTCATTGTCGAGTACGTAACAATATTACAAGTTTCTTGCGATCGTTTCAATGTTGTAAACAAGCTACCTTGTTAGAACTTTTCATGAACTTTTTGTGGCATATCAGAATTCATGCTCCGTGGTATTATTTTCCATTCACTTCACTTATGCACAATAAACAAACTATATTACATAAAACACCATCAATATTACAAAATGTAGAGTCAAATAACACACGATATGAATAAAATATAAAATTCAATAAATGACATACTAAGATCCCGCCAAAAATTTTATTAATAGCTTAATGATTTTTTTATATAATTTACTAGCGGGCCCGGCAGACGTTGTCCCGCCCTGATTATAAAAAAAACCTTGACAAATTATACTAAAACGTTCCTTATTAATCACTTTATCCACTGGTGAAAACCGCATAAAAATCCGTTGAGTAGTCTTTGAATTTATCGCGAACAGACAGACAGACAGACGCGGTTGGGGACTTTTTTTTATACTATGTAATGATTAAATATTAGTTCTGTTTTATTTTCTAGCTTCTTTTTAACTTTCTTAATTATATCTTTTGTATTATATTGTATATCTATGAATGCTATAATTCACTTTAATTAGTAACATAAATAATTCTAACAATGTCATGTGTTATACCTATTAATATCATGTTTCTATGGTCGATTCTTTTCGAATAAATAAATAAATACATAACGCATACAAATTATTGTATTTTTGGAAGAATAATTATCATATTTACTTTAAGCACTACTAATAAAATTCATAAAGGTAACATGAAATCTATAAAAAGTAATAAGTAAATACAGCTAACAATTATTCCAGAACAAAGTAGTTTCTCATGAAATAACAAGATCTGTTTCACACACATATCACCTCCACACACGTGCACGCATACACGCTTACACATGAAAGTGGAAGGGTTTTACTTTTTTTCCCTTATCGAACTGAAATAGTTTAGAAAATTTCCGATACAAAATACACATAGGAGTCGTTGAGATATGTATGCTTGGTACACATATATGTTTCTACAACTCTTCAACTTCAACTATGTTTAGTTTAACTTAGGTTAGCTAAGATAGGTCGCGAATTGGTAAGACCGAGGCCCTAATGTTCCATGGGCCTCGGCGGGGGCCGCCTCCGGGGGCCCAAATCTATGTAGAGGGCGTCCGTGTCAGGGGGGGGGCCAGAAGGAGTATGGGGGCCCCCCCCGGGGGGGGCGGGCGGGGGGCGCGCCCCAATAGGGGGGGGGCGGCGCATATTAATGAGGGCGGCGGCGGCGGGGGGAGGCCCCCCCCCAAAAGGGGGGGGGGGGGGGCGGCCGCCGCCCCCATAAGGGGGGGGGCAGGATCATGGCCGCCGCCGGGGGGGGGGCGTTGGGGGGGGGCGCCCACCGCCGCAACAACAACCGCGGGGCGAGGGGCGCGGCGCAGCGTAGAGTAGAGGGGGAGACGAGGAGAGAGCAGGGGTGTCCTCAGGGGGGGCGGGGGTGGTGGGGGGCCCCCCCTAGGGGGGGGGGGGGGGGGGGGGGGCCGCCGCATAAAAATAAAAAAAGGAGAAAAAAAAGGGGGGGGGGGGGGCCCCCCCCCAAAAAAAAAAAAGAAAAAGAGAGAGGAGAGGGGAGGGGGAGAGGAGGAGAGGGGGGGGGGGGGGGGGGGGGGGGGGGGAAAGGAGAAAAAAAAGGAGCGGCCCCGCCCGGCCGGCCGGGGGGGGGAAAAAAAGGGAAAAGAGCGGAGTGTGGGGGGGGGGGGGGGGGGGGGGGGGGGGGGGGGGGGGGCACCGAGGGGAGGGCGGGGGGGGGGGAGCGCGGGTGGAGGAGGGGGGGGGGAGAGAGAAGAGAGAAATATATATGGGGAGGGGGGGGGGGGGGGGGGGGCGGGGGGGGGGGGGGGGGGGGGGGAAGGGGGGGGAGAGGGGGGAGAGGGGGGGGGGGGAGGGGGGGAATGTGGGGGGGGCGGCGGGGGGGGGGGGGGGGGGGGGGGGGAAGGGGGGGGGGAGGAGGAAGAAGAGGGGCCGAAAAAGGAGGGGAGGGGGGGTGGGGAACCAGAGGGGGGACAGGAATCAAACAGATAGGTCGCGAATTGCATGTATCAGGCGACGTGTGCCGTGCACCCTTGAGATAGTTGCCAATACAAAATCGGCCGAGTGCCTTAAGAGCTCACCTTAGTAGTCCGGTGAAGCTGTTAAGACCTTGCTAGGTCAATAGCGTAGTCAGTTCGAGGAAAAAAAAGAACAGTTTCATGAAAACAGTTTGTTATTGATCATATTAGTCTGTAGATTGTTGATGAAAGGTAAGTTGAATATTTTCTATTATTTACAATTTACATTAACCATTTAAAAATGTAATTTAAATTAAGTTAAACAAACCACTATCCTTGTTTTTTTTTTAAATATTATTTTAAACATTTCTTTTTAATTTCAAGGTACATTTACACACTGCGTAAAGAGAAAATGAGTGCTAATGAATTCTGATGAATGACAATAGATTGAAGTGAGGTTTATGTTATTTTTTGTGCAAAAATTAAGTGTGTCCCCGGCCTAACGATTCCGGACTACGTGGCAACTGAGGGGCAGATGGGTATGTTGAGCTGTTTTTTTTTTTATTACAACTTAATTTTTCTTTATTGTCCTCTTGTTAGCACCTTGTACCAATGGAGAGCTAATCGAGATTATAACTAGAACCATTTTGATACGAGTATAAAACTAACTTCAGTCTGATTGTTCCGTCAAATGATAGCAGGGCGAATGATATTTTTTTTCGAAGTGACCACGTTTTTGCCTGACGGGCTTTCACAGCTTCACCGGTGTACTAAGAACGAATGAATCTCTCAAAATATCAATAACAATGTTACCTCTACTACTCCCAAAACTAAGGAGCGGATGAACATACGTTTTTTTTTATTTGATTTGAACTTAAAACCAACAACTTACGACTTGAGTTTTTGGCGGTATCTTAGTTTCATGTAGTGGATTTTATATTCTGTTCATAATCTTGTGTGATTTAACTCTATATTTTGTAATATTGGCGGTGTTTTACGCAATATAGTTCGGTTATTGTGCACAGGTGAATTGTATGGGAAGTGAATATGAATTCTGAGATGCCACAAAAACTCCATGGGAAGCTCTAACAATGGAGCCACCATCTTGTTAGAAGACTGAAATTATCACAAGACACATGTAACATTATTATCTACTAGACAATGACAATAATAATCGAGAATATTGGTTGCCAATAACAAAAGTAAGAAAAAAACTTAAAACCTTTTTACCGCGTTAATTAAAACTTAGTTTATTTTAATACCTATTCTGCTTCTGCAGCGGAAGCTCTCAAAAGAAAAAAGAACGATTTTGAGTTATTTTTCATTGCTGCTCGGCTCTTATTGGTCTTTGCGTTATGATATATAGCCTTCCTCGATAAATGAGCTTTAGTATAGACCAGCGGTTCCGGCGGACATTGTTCTACCTTGATAATAAAAAAAAAAATAAAAAATTCAACCGCAGCGCCACCTACCGGGTTCAATTGTTAATCTAAATCATTCTCGGATCCTCTCGAACACGCATACAAAATTTCATCAAAATCGGTCCTGCCGTTTAGGAGGAATTCAGTGACATACACACGTACAGAAGAAATTTATACATCATGATAAAACATATTTCGAAACAAATACCAACATTAAAATTAATTTGTGTATTGGACGTAAACTTTTTACAATACAGGATTTTAACGACTGCAAAATATATATTAAAATCCATTCGTGACAAGTATTGTTCACTTGGTATAAAATCTCCAAGGAATACAATGGAAAAGAGATGTTGTCTCTCGTTATATATTGTTCAAGAACACCGTATTTTTTCTTAAGATACAAATCTCCCAAAATTAAAGCCCATTCAAAATCGAGAACAATCTTGAAATTAAAGTCATTTCGAGTCGACATTCGTGTCGAAAGGCGTTAAATTGTATGGGCATTGTCAGTGTTAAGAATTTACATCAAACGATAATGGACCTTACTGCGTTGACTTTAAAATCAAATTACTTCAAACGGCTCGATTCAAAGACGTAAATGTTAATCAAAAGTATACTTAAAAATTATATATTTTGAGTACAGTTTACATTACTAAGGTATTATTTTTTAAAAGCACCCTTTCCTGTTTATAATTTGGTACTCAAATCCAAAGCCGTGCAGTCAATTGTGAATTTTAAGCCCTCGGGATAAAAATGGAAATCTAGTGCTATTTTTTTTTAATATGAAACCCATTGTGTCGCTTTAGTCACATATCGTGATCGGTCTTTGCGCACGCGACGTGAATACTTTTCCTCGTATGTCTCCGATGGGGACTCGCTCCTTGTGTTTATGGAACAATGAGGTTATAGCCATGAACGAAAATTTCTCATTATGGTCACATTCATTGTTAAATATCATTGCAAATTTCGAGAATTATTTTTGAACTTAATATATCATCAAAAATTAGAGAGATGAAGACCATGTAACTAGAAAAGTTTTGAGTATGATGGCGGATGGATATAGGAGTAGAGGAAGACCGAAGAAGGTATGGATGGATTGTGTGAAATATTATATGTGTGTAAAAGGGCTGAATACTCAGATGACATCAGATAGGCAAGAGTGGAGAAAGAAAACATGTTGTGCCGACCTTACTTAGGTGGGGTAAGGATAAGAAGATGAGATGAAATCATCATAAATTAATTGTTCCAGTTATGGAATTACTTAATACTTAACCTCTGCTAAATTTTATGATTATTGCTTAACCCATGTGGTATAACGTAATTATAAATACCATTGGTTATACTTTAAATAGTCTTGTACCTGTCAGTGGAGATTTCGTTGAAATCGGTTCTATCGCTTCGGAAATTAGCTCAGACATAAAACAAGCATATTAAATTTATTTTTATGTAATTTATTTTTACGGTAGAGTATAGGCAAGTTCTCAAATTCTCAAAGTCTAATTTTACGCCTTAAGCGTCGGTACCTACCGTTAATTTGTAATGATTGGCCTTTATAATAAATTTACAATGATATAACAGCTGTAATATATGGCTTGTCTATTTAAGTATACAGTGTCAGACTGTCATACGTTGTCAACATTAGTTGAACAGGTTTGTCGTCTGTTCTGATTTAGTCCACATTTTTAAAATCGAAAGGAAAATAAAGCATTATTAACATTCTGGTGTATACTTTAAAGATGTAAATAAGAAATATATCTTATATATTAATACGTGAAGACGAAACTTTGTACCTCTTTTTAAGCGAATTGCGCGCACGGATGAACTTGAAATTTGGCATAGTTAAAGTTTATATGGAGGAGAAGTGCAGAAAGCTATTTTTTTTAATATAAAATGCATTGCAAGCATATTAAATTAATTAAAATATACATTACTCACACTACTGCTTGAATTTTACACAACATATACACACATGTAAATGAAAAAGACATTTTGACATTCGTCATTTTACTCTTACGTTCCAATTACACTTTCAATATTTTTTACATGACTGACGTTGCGTGCCTTACATGCCCTTTGAAATCTGGTTAAATTGTAGGTTAATTTTATAATAATATAATATGTAAATTCATAGTATACTTCCATAATTAATTGATAAATAATTTATCTTTAGTAAATTTATGGAACCACTGAAATAATTATTATTCTCTTTGGTCTTATTGAATGTAAAAAAATTTAGGTGACAGGACTGCTTTCACTTCATGTCACTTTGCTTCATGTTGTCATAAGAGTAAAGCAATATTACCAAAGTCAAAGTCAATATTTTAATGTTTATAATTTTTTTATGGTGACCACACTTCAAATGATGATTGTACGTTGTAAAATCAAAATAAGAAAATTTGTTTGCTCATGAAAGTAATCTAAGTTATCTTAGATCATCTTTGTTTTGGATTCATCATTTGATTATAATGTGTATCCATTACTTTTCCAAGCAATGATACTACATTTAATTTAATATCACCCAGAAATACCTCTCATGGTGTCGTGTAAAATTAATTGAAAGTTGTGTCATGAGTTGCAATAAATTTCTTTATTTTCGTATAGTTATATTTACTTAGTAGTTGAGAGCCTTACCACCTTATGTAACCGCCTGCTTTTGTTTCAAATTTATAATTAACTAGCGGGCCCGGCAGACGTTGTCTCGCCCTGATTATGAAAAAATCCTTGACAAATTATATACTAAAACGTTCCTCATTAATCACTCTATCCACTGAAGAAAACCGCATGAAAATCCGTTTGGTAGTTTTTGAGTTTATCGCCAACAGACAGACAGACAGACGCGGTAGGGAACTTTGTTTTATACTATGTAATGATTTCAATTTTCATTTAAACATAGATTATTTTATATATTATAATTTGAAAAAAAAAAGTGAAAAATAACTGAGTAGCCATGATGAAAACCTTTGATTATAGAACCCCTTTGACACAGGAACCCTAATAGAGTTCAAACTTTAAAAAATCAATGAACTATGGTCGAATGTCAACCACTGGGCGCCCACTAGTAATTATTAAGTTATCAATGTGCATCGCTTGATGACTGAGTGTGCTAAGAACTTACTAGACTAGGACCCCCTTGGCAGCGGTTCAAGCCTAGGTCCGGTCCTTCGGCGTGGAGCCCTTCAGTGCGCTGCTCGCGCGATACAGTGACACAAAATCTAATATCACTGCGACAACATTACACATGTTACCTCCACACACGTGCATGCATACACGCTTACACATGCAAGTGGAAGGGTTTTATTTTTTCCTTTATCAAACTGAAATAGTTTAGAAAATTATTCGATACGAAATATATATAAGAGTTGTTGAGGTATGTATGCCTGGTACACATATATGTTTCAACAACTCATATATGTATGAATAGTTAGCTTAGCCTAGATTAGTTCAGATAGGTCACGAATTGCATGCATCAGGCAACAGCCCAAGCCGAGGTGTGCCGTGCACCCTTGAGCTAGTTGTCAAATAAAGTCGGCTGAGTGCCTTAAGCGCTCGCCTTAGTAGTCCGGTGAAGCTGTTAGTCCCTAAAAAGAAAATTAAATAAAAAAAATTATTATTATTATTAACATATCTAAATAGATGGACAAGAGTATGCAAAAGGGCCTATCAAAAATTTTCATAAGGATAATAAAAGTCATTAATAACAGTTATCTCTTTATTTTCTGTCATTTTTATTATCTGTATTTGAAAATGATAACATTATTCGCATTCATTTTAAAACGAATACGCTTAAATCGAATCCGTTGGCCGATTACCGATTTGAATATAAAGACCTTGAACCGTTAGATAAAGTGATATTTAAGCTTTAAACAGATACGTTACGTCGCGTTGTATCGACGAATCGATTATGTTATGACATTAGATGTTCCCGCGACTTCGTCCGCGTGGAATTGTTACTTTGGGTTAACGGTAACACGTAGCGAAAGCTCTCAAAAGGAAAAAAAACGATGAAACATTCTTATTTGATATTATCGTGATGATATATAGTCTATAAACTTCCTCGATAAATGAGCTATCTAGCACCGAAAGAATTTCTCAAATCGGACCAGTAGTTCCTGAGATTAGCGCGTTCAACCAAACAAACAAACAAACAAACAAACAAACAAACAAACAAACAAACAAACAAACTCTTCAGTTTTACGATATTAGTATAGATATGTTTTTGTTTTTGAGATTGTTTTTTTATTTGTGTTTTAGAGGTTTTTTAATTGTATGAAATTATTTTTGAAGTTATACTTCTTTTGGCGCTTTCGGGAAAAATAATAAGAGTAAATTTTTACGATGCGCGCGCACACCGTCACGAAAAACCGACATCCTGAAGTTAGCTAAAGTCAACGTTTTGTTTCTTTATATTTGTTGTTTGTATTTGTTTGGATTAAAACTTTCAATGTATCAAATAAATACCTTTTTTCTATTGTTAGTTTCGTTTTTTCTACAAACGTAGAATAAGGCGAAAGATAAAATTTTTGAAAAGATTTTTATCTTGTTACGCCAAAGAAGTATAACTTCTAACGCGTGTATATAAGTACACGCACACTTTTTTTTAATATAGACCAGCTTTTCGCTAAACGACAGATCTCTATCATTTCATTTGTATATAAAAGATAGATAAAGATTGTGGCCAATGATAATAATAACCTAAAAAGTTAATAGCTCTAGTGCAGGTGGTGGAACACGCCTATGGCAGAACTTAGCGGCAAATATTCAAAATCAATATAGTAACTAGCCATCGGAGCTTCGTAAAAACCTTACCTTATGTTGTTACTTATCTATAAACCGTTGTAAAGACGAGTCCATACTGTGAGCAATAAAATATACATTAATTTATAACAAAAGATTGTAAAAGGGCCCGTTGACTGATACAATGCTGCGGAAGTAACAGGTACTCCCTCTTCCGGATACGTCGAATTTAAATTTGCTGGCGGATGTACATATATTATGGTTTTATTGTATTGGTATACCTACATTTAATGGTAATAAGGTGTTACACTACGTTATTAAAACACGCAAAGAGGTTCGTAGAATCGCTAAACAGTGACGGAAATTATATATGGTAGGAAGATTAGTACCTGTAAGGGTCTATTAGCATTGAAGAGAAACCTAGACCGGGGTAAAGTAATCAGAATTAGTGTAGTTGCATTGAGAGATTCAAAAAGTAATACAAGATATTTGTAGAGGTACACAGAATACTCACTAATACGCTTATAAATTATTGTTTCATTATCTGGATGGTGGCTATCATTACGCTTACCTATGTGAGTATAAGCGGTAAGTAGTAATCAAATTTGACAGGTGTTATTAAGTTTTATAAGAATTTAACGCGAACAAAGTCTATGGCGATTGGTTATATATAAACGAAATATAAGTAGGATACAAGTCTGCGCTATAAATTCCGTGTTTTATTTCAGTATACGACAGAAGCATCTAAAAATAAATAATTATATACAAGGCGGTCCGTAACAAATCGGCTTGCGTGCGCGTGCTCTGCTAATCGCTCTCCAAACATAGGAACCAGTAAACATAAGCTCCCGATTTTAGGCCACTAATGAAGCATATTATGCAATATATAATACCCGAGCATTACATAATTGTTTTTCATAGTAGAATTTCGTATATCACAAAGAAAAATGCTGTAATGGCTGACCTTGGAATAAGAAAGTAAAAGTCTTTATTATTGGAAAACATTACAAGCAATAAGATAAATAAAGGAAAAATACACATAGTTTATTAGAATAACCAACAATGACAAATTGTTCCCCCATTCAGCTACATGCTGCAGTACCACTGGGTGGCAATATACGAACGTGTAGTCGTGGCTTAGTAAAAATATTTCAGGACTTATCTATACTATCTATACTTACCAATACTAATAATATTATAAAGAGGTAAAGTTTGTGTGTTTGTTACGTTGTAGGGGGTAATCTCAGGAACTACTGAACCGATTTTGAAAATTCTTTTACCAATTGAAAGCCACGTTATTTGTGGGTGTCATAGGCTATATATCATCACGCTAAGGCCAATAGGAACGGAGTAACAATGATAAATGTTTTAAAATCGAAGCTTTTTTTCCTTTTGTGAGCTTCCGCTGCGTCTTAGCCCAAAATAACTATTCCACGCGTACAAAGTCGCGGGCAGAGGCTATTAACTAATTATATTATCTATAATAATATTATACAGAGGTAAAGTTTGTGAGGTTGTAGGGGGTAATATCTGGGGAGTCGGAGAAAAATGGTCGAACGAAAACGTTTCTTACGAACGCTGCCTCAATTATGAGTGAGAGAGATATATGATTGAGTTCTAGAGAAAAGTTGTAGCTTGATAGTACCTATTACCGCCCAATGAAGTGAGCACGGGTCGGCTAGTAATATATAATATTATATGATAAGAAAATATAAACATTGAAAAAAATTATGATATGATAATATATATATATATATAGATATAGCTTGTATTATGGTCATTAAATACACAAACACATATATGCACATTACGTAAAAATCCGGCCATGTATGAAGAGACAACCAGCGACATCTGCCAAATATATCCAAACGTGTATTTTGTTACTATAATCGCCACTAGCGATGATGCGAGGGAATGTAAATTAATAGAACAGAAAATGTCTACATCTTATCGACTAAGGGAGCGGCCATAAATTACGTGAGGTGTTTTTTTTTTTAATTTTCTGTCCCCCCCCCCCCTGGTGAGATGTCGTGAGATTTTATTCAACCCTCTCCCCCAACCCCCAATCTCACGTGAGATTTTTCAAAATGTGGATTTCTTACGTAAACGCGTTGGATTGTTACTGTAAAAAGAAAATGAAATTATTTTCTTTCGAACGAATTAGTGAATGATCTTAATCGTATTACGATTACGCTTAATATTAAATCTTAAGCATGTACAATCTGGATTAAATGGACCAAAACAGTATTTTTTTTTTGTTTCAATCAGAAAAAAAATTGCGTGATATTTGGCGAGACCCCCCTCTCTCCAACTTAAGATTAGATGAGATTTGACTCAACCCCCTCACCCCTTAAACATCTCACGTAATTTATGAACGCCCCCTATGTGACTGATTAGGGCATTATTTATACTGCCTGGGAAATATGAATAATTTCAATCCATATATAACGGTAAGGATGCGAATATGAGTTTGTTTGGTTGTTTGAATCGATTATCATGAAATGTTGCATACACGTTGTTGGGTATATAATATTAATAAGGATGGTAAGGATACTTACCTTTTGCCAAACAAACATATATATGACTTCATCAATTCCTTACCTATTCACAGGTATAATATTATACACAATACTAGAGTTAATGGCGTTCCTCGCACGTTATCAGCAGTGTGATATGTTAACAACCTTCAAGTCATATTACTACGACCTACTTCCACAGATAAGGCGTTAATTATTCCTTCGTTGGTGTGTGTAGATTTCACTCTTAAACTATAAGATCGATATATATATTTTGAAATGATAATTTTGTTTTTGTGTAATCTGTGAAAAGATATGATTTTTATTTTAAACTAGCTGTGCTCGTGACTTCGTCTGCGTGGAACATTATGCAAAAAAAAAACAGCGATTACTAAAGTCATCTGAATGTATTAAGTCCATTTACTTATTTACTTTTCTCTCGTACGTAAGTCGCGTCGTACAATAACGTTCATAGACCAAACCAATTTTCATGAAACAAAGACTAAATGTTACTTGAAGATATTCTTTACGCAATAGTTTAGCAGTGATACGTGTTCATACAAACAGACAGACATTTCTAAAATTGATCGAAATGTATTTTATTACTTATTTCTAGACACCTGCGGCAATTTTTTTTACAAAAATCTAAAAGTACAGACACGTTAGATTTACATTCTTATTATATGTATAGAAGAAGATATAGATAGGGAAGGCGTGACACACAAAAATGCAAATAGGCATATGATACAGTCGAGTATATACAATGTCTGGCACAAGTAAGCAAGTTTCCCCTACTAAATAATATGTTTATATCTCTTAACCCTGCTAAAGAAGTTAGTTATACCTTTAAACAACGAATTACTATAAATGTGATTTACTAACAAAATACCAAAACGAAACCGCATCAAAGTCGGTTCAATAGATTGAAGAAAAAGGACACATAGACAAATAGATGTAGATAGCTAGTTTGCTTTAAGGTCCTTAATTAAGATCCTTAAGTATTGTTGTCTCTTCTATTGCGATAAAGAGGTAAAAAAGTATTTTTGTTTGTAGCAGGTAATTCCGAGAACTAATCTATCTGAATTTAAAAATGTTTTCGTTTACACAAAGGCTTATATTATTCTTAAGCGACAGGCTATATTTTATTGTTATCAATCAACGCGAAAGAAGTCGCATTTGATTACTAGCTATTTATAATTGAATGTATTTATAGGTTAAGTTAATAAATGTAAATGAGTTTACGCAAGTACGCTGTTAAGTTGTTAGTACGTTTAAAGCAGAAGCATTAACTTCTCTATAATTATCTTAAGCGATTTAACTACTGGAGAACATCAATCAACTTTCTGATTTCCAAACGAGATATTATAATTTAAACGGCTACATAATATATATCCGATACAAAATTACCAAAGGTTAGATTTTTTTGAAGTTATACTTCTTTTTGCGCGTTAGGGTAAAATGAGAGTAAATTTTTACGATGCACGCGCACACCGTCACGAAAAACCGACACCCTAAAGTTATTACGATGCGCACGCACACCGTCACGAAAAACCGGCACCCTGAAGTTATTACGATGCGCGCGCACACCGTCACGAAAAACCGACACCCTGAAGTTAGCTATAGTCAATATTTTGTTTCTTTGTATTTGTTGTTTGTATTTCTTTGTATTAAAACTTTCAATGTATTAAATACCTTGTTTCTATTGTTAGTGTCGTTTTTTCTACAAACGTAGAATAAGGCGAAAGATAAAATTTTTGAAAAGATTTTTATCTTGTTACACCAAAGTAGTATAACTTCTAACGCGTGTACATAAGTACACACACACTTTTTTTTTACTTAAGAACTGAGTGTTAGGGTGGAATTTAATTTTCACTTCCGTTTGCATATCTGGTCGACGCAATCGACAGTCCGGACCTTTTCAAAAATATTAGTTTTAATGTTCCTACAAACGTTGTGAGACACTATACACCGATCCATCTTCTATTGGTGTCCACCAGTTATCGACAAAATTCATTTCTGTTTTTTTTTTATATCATAAGGAGGCAAACGAACAGGTGGGTCACCTGATGTTAAGTGATCACCACCGTCCATAGGGACTTGCAACACCAGGTGAGTCGCAAGTGCGTTGCCAGCCTGTGTATGAGGAAGTGGAAGGGGGGATAGGGAAACGGGGAAGGGAGGTGGGCCTCCGGCGCTCTAACTGACCGCACGAAACGCAACAGTGCAAGCATTGTTACTTCACGTCGGTTTTTCTGTGGCAGGCGGGTATAAGCAAACAAACAAAAAAAATTCAATTTTGATATATTTTGTATCAAACCAGAGTCAGTAAGACGGGTACTCAGCCTTGACTTTTTCTCAAAATATAAATAAACGTTGATTGAGTGTGCTTAGATTACTGTAATCCACATAGTAATTATGTATCCAGATGCCTATTCGTAGAGACCTATCAATGGTTTTTTTTTTGCTTATTTTCCATAACAATACATGCATACTAAGTGCTGTTGGTCTTCCTATAAACTACATAATTACATACATCGATTAGCCGCTGTCACGTCTTAGTTAAACGGAAAATGTTTGTGATATGTTTGGCAAACTTTTTCATTTATCAAATGTTTGAAAAAATTTCTTCATGACAATCTCACGTAAAGGTAAATGACGATGTGCCCAAAGATAGTGAACACACAAAACCCAGAGGGGGCTAACTGTCACATATAGCTATTAGTAGCTAGTCAGTTATACTTAGAAAAATCTCTACCACTATGCTACGGATTCCACGATTTTATCCTTTAGGCTCCGGCCCATTCGCAAGGTTTCGAACATACGTCAATCGATGCGGTGTGCAAATACGCTAACTAGTGGACGTACTTTTAGATTACTTTATACTTACCATCATGTACAGTGTCGTCAATCTGTCGCGATACAGTAAAAAAATGAAGTATATTCAAGTCCACAATGTGTGTACAGAATGCCCTTTTAATGTATCGACAGAGATTGACTTACGACGAACGCGATGACAAAACAAAAAAACTATCTATATATTAATATGTGAAGCGCAAACTTTGTACCCCTTTTTAAGCGAATTGCGTGAACAGATGAACGTGAAATTTGGAATAGTTAAAGTTTATATGGAAGAGAAGTGCACAAAGCTATTTTTTTAAAAACATTAGATTGATTAAAATATACACTACTCTCACTACTGCTTGAACGACGAATAACATATACTCACACGTAGAAGAAAAAGACGTTTCGCCATCCTTCATTATATTCTTACGTTCAATTACTATATTTTCATCCTACATTCAATATTTTTAACATGACTTACGTTCCATACCTTACATGCCCTCTGAAATTAACTGGTCAAATTGTAGGTTAATTTTATAATAATATAATATGTAGATTCATAATATACATGAATAATTAATTGATAAATAATTTGTCTTTAGTAAATTTATGAAACCACTGGAATAATTATTATTCTCTTTGGTCTTATTGAATGTCAAAATGAATTACGGTCGAATTTCGACCACTAGGCGACCACTAGTATATATAAATGGTATCTGGTTTGTTCACATTCAAATTTTTGACTATAACGTATTGCCCACAGCTCTACATAAATGTAAAAGCTATAAATCTTTTTAACTGATATTGTTTTATTGAAATCATTTACATCTACCCACGTTTGCTTACAAACCGCTAAATACGTATCGCTATAAAGCTACTAATTTTAACTGTATTTTAATGATAGAGGCCTCATGGTGTTACGGTAGTATACTGAGATGATTATTGACTTTTACGCGACGGCCATAACTGTCAGTTCCATGTTTGAGTGTTAAAATATGTGTATATATACTACATCAGATGCGTAGTTGCCATAATACAAGTTGTGCTTAGTTTAGATTTAAATGATCGTGTGTAAAATTGTATCCTTGTCTTTATCACTACATATTATAAAGTAAAGTTCTCTGCCACGTCTGTCTGTCTGTTCTCGATAAACTCAAAAACTATTGATCGGATTTTCATGCGGTTTTCACCAGTAGACAAAGTGATTCATTAGGAAGGTTTAGGCATGTATAAATTATTAAGTTTATTTTTCATTATCAGGGCAGAACAACGTTCGCCGGGTCCATTAGTTTATTTATAACTTAATATTTAATATATGGAAATGTTACTTTTATGACATTAAATTCATTTGAAGTGCTTCCCGTTAAATTATAGTAAACGATGAAATAAATCTTTTAATTTCTCCTACTTAATTATCAAATTTTTAATATGTTGTATAATTGAATTCGTTGGGATTTCTTTATTATATTACAAATCCAAATACTTTTCTCTATTCACTTATAAAATGTTTTTACAGTATGTATATATATATATATATTTTCAAACTGACTACGCTATTGACCTAGCAAGGTCTTAACAGCTTCACCGGACTGAGAAATAAACGCATCGCTACATACGTGCCGACATATATTATAAACAATAAGTGTTGTGTGAGAGGAGGAAACCCAGTGGAAAGAAACGAGAATCACCTAGCCGGCTAGCCACGTGGAGACTGCATCGCCGCGAGGTATGTGCCAAGTTTCCTTCCTAACCTGGTCTCCCTAGTTTTAACTGATCGCAATAGTTGAATATCAATATAGCACCCCCGCAAATACGGTCCACTTAAATTTAGCATGGAAACCCCGCACGCACGCACGCCTACGGTGACGTCGACAATCGCGGCGTCACCAGTTGTCGAGGTATGTATGCTTGGTACACATATATGTTTCAACAACTCATATATGTATGAATAGTTAGCGTAGCTTAGATAGGTCGTGAATTGCATGTATCAGGCAACAGCCCAAGCCTAGGTGTGCCGTGCACCCTTGAGCTAGTTGTCAAATAAAATCGGCTGAGTGCCTTAAGCGCTCGCCTTAGTAGTCCGGTGAAGACCTTGCTAGGTCAATAGAGTAGTCATTGGAAAAAAAAAGAAAAAAAATGTCTTTAACATTATATCTATCTTAACCTAACTATGTGTAAATGCGTGTGTTTGTTTATTTGTTACGCATTCATATCTTAACTGAACATCGTGGAATTTTGAATACACTTTTTTAGGAATGGTATAAGACGTACGTAGACCTTTTGTCACCTGAAAACATTCAAAATGTTACATTTTCGTGACAGCTCGATCGAAAAACATAAATCATACGTCGCAGATATACTTTTGTAAACCTTCTAAATATAAATACAGATAATTTTCTTTTGTGGCTTTAATCTTAATGACTATAAACCAATGAGCTACAGGAATACATAAAAGGAAATAGATCCATCATTCGTCCAAGAAATGTACGTTTACAAAGATAGTTCAAATCTGCATTAATAAGAGCGAAGCCGCAATCAAAATTTAGTTAATACTAGCGGGCCCGGCAGACGTTGTCCCGCCCTGATTAAAAATAAATCCTTGACAAATTATATACCAAAACGTTCCTCATGAATTACTTTATCCACTAGCGAAAACCGCATGAAAATCCGTTCAGTAGTTTTAGAGTTTATCGCGAACAGACAGACAGACAGACGCGGTAGGGGACTTTATTTTATACTATGTAATGATTATAATATATGTGAAAAAGTTTGGGGACCGTGGATAGATGCTTGTCACTCTTTCACGTAATCTCACGTAACGGGTATCGATGAAACCTTACAAAAGTATAGTTTATACGATATAATACCACATCGACTATATTTCATCTAGTTATGATCACTACATATTATAAAACAAAATCCTCCGCTGCGTCTGTCGGTCTGGTCGCGATAGAAGCAAAAACGACTGAGCGGATTTTCTTTCCGTTTTCATTAATAGATAGAGTGATTCACGAGGAAGGTTTAGGTATATAATTTTTTTAAGATTTTTTGTATATTGGTTGGAATATAACAATAATTGTTGGAATGGAATGCAGACGAAGTAATGGGAATCAGCTAATTTGGACTGAAGAATAACGTTGCGTGCCAAGTAAGTTGGAAAGATCTAGAGCTACCTTAAGCGCTGCATAAGTCTTAAAAGTTATTGAAGAATAATGTATATTATCATTTTTAAAGGTGCAGTAGTAGATTATATATTTTCAGTTTTGAAGTGAATAAATACCTAATCAAAGGAAAATGTTTATATTAATCGGATTTAATTTGACGTAATCAGTTTCAAGATGATGAATGTATTATTTCCAATTAAAAATAAAGTGATATGGATAAGTTATGTAAATAAATAACAGTTATTATCTTTGTTTAAAACGCTAGCGTATCTATACTAGTCTATCTATACTAATATTATAAAGAGGTAAAGTTTGTGAGTTTGTGACGTTGTAGCGGGTAATCTCAGGATTGGTGGTGCGATTTGATAAATTCTTTCAGTGTTATATAGCTCATCTATCGAGGGAGGTTACAGGCTATATCATCACGCTAAGACCAATAGGAGCGGAACACCAATGAAGAATGTTTTAAAATCGGATTTTTTTTCCTCTTGAGAGCTTCCGCTGCGTGTTATCGCTAGCCGTAAGTAACTATTCCACACGGACGAAGTCGCGGGCAGATGCTAGTATTTAATATTATAAAACTGAAGAATTTGTTCGCTTGATCGCGTTAATCTCAGGAACTACTGGTCCGATTTGAAAAATTATTGCAGTGTTAGATAACTTATTTATTGAGTAAGACTATATATTATCACCAGTAGGAGCAGAGCCCCAATGAACAATGTTTCAAAATCGGGGTTAACTTACGTATAATGTAAAAATATTTTCACCTTCTACGTAAACGAAGTTTCGAGTTAAAATTAGGGTTAGCCCAAAGTAACTATTCCACGCGTTGGAAGTTTTTGCACAAAACGCTAGCATATTGCCGCCTTCTTCGTTGGGCATTAAAAATGACAGTACAGATTTGATTGACCCTATGCCATTTTTAGAAGCGGGTGTGAATTAACTAGTTTACCAATTTAATGACCAGTAGATTAGCAAACTGAAGATTGTGTTAACTTTAGTAGTCCTCGACAGAGAAGATTGCGTTGTAAAAGGCGAAAGGAAGAAATATATAAAAAAGAGTGTATGCGTGTTTATACCATTTTTTATCGTCTTCGTGTTAATATGACATAAAGGTTATGATCTAATAATACCAAATAGGCGTAAGACCACGGTCGATCGAATAAGTTGCAAGGTCAGCAGGTGCTGCAGTCGAGGCAAGTGCAACGACTCGTGTGCGCGGTTCCATGTTTTATACGTCACGTTATTCAGTGAGCGTGTGGTTGTATCCATATACTGTATCATTTAAAAAATGATCAATTAATTAAAAGAAAAACAAGGTATGTCGTGAAGATACGCGATAAAAGTGAAACTTTTGTATTATAGGTAAATGTAATTAAAAAAATACAATAAAAACCCAACGTCACGCGGTTTTCCCAGGCGGTCACTTATCTATGTACTCACCGTGCCCGATGATATTTTACTTCAGTAATCGGACGGCAAACGATGAACTGGTGTTTTCAACACTAATCGACACGATGGTTATACCCACCACTTTTCGTCATCCAAAAAGGTTGACGATCAAAATTTTAAATTAGTAAATATTCGGTTACTTTCAACGTTTATTAAATCAAGTTAAAGTTCTAGATTCTTAGGTTAGCATATTAGGCGTTTAATTAATCTATGTTTCTACATATGATTATGTTAATAACACTCCGCAATTCCGTCTATGTTTGTGTTATAAATTATGACATATAGGTACATTATCTGTGTAACGCACGTTGCAGTAGCTCGCTGATGGGCAGGATTTATCAAACTTAATTGATACTGCTTATCTTTGTATTTTCGTCCATTTTAAATTACATCTTTATAAACCCTAGCACATATGTTATTCGGGTGCATAAAGAAATTATAGTAAAAGTGTAACGAACATCCCAGCTCACAAATTTTCTCATTTATCTATCAGGATTAGATTGGACGTTGGTATATATGTATTGATATTTTTATATGCCAAAGTTGTTACTCTGAGAAACTCCATTAGGTATTTGAGTTGATGTTACTTTGTTTGTACCTCCGTCTAGAATTGATTGGACGCTGTCACATCTCAAGAAACGAGTAACGACCTCAACCGTGTACACGTTTCATTTCTTCAATGAGTTCCAAATCGATATAGACTTCGTTCCTTCACGGAGCATCCTCAAATCGATATTGACTCTCCCGTGGCAAGAGTGAGATCATTTTATCTAGAGAAGTATCGGTGTCCAATCAATTCTAGGCCGAAGTATAAAGTAACGTCCACTCAAATATATTTATTTGTTTATTTACACATTACGCGTTAAATACGCAATGGCGGACTTAATGCCGAAGGCATTCTCTGCCAGTCGACCATTAGGTGATGCAGAGATAAATGTTGGTAGGTGTAAAAGGTGAAGTTTTTATAAAATTATGTTTAAATAAATTTATGTCTTGATATCGATATCTGTCAAACTATATTAGCCATTGTCTTTTCTTTTAAGGTTTTTCTGGTAATATAATTAATTCCGTAATATTATATGGGTAGTTATTTAAAAAGAGAATATATTTATTTACTTAACCCATTACTCACAATGGGAATCAAAGCCGCAATCTCCGTCGTTTTATTGAGACACATTGACCGCATAAATATAATTACCTCTACATTATCGTAGTAAAATGGACACGCGATCATCAGTCATCGAACTCTCTTTGTTGACCGTTTATGGCGTCCATAACTTTTATTGCAACGATCCTGTTTTAACTATTTATAGTTTTTATAATACCCGTTGAAGAGAAATTAAAAAATTAAATTCATCTCTATCATTTATCTAAATTTGTTTTATAATTTTATAGTCCATTGGTTTAGATGTTATTCTTTTTGTATATTATTATTTTAGTGCATTCGGTTTTATTAAATTATACTCTAGTATCCCAATTATAGGGATGTCATATTGAGTGATCTTTTTTTTAAATATGTTATATGTTTTAGCATTTGACCACAATCTGATCTGATCTTAAATCACGGTGTGGTCTAAGATCGTAAACACGCTAAACTTAGAGGGAACTGGCTCACAAGTGCGACTGCCGGAACACACTAAAAGGATGCTTGATTTTCAATTTGAGGGTGGTATCTAGTGCTAGCTAGCTAGGCGGACTTATAAAAAACCCTACCACCATGCAATAATTCTGTTTCTCACGGTAGAAGAAGTATCATTGTGTGTAAAAACTGTCCCTCGAAACGTTTGAAATATAGGTAGATGACGAGAGTGAAATATAAAGGCACTAAAAGTGCTAATAACTTTATAATTTCCATACACATAGATGGTAGAGAAAAAGACACTGAATATTTTTTTTATGTCATGGCAGGCAAACGAACATGTGGATCACCTGATGTTAAGTGATCACCACCGTCCATAGACACTAACAACACCAGGGGAGTCGAAAGTGCGTTGCCAACCTGTGTTAGAGGGAAGGGGAGGGAGTGGGGAGAGGAGAGGGAAGGGGAGGGAGTGGGGAGAGGAGAGGGAAGGGGAGGGAGTGGGGAGAGGAGAGGGAAGGGGAGGGAGTGGGGAGAGGAGAGGGAAGGGGACGGGAGGTGGGCCTCCGGCGTTCTCACTGACCGAACGAAACGCAACAATGCAAGCACTGTTACTTCACGTCGGTTTTCTATGAGAGGGTGGTATTACTCCGGACGAGCCGACCCATTCATGCTGAAACCAGTAATAGCTTCAGCGTGGCTCTACCGCCTACCAAATAATATGTTTTATTGATAATTTTGTTTTTACAACCAGTAGGACAACTTTTAATTAAACACATTGTTAATTACAAATAACAGCAGCAAGCTAGCTACTAGTGTCGTTTTAATTATTTGAGGAACCATTATTTCATATACTAGCTGTATGGTTACGTACATTGCATGTCGCCCTACTTATTATACGCGCATCAGTACAGTTGAATTAAATTTATATTTATTAAATATTTGGATTGTCAGTCGCATTCAAGTACTCAGATTACACAACATCATGAGTGGAAAAATAATAACAAATAAACTAAGTTTGACCTAAGAAACAACTTTATTCTGACAAACAGGCACCCTAAGAACATATGTAAGGCAGGATTTACTCCTGACCCCTACACTGGCTTCTACTCACGGCTTCGATGTCGTTAATGAATTAAGGATGAATATCTATTTAATATATATTTATTCCAGCACAAGCGGGGAACACTTTTATCCAGAAACTGAATTCCAAAACAAAATAATAATATTATTGGTAGAATAAAATATCAAACAAGAACATATCAGATACACTTACACATAAATTCACAGATACACAAGAACACTTAACATCCCAGTCACAGTCATACCTAGAACGCATTAACTTATATATACAATACTATTAATTTAATACAGTTACTACATAAAATGTAATAATTATTACTTTGTAACTGGCACTACACGTTTTTAAATTAAAAATAAATTATGTTTTAAATGTGCCGTAAAGTAATATATAACAAACAAATAAATCTGACCTATGTAACCAATCCCCCGGAAACATTCCTTTTTCTGGATGAAATTACTCTATGTCCGTCTTTTTATCTTTACAGGCGTCTGTTCAAAACCGCATGATGTTCGGTTCAGTAGTTATGGCGTGAAAACGTAACAAACAAACTCCCATTCACATTTATAATGTTAATAAGTCATGAGTATATAATTAAAACATGAACTGAATAAATTAAAATTAATCAAGAGACTTGTTTTTCAAAACATCTTAGTGATACGAACTGAGGAGGCTTATACCAACTTGGCCATGTGATTTATGCACACAATGACAATAGAACAGACACAATGCATGTATTTTGATTGATACTTATACTAACAGACCTTAAGGAAATGTCTGTGTTTTGTATGTCTGAAGACGTTAATTCATAAAGTTACCTATCACATTAGAAAAATTCTTCTTCTGAAAATATTCTGTTCGCTAGCATTAATATAGATTTTATCTATGCCTTGGGAACAGTTCTTTTTTCTGGAAATCAGGTACGCTATGTCCTTCTCTGTACCCCTGAGATTGTATGCAAAATTCAATGACAATGGTTGATTAGTTAAAGTGTGAAAGCGTAACAAGCAATTACACGAGCAAACAAAATCACATACTCATTTATAATATTGCTTAGGATTTATTGAGGAAAGTTATACGCTAGTTATTGGCTAGGGTAATAATATTATACCACCCCCTAGGTATGTAACAATTAACGTAAAAAATATAGGTCAAGAACTACACAAAACGAGAATAAACTAATAATGCGGGCTGTCTGTGGCTCGATGCAAGGTTTCAAAGATTGGGGGAAGTTGGTCATCCGGTAAGAACCGAGTATATTAGTAAGAATAGCCGAATTGTAAATGCTTATATTAAAGGGGAATTTCTTTAAGTTTACCTAACTGTGTAGACTGTCACTTAATTTTAAAAATTAAACGCGTGGATAACCCCAGGACACTCGTTAGATATAATATATGCTTAAAAATATTGTTGTAAGTTGCTATTTGGACGAACTGAGAGATCCTTGTTATTTTCGATCTGACTATACGTTATAGCTGTGATGGGCTTCCACAGCTACACCTTACTTAAGTATGCTTAAATAACTTTCAATAAAGGAGGCTGGAAAACTCAAGAAGGCTAACGTCATTATTCGAGTAATTTGACAAAGTTCGGGAAGACAAACGTGTTCCACACAATTTGTAACAATATTAATACTATATATCTAAATTACGATTAAAAATTGATAGTACGCATTTAGATTACTGGAAATAATTGAAAAGGGAAACGACGATAATGTTTGTGATGATAACTTTGTTTATTTCGTTTTGTTTGGTTCTGACCACGTGATGAATGTCACATCCGTACGCTATCATACAGCGAAGGCCACGTACAAAACAAAATAAATAACAAAAAACGAGAGTAAGTTATCAAATATTTAGCAGTTTTACCGCGAATGACTAACATATGCGTCATAATGGCCGGTGATTCAGAATCATTGCGTTGATTTCCACGATATTTCTAACTCAGACAGCGCGGTGACTATTGTGACACTGATTTTTGAAGTGAGAACTACGTTAGGAGCGCCGAGCGGTATTTTTGGCCGGACAAAAACTTATGATTTCGCTTCAGCAAGATGCTAGTACCACTCGTATTACGCTTGTGCGGCTTGCGTCAAACTATCGCCACGGAGTATAGCGGCTTGTGTACATGTAATATGCAGCACATCATATCTTTGTTTAATTAATAAAATGTGTATTATTTATTGTTCGAAGTGCCAATAGATGTGAAAACCAAACTAATATACACAATTTCAATTTATAATTTATGAAATTTAAATAATTCATACTTTTATTGATTTAAATAGAGCGCAGTTGTTGTGTTAACTTATAAAAAAAAAGTGTGTGTGTACTTATGTACACGCGTTAGAAGTTATACTTCTTTGGCGTAACAAGATAACAATCTGTTCAAAAATTTTATCTTTCGCCTTAATCTACGTTTGTAGAAAAAAACGACACTAACAATAGAAAAAAAGGTATTTAATACATTGAAAGTTTTAATACAAAGAAATACGAACAACAAATACAAAGAAACAAAATGTTGACTATAGCTAACTTCAGGGTGTCAGCTTCATACTGTTAATTTTGTGTCACAGATGCGCGCGCATCTTAAAATTTCACTCTCATCATTTTTTCATAACGCGCCTAAAGAAGTATAACTTCAAAAACTTAATTACTTATTTATTAGCTGCCTAACCCGGCTTCCCACGAGCGTACTAATAAAGCAAAATGAGACAAAATCGTCCCTGTACTCTATACTTATCCGATACGAAATATATATAAGAGTTATTGAGGTATGTATGCTTAGTATACATACATGTTTCAACAACTCATATATGTATGAATAGTTAGCTTAGCTCAGATAGGTCGCGAATTGCATGTATCAGGCAACAGCCCAAGCCGAGGTGTGCCGTGCACCCTTGAGCTAGTTGTCAAATAAAATCGGATGAGTGCCTTAAGCGCTCGCCTTAGTAGTCCCGTGAAGCTGTTAAGACCTTGCTAGGTCAGTTCGAGGAAAAAAAAGACCTTGTACACTATGACCAAGAAATTAAATAAAATTGCAACTCAACAAGTGAACGTCGATCTGTCAGTTCTGTCAATATGAAGATCTCTCTAGACTAATTCTGACCGCCCCCTAATCTTCGTCAGCAAAAGTAAGCAACGCTTTTATGAAGCATGAAGGTGGACGAATATAGAAGTCAAGGAAGACCCAAAAACGATTTGGACGGATTGTGTGAAAGATAGTTTATGTATAGATCGTTTGAGTACTAAGATGACATTTGACAAGTGAGAGTGGATAAGCACAACATATTGTGCCGACTCTACTTAAACGGTGCAAAAGAAATAATAGGAAGTATTATTTCTATACGATATTAATAACCCTGACAAATCATATACCCAAACCTTCCTCATGAATCGCTTTATCTATATTAAAACGTGCTGTCTTCGGTTAACGACTGACTTTCTTGACATTTACACATTAAAATGACATGCACAGTTTAACTTACTATAGGTACAATAGATGGCGTAAGTGATAATAATTTGTTACTAAAATATAACAATCTACTGGTGAAAACCGCATGAAAATCCGTTCAGTAGTTTTTGATTTTACCGCGAATAGACAAACAGGCAGACGTGGCAGAGGATTTTATTTTATAATATGGAGTGATAATTAAAGCGAGCTCATGGAATATTGCCTGTAATGCAGCTTTATTGCATCCATCCCGCCGCGTCACAGACCATGAACTGCGACCTTCAGCCGTTAACAAGCGTACACGCTAATCACATATATTTCTTATCATTAGAACGTGTTATTAAATACAATTATAAATTACTAATCTAGATTTTGAAATATAATATAATAATAGAATATATATAGTAGATAACGAAGATACAGTTAAGCATTTTTTAAATATTCAGAAAAAATATTCAGGTTAGTATGAGAAGTCGCTTACCTTGTTCTGATATATTATATCCATATCACATGTGGACTACTTAGTCTAGTATTAACAGTATGGTGTCCGTTATTTACCAAGTTGGCTTTTTTAACTTCACTCGTTCAAATCCTTAGGTTATAGCCATAAAATAAGAAATACTAATATTGTAAAGAGGTAAAATGTGTGAGTTTGTAAGGGGTAATCCCAGGAACTACTGGTCAGATTTGAAATATTCTTTCAGTGTTAAAGAGCTCATTTATCGAGGAAGGCTATTGGCTATATATCATCACGTTAAGACTAATAGGAGCGGGGCACCAATGAAGAATGTTTTCAAATTGTTTTTTTTTTCCTTTTGAGAGCTTCCGCTGCGTGTTAGCGTTAGCCCTAAGTAACTATTCCACGCGGACGAAGTCGCGGGCTGAAGTTAGTAAGAAACAAAAATACCTTTTAACAGCGTCTAAATGACGATACTTTTCCCATTCGTTAAACACGCGGTTTTTTCACTTTTTAGAAATTAATTTTTATGTTGCTTATTTTATAGAATAACTTACCAAATATTATTATTTCTCCATGTACTATGATCCCTTGGGATGGAGAAATTTTTATACGGGTGTCAAAAATTTAATTTGTATGTTTTGATAAGGTTAAAATATATTAGAAAAAAAAACCGGTAAATAACGAACACCCTAATCAACAGTTTTTTTGTTTGACATTATAAACTCAATAATTTGTAATTATCATGTTTTATTTTAAATTATATAATGATAATATATTATTTATTGTAATTGGTTCTTTTAGATAAATGTAACCGCTACATTTATAGATAACATTTTAAGAGTCAAAGGCGACGTAGTTCATATAATTCTCACATCAATTTCATTTTTTAAAATACTCTGTTTCATTTTAAAAAAAAACCGGTTGGTATTGACTTACATATCATCATTACATAGTATAAAACAAAGTTCTCTACCGCGTGTCTGTCTATCTGTTCGCGATAAACACAAAAACTACTGTACGGATTTTCATGCGGCTTAAACTATTAGATAAAGTAATTAATGCGGAAAGTTTTGGTATATAATTCATCAAGGATTTTTTTTTAATCATCACGCTAAGGCCAATAGGAGCGGAGCACAGATGAAAAATGTTTCAAAATTGAGATGTTTTTTTTTTTGAGAACTTCCGCTGCGTCTTGCCCAAAATAACTATTCCACGCATGCGAAGTCGCGGGCAGAAGCTATTAACTAATTATATTATCTATAATCTATACTAATATTATAAAAAGGTAAAGTTTGTGAGGTTGTAGGGGGTAATATCTGGGGAGTCGGAGAAAAATGGTCGAACGAAAACGTTTCTTACGAACGCTGCCTTAATTATGAGATATATATGATTGAGTTCTAGAGAAAAGTTGTAGCCTGATAATGCCTATTACCTCCCAACGAAGTGGGCACGGGTCGGCTAGTTATACAATAAATTAAATAAACTGTAACACAGGAAACACGGATCTGTTCACGCGGTATCTTATAAGAAAGATAACGTATTCTAAAACAGAAGTGCCTGATAATCTTTATCATATGTATTTTTATCTCCAGTGATTTATCACTTCCGACAATTCAGAGTTAAATGATACGTGCATGTCGATAGATAAGAATTTCGTCATAATGTTACGGATATGGGATGTCTCATGCGATGTTACAAGAATTTTGTTTTCCTTCAAAATAATGTTTGGGAATTTTTTGGAAGGTATCATTAAAGTTATAGAATTTGTTCTAGGCATTTGGAATTTCCACAGTTCCATTCATATGTGGTTTAGAGCTATCTCACGCTATTGTGTTGCGGTGAAAGGTGCGGTTGTAAAAAGTGGCTGACACACGTTCACATATAGTCACTGCGCGAAGTTCTTCTCCTGTTTGCATTACGTGGATATATCGGCCTTTTTAGTGATAGTTACTGACTAAGAAAGGTTTGCATTTTGGTTTGTTTCCCTTTTATCAATGACATTTTTTATAATATAGGTTTTTAGTATTTAATCACAATATCATATGATATGAAATAAGGATGTTAGTCTAAACACGCTAAACCTTGAGGGCCTCAAGTATCGGCTGTCAGAACACATCAACGGGTGCTTATCGACAGATTTTCAAACTTGAGGCTACTAGTGAGTCATATAGAGTTGGAAAAAGCCCTACCACCTTGTTATAGTTACGTCACGATGTTTTTCTTTACCGAAAACTCCGACTTACAATCCTCGTCAAACTTTTTGACCGCCCTAAATATAGATGCGCAGAATACAAATTTAAGTATAAATACGTATTATATTAGATCCCTATAATAATGTTTTAACTTTGTTGTCTATTAAACTCTTGCTATCATGCTCAAGCCCGAGCTTACGGCTAGTAGCGTAGCTATACCACCTGAGGACCCTGGTAATTTCATTGGATGGGGCCCCAGTAGAAATCTATAAAGCACTGAAGTAATTACTTCTAAACCTGCGGCTCCTTATTGAGAGCGGCCAAAAAGATTGGCGAGGACTGTAGTTGCTAAGATTCGAACCTACATCTATCGACGCAGTTTTAGAACAGGCTATCAAATAAGCCATCATAGTTTCAACGACCTAATAATAGCCCTAACTAGATAAATTAGTTGGCCGAGACTAGAATCGTATGTGCAGCATCTACAGTATATTCATTCAATTCTACCTTCAATGAATCCTCGACGTTGGGGGCGGATTAGGTTCTCTAGTTTTTTGTTTTTATTTTGGCAACCATTCGTCCAGTTTATTACTACCATTGTCGAACAAGTAATAATATTATAAGTGTCTTGCGATAATTTCAATGTTCTACCAAGATGGTGGCCCCCTTGATATAACTTTCCATGAAGTTTTTGTGGCATCTCAGAACTCATGCTCCGTGGTTATTGTTTTCCATCCACTTATGCACAGGAACCGAACTATATTACGTAAAACACCACCAATATTACAAAGTATAGAGTTAAATAACACAAGATTATGAATAAAATATTTAATCCACTAGATTACAAACTAAGATCCCGCCAAAATCTCGGATTATGATCTCATAGCAAACAAATATTACCCAAGTACTAATACAGTCCTGAAGATTTACATCGGTTCCACAAATGGCAACGTTCCTGATTAATTGTGTAAAAAGTAAACGCTGTTATTTATGTTTGTAGGTGTCGGTACAAAAGGTTGTATTTGTAGATTATGTCATATCGTTTTAAACATCTCGTTTTCATTAATGATATTTAATTTTTGCTTAACACTCGCACGTCTTGTCATGGTTGTATTTTGTTACGTTAATATTGCGGATTGTATTTTAACAGAGACTTTAACATTAGAGTGGTTTTACAATTTGAAAATATCAACAGTCAACAGGCCTTCTTCTAGACTTAGGGTATTTGTCATCTTTCAAATAAGTAGTTTACCTATTTTTCCAAGTCCTAGACGAACTCTACGAAAAGTTAATTGTCATAAGTGTATTGGTGTAATCGTGAAAGATGTAAGAAATAAACATATAGATGATATTCGAATGTGAGTGTGGATGATTCTTTCGAAGGGTTTCTAACAAGCAATTTTTATTTAAACATCATCTAAACTCGAAAACTTCTATATCATTCAACAAAAATGTATTGTAACCCAAAAATAAACCTAAACATTAACACGTGTGTCGACATTTTTTCGTTTAGATAAAAAGTTTTTTAAACCCCGCAGGAACTATCGGGTTCCAACGTTTAATCTGATAGTTCATTTTTCGAATTCATCCTCTTCGAAGTAATCAGATCTTTATGCTGATCGTTATTAAGTTCAGAGTCCTTGAGACTGCACGTTGCATTTTACTTTGTAACAAAATTTGACGCTTTATTCGATAGCGGTGTAGGATTACTCAAGGCACCGTAAAATATCTTTTATTATTTTGTTAGTAAGGGACGCTGTTTATTTAAAAACGATTTGAAACAAATTGTCAATATATAAATTGAGATTTCTTCATTATTTCTATGACGAGATTTATGTAATAGTAGCTGTGGTCGCGACTTCGTCCGCGTGATACCGTATGTAAAAAAACAGCGATTAATAAAGTCACCTGAATCTATTAAATCCATTTACTTATCTACTTTTCTCTCGTACTTAAGTCGCGTCGTCATTAAAAGTGCAATAACTTTTGATAGAGTGAACCGATTTTAATAAAACAAATACTAAATATTACTCGAAGATACGCTTTATGATTTTTTATATATATATTATATAAAGGTTTTATTGTGAACCCAGTACAGTGATGCGTGTTCATACAAAAAGACTGCCAGACAGAAATTTATAAAAATGATTGAAATGTATTCTATTACTTATTCCTAGACACCTGCAACAATTTTTTTCACGAAGATCGGAAACGCACAGACATTTACATTCTTATTATATGTATAGATAATAGATACAGATATAGATAATGATCCATTTTATGTACAACAATTTCTAAATTTGAAGTGGAATTATCCACATCGTAAATACAGGCTTCACAAAATATCTCACTGTATCTGTTATCAATGCATAAATTCTTTTACAGATAATAAATTAATATTTCTCCATATTTTTGCTTTATTAAATTGAAATCTGCTTTATGAATAATAATACATCGGCGATGAGTTATGATATAATGTAAATTGTTTTTTACGATCAAGGCCATGAACGTTATGAGTTCCCTCGCCCGTTTCGTTTCCGAGAACATCGTTATCTGTAATCCAAATAAAATAAACCCTTGACATTGCCAGCACATGCTTCGGGATCGTAAAGTAAGCTGAACCTTAAGATACAACATATGCCGCTTACTCGAACCATATCGGAATTCGATTTGTGCTTATTACAAAGTTATTCTTATAAACTCTTGCATACGTATTATGTAAATAAATTGGCATCTGCAATTGCACATTTTGCGTTTATAAGATAAACATCGTAGAAGTACGAACATGCTGACAGTCCGTAGGTTAGCTCTTTTACTATATAACTAGTGGGCCTGGCGGACTCGATAATAAAAAAAAAATCCTAAAATTCAATCACAGTGCTACCTACCAGATCCAATTGTGAATCTAAACTATTCTTGAATTCACCTGAACACTGACAAAAAATTTCATCGAAAGCTGTCCAGTCGTTTAGGAGGAGTCCAGTCACATACACACGGACAGAAGAATTATATATATAAAGATAAACCTAATTAGTTTTTAATGCCTGAACAAACACACGAAATAAATGGATATTTTGAAGATCCTACCCTACCTATCAATTTTGTCTTCAATAGGTAATTGAAATAACGAAATTACGTGTAACATGATTTAAAAAAAAGGATAACAAATAATCCCACAGTAACCTCAGACGTGTCGTGTAATTTAAGTTCTACAAATGAATCCGTAGTGGTTAAAATGTCCATTAGAAACACCATAAAATCAGTTCAACGACAGAGTTTCCAATCACAACGAAGGCAACTGTCGTAACGATAAATGAGAATCATAATGTATCTTTATTTTGGTATGTAAATCTTATAAACCTGTTGCACCACCGCCTCGTACGTTTATAACCAGTATTTGTAACTCAAGTTTGTAAATATGTAAGTTTGTTAGTATTAAGGGAACCTCAGCATGTATTATGTGTCTACTTTGTAGTGTTGTGTCTTCGGTTAATTGTTCTTTATCACTTTCAAAAGCATTAGCGAGAGCCTAAGTTTCTGCATATATGTATCAATTTAAGCCTGTAATTATAAGTCAAAGAAACGGAAATTAAAATTTATGTAAAAAAAAAGACAACTCCTTTCAGAAAATACGTAATCATCTACAATGTTATGTAATTTTTAAACGTATGAAATCGATAAAATGACAAGATAATTTCATCGGAATATATATTAATCGTATGATACCAAAAATTTATCAATAGCTTGCAAATCAAAACGTTCCTCGAAACGCGACATATTGATAACGCCTATGAATTGACTGTCTTGTCATAGGTAAATTTTTCGTACTTCCTTATCATTTTCCTACATTAATCTTTGGGAATAAATCATGATACATTTCGTACTATCGTAGATATTTACTCGGTCCAATATCAGTACCTTGTGGGACACCGAATCAAAACATCGCCCTATTTATTCAGTAGTGTCGGATCGTAAATTTAGTCTGTACACTTGTGTTCTCGTATAAATTGATGCAGATTAATAAAGTGGTCGATAAGTGACGTCTGCCCTCGTAGTTGTTATCAAATATCGTTTCGTTTGCAAGTCGCATGAGCAGTTATTCCGCGACTGTCTTTACGATCGATCGCGTTTGCATCATCGTCCCTGATTGTGTTATTTAAAAGTTTAACGTATTTAATATCTCCTACATTATTGATGCCTAATTAATCATTAATAAAAACTAGTTCATTGTATATTATTACGTTTTTTATATGAATTCCAAAAGTGAATTATGGATATGTGAATAAATTTTGTAGGCTGTTCGTAAAATAAGTGTTTCTTAAAATAAACCTGACTAATGCAGAGATGACGGCGGCTAAACCTCATGGAATGTTTAATGACTGCCGTACTGATGGGAAACTGTAAGTATTTCTTGATGATAAACACTTTTTTTTATACAAATGTACGCTTAAATTATACTTAAACTTGTAGGTACGTGTTTGCCATTAGTCATAACAACAACGGTTCCGTCTTTATCAGCTTTTCCTTGATTTATTGCAATTCTATATAAGACGTTAATAATAGAAGTACATGCGTCATGTTGAATTATGAAATCGTTAGTGTCACAACTTTCTACGATCCGTTCCTTTAGCATCATCAAAACGTAATAAAAGCGTGCACATGTCGCACTCTTTGTAAACGATACTGTCTATCAACGCTACACTGTTTTGTTTTGTTTATCTTACGCTTTTACATATCCAATTAAAATTTTAATGAAGTTTCGATCTTATTGCGTTTATATTTATTCGAATGATACATTTGAAAAGTACTTGAGCGAACAAATCAAGAGAAACCAGCTCACGTTTGGTTCTGTGGAAAAGATTGGTGTTTGTCTTTTACTAAATGTTCAGTTTTGTCATTTAATTGTTTTAAATGCATCTTGTAAATATTATCATATTCTTTAGTTATTACCATGTATTTATATATATCGTCCAGTGGTCGAACTTAAACTATATAGAAATAATACTTATTTCAATTATTATATTAATGACACTAAAGCTCGCTAATTGCTACAAAACAAAAAAAAAATAATGAAGAAAGTCGGCAGAGAAACAGAGGAGGGAGATGTTCTTAGCCGTTTTCCCACCGCCTATTTATACATAGATAATGCATATAATCAAGATAAATTTTCTTTGATTTGAACATTACTATACGTGACATTTCACCAATACATGTAATAACTTGACAATGACATATGATAGATATAATTGAGATATTTTATGTGTGATAAAGGTTGAAGAGTTTGTTGATAAATGGGTAATTTCAATTTTATTACTGGTATTTTAAGAACAACCTTCTGCGGAAGTGAGATACAATGTTCTGGCCTAAACAGTATAGCATTACTTACAACGATTTCTTCAACATCATATACCCAACCAGTTGTACGGAAATTACTAATAGGATACAAGAAAGTAACTAATTATTATGGAAGTGGATATTCCTCCATTATAATTAGGATAATGGTAGCTATTGATTATTTGTTTAGACATGGTGGTGAGTCAGTAGAATTCGAATTGTACCAACAATTTTTTCCGAATTCGCGTACAAATTTCCTAATTTCTATTAGTAATACTATCGGCTGACGGTGAAGGAGAATGTCGTGAGGAAACGTGGACCCGAGGAATGCTTTTCTACTACTATTGTGTCGGTAAAAATATAGAACTGTGATCTTTTTAGAACTTTATAGCACTTTTTCGGAGTTTGAAATAGACAATACATTGTGGGCTGACGTGGTGATTGTGCTCATAAGTTCGTATGAGAAGAGGTTTATATCCCTTTAGTAGCTCTCTTACAGGCTTATATAATGATGATTACTAAAACTTAGAAAAAAGATCAGGAACTTTGTAGTGGATTTATTTTATGAAACTAAACAATTATATTTTAGCATCGTTTTCTAAGAGATATACTATAGCAGCGGCAAACTATCATGGCTGTTTTGACACATTACAATAGTGATATTAAATGTTGATTTATTTTTGAAAAATATAATAGAATGCTGCTTGGTTTGCATTAAGCATTAATGCGAGTTTGCTGGATGTGGTAGTTGTGCTCACCAACGATGTTATCTTAATATATATATTTCTTGTGTGCGTGTGTATGTGACTGAACTCCTCCTAAACGACTGGACCGATTTTGATGAAATTTTGTGTGCGTGTTCGAGTGGATCCGAGAATGGTTTAGATTCACAATTGGACCCGGTAGGTGGCGCTGCGGTCGACTTTTAGGATTTTTTTGTTTTCAAGGCAGGACAACGTCCGCCCGGTCCGCTAGTATATATATATATATATACTAGTAGGCACGGCAGATGTTGTCCCGCCCTGATTAAAAATAAATCCTTGACAAATTATATACCAAAGCGTTCCTCATGAATGAAAGAAAGAAATATATATAGATAATAAATAGAATCACTTTATCCACTGGTGAAAACCGCATAGAAATCCGTTCAGTAGTTTTTGACTTTATCGCGAAGAGACAGATAGACAGACGCGGTAGGGGACTTTATTTTATACTATGTAATGATATATGATTACATAAGACATAAATATATAGTAAATGATTTCGAATTAAAAATGAAAAATATAAATGCCGAATTGGCTTCTAATTGGTACACTAATAATTATAATCCATTAACGATTCTGTCCTATGGCGTTGTTTTTTTTTTGTTAGTAAAAACGTGATGAGATTTCTTCGAGGGACCATATCGTATGGTTAGATATAGTAGAAGTTAGAAAAATATATGATATATAGTTATACATATATATAATTTACAAATATGTACTAAACGTTGGCCCGGCAGACGTTGTCACGCCCTGATTATGAAAAAATCCTTAACAAATTATATACTAAAACTTCCTCGTGAATCACTCTATCCACTGGTGAAAACCGCATGAAAATCCGTTCGGTAGGTTTTGAGTTTATCGCGAACAGACAGACGTGGTAGAGGACTTTGTTTTATACTATGTAATGATTAATTGTATGTCCTACAATTATGCATTCGATAGTTTAAGACTGACTACAAGTCACTATTGACAATAAAGGACAGCAGTTTGCGCCTTCAACGTAGTTATTAATTTATACGAAACTTCATGAGCGTACAAATGTCAAAACGGCCATCATAGCATGCCGCTATTATATGATATATTGCTCTAGTATTATCTATATATTCATATTATTGTGTGAACGTATTAAGGCTTATTGTCAGGAATATTTTGATGCATCCCAGTGGTATAGGTATGTTTTTATAATGATATAGTTAGTAACATCAATGGTTTTACAAAGGGTCACAAATGCTCACTCACAATGGACCATTGTTCCCGCTAGCTTTGTGTGTGCTAATGGTTACTGTCGCTTTCGTCTGTGTATTTGTTTAGATTTTAATAATTTTACAACTGTTTCATTTTGGATTAAAAAAAACCTATTCTTAACTTTATCTTTATATATAAATCTCTTCTGTACGTGTGTATGTCACTGAACTTCTCCTAATCGGCTGGACCGATTTTGATGAAATTTCGTGTGCGTGTTCCAGTGGATCCGAGAATGGTTTAGATTCACAATTCGACCCGGTAGGTGTCGCTGCGGTTGAATTTTAAGATATTTTTTTTCTAGTATCAAGGCGGGACAACGTCCGCCGGGCCCGCTAGTCACTTATAAAATTATAAGGATATGAATACTTTCTTGAGTGATTGAATTTTATGAAGACATTTTATCTTAAGTAATAGAAAGAATAAATTAAAGGAAATTCAATTGTAATATATCTAAACTACTGGTATGCCTAAACCTATATGTCTAAACAATCGATTTTAGAAATCCTTTCATCTATATAAAACTACATGATCAATCTACATGATAATTTGTATTTTTAAAAACTATAATAACACAAACAAAGCCGGGAACAAATGCTAATAGTAAAATATATTTATATACAGTATAACAAACGATTTTATCTTTATTAATTGTCTAATGGTTGAAGTTAGACCATAACTCATTAATTTTTTAAGTTTTAAGTATCAATATTAAGAAAAAAAATTAATTTATTTTCTTGATAATAAATAATATAATAATAATAATTAGTAAAGCTTGTCAATATCTACAATATACAAAAAGAAATTCAGTCGAGAAACAGAGAAGGAAGTACATGTTCCTTCTCTTCTTAACTGTTTTGTATCTGTTTATTTATATACCTATAGACAACCGCCTATGCTACTTCCTAACGCTTCATAATAAAATTGAAATTAAAACCTCCGTGAAAAAAAAATTGCTTAACTATCCTAACTTTTGCTCTACCTATAAACGGTTCTGAATTTTATCGATTAAAAAAAAACTTTTTATGTTTAATAAATCGACTTCTGCGTCATAGATCAACCTTTAACGTACTACTTCCACAGTAAAAGGTATAAATAACACCTCAGTTGATGCTAATATAGTATATCACTTATAGTAAATCACTTTAGGTCCGATGTCACACGTACGTATATAAGCTTCCGCTGCGAACGCATACCAGACAATTCAGTCCAATTTATACACGTCCAAGACCGTATTATATAGATGATGCAGTTCTACGACCTTTACAAGTACTGACCTAATAATAAAACCAACCCGTGTTAGAGTAAGCAGAGTTGTAAAAGAAAACTCTTGTTATTGCATTTCTTTATTCAAATCCTAACAATATTATCAATGATAATGCGAGATAGCTTGTTTGTTACGCTTTCATGCTTAAACTTATCAACTGACTATATATGCATGGTGGAAGGGCTTTTTCTAAGTTCATCTGGCTAGTAGATACCACTCTCAAAATTGAAAATATTTCGTTAAGCATCTGTTGGTGTGTTCCGGCAGCTGCACTTGATAGCTAATTCCGCTCTAAGTTTAGCGTGTTTTTAGACCACATTGTCATTCGACAACAGATGAGATTGTCAAACGCTAAAAACTCATAAAGTATTAAAAAGAAGTTGAATACACGTTGTCAAAGGCACAGAAAAGAAGATATGATACTTGTACGAGACATCTATTTTAATTTAAAACACGGGAACATTTTAAATCGATATAGAAAAAATATGATTATGATAGAGAAATGAGTGCGTTTGCTCTAAAAGCTCTCAGTGCACTGCGTCAAATCTAAAGAATTATAGTATAAGACTCAATCGACGCGGGAATGCAGCCGAAATACATAGGGCTGGTTCGTACAGTACCCTTCATTCATAAAAATACTGTTACCAAGAGCAAATCCACATTAACTCGAGGGAAGCCGCGAGCGACAGCTGTATTTGTATACATCTCTAAAAATTTGAACTCCTGAGGGCTACTTCTTTTGATACTACGTGGCCATCATATTTTGAACGTATTAGGGAATTTAAATGATTGTTTAATTTTTATTCTGTTAAAAGTGTAATTTTTGACTTAGCAAATTATAATTTCTTTATTTATAAGTCAGAATCTATATAAAAATTTTCATTCATTCTTATAAACTTGATGGAATTCCTATGTATAGACAATTGTTAAACTTGCTTTCTTCCGTCAGCTAACCTCTGTTCTTTTGTTCATAACGTAGATTGAATTACCAAGATCTCTATTAATAATATTATTAAAGAAAATGGATTTCATGGTTAAACTACGCAACCCATTTTTGTGAAACTTGACAAAGCTAATTAAAACTCCGGATAACATTAGATCAGAACTTTCCTCTACACGGGCGGGTACGCGTCTCCACAGATTCACAGCAGCAACCATCCCGGCAAGACCGAAGAAGTTCGAAAATTCTTATCTTTGTCGTACTGTGAAGGTGTAGAATTGCCTCCCAGCCAGTGGGTTCCCTTCCTTTTATGACATGGGGCCCTTTAAACGAGGTGTGAAGAGGCACATGTGCAGGTCGGCATGATAGCGACGACTGCCGTTGTTATTTAACACCGACAGTCGCCGTTATTTATGGACTGTACTGTACCTTCCACCAAGTACCGTCCAGTCACTTTTGCCGAAACAGTTTAAAAAAAAAGAACATTAGCTTCTAGGTTTTTATTTTAGCGGTTGCGCTCTGACGAAATATTAATAAAGGCGACTAGGCACGAAGGTGACGCAGTTTTTGTTTGTCATTGCTAACTTAGTCCATTTCAAACGCTTGGTAGCATTATTAGGTGACTTGTTACTGGTTTAGATAATTTTATCGGTTAAGATGATAAGCACTCGGCGCCAGGAGGTGAAATTACTAGCATAGTTCGTTAAGGTTAGTTAATGGTTTATTTATCTACATCAGTATGTCCTAGTTACATAATATCATTTGTAGATAATATAAATGCTAAGCTGTAATATTTTTAGAATGTAATGTATCAGCTTTTCTTATAAAGTAATTGAGTCGTTGCATTTCGAAATGTGCTAAATCCAATTTTAAGCGTTCATATAACATGTTTAATTTTTTAAGTTTTCCAGTTTTTATACACCGAGAACGAAGTTAAAATTTTGCTGTTTATAAGGTTTTTAGATTTTTTCACATGTACAAAATTTGAAGATATTGAAAAATAACGTAATTAGGAAGGGCTAAAATTGGATTTAGATTACTTTGAAATGTAAGGACTCAATTGCAGTATAAAGTCTCGTCAATACAGTGCATATAGCCGTAAGTTCGAGCTTGTGCGTAATATACTCAAGAGTTTTATACAAAACTATATTAAAATATCACTATAAGAATCTGGAAATTTATTTATTCTTAAGTCGTTTATATGTTATACATAACATAATACGTTTTTTATACCAAAATTTGTGTTTTGTGCAACTATATTCATAGCGGTCAAAAAGTTCTCCGAGAACTATACTTATTTGTTGACTGTATTATTATCACTTTCAGGAAATTAGGACTCGATTCGTATTTGTGCAGTAATTTATTTATAGAGTGCAAAAGGGCTTGGTTCATTGTAACCAAAAAGATAGGTCTTGTATAGGCGATTAATTTGTAAATCACGTTTGGAGTATTCAAATTCAAATTCGTGTATATATTGGATGTGTATCTATAAGAGCTTGGAGAGTGTATCTATAGCTATCTCTCTGGACCTTATATTTCTCTTAAATCAAAAATGCTTATTTTAGCACTAAAACTCACCGATACCTTTAAAGCCAAACTGAAGGCATTACTACTGTAGCATCATCTAGTAAATAACGTATTGTAGCTATTGAATGTAAAGGAAGGAATAATGTAGTAAAAACCAGAGTTATGTATTTGGACGACATGTTTGCACGAACTCAAATTGCTTGTTGTAGCATTCAAACCCAGAAATAATTTCGAAGTCTTTACCGGAGGCACTACCACCGTAATAACATCTACTAAGTAACGTGTTATAGTTATTAAATGTAAAGGAACGGATAACGTAGTAAAAACACCTTGGTTATATATATAGATAACATGTTTCCCTGAACTTAAATTACTCATTATAGCATTCAAATCCCATACTTGAAGGCACTACCACTGTAACAGCAGCTATTGAACAATATATTGTAGCTAGTAAATATAATAGAAGGGATAACGTAATAAAAACACCATAAATATAATGCAACGCATGCAGAATAAATTTAGTATATCTAATTAAGAGATTAGGTCTACCAGCAACCAGTCAAAGATGATACCAAGGATAGGCAGATAAGCAGTTTTGGAGCAGCACCATCTGTCGACTTTCATATGGATCTCGTATCTTATTACAGCTGTAGTTTATAATAGCACTAAGAGCCAATGATCCGTTTCTATCGCACGTTCAACCTTGAGCTAAACGCAAACTGGTTTTGTTTTGATAACTATATAGTAACTGAAACCTTGGCACACTTGCTGAATCGTGAATTCAAATTAGTTTTCACTTTTTATTGTATAATATTTACTACTATCTGTTGCACCGTTATCCGTTAGATTACGATGAGATATATATTTCTTACTATGTATAAAAGTTTTTATCGTTTTGTATAGTTATTAGTAATCAAAACTCGATTCAAAGTTACTTTCCCATTTTATTTTATATTATAGGTGGCAAACAAACAGGCGGATCACCTGGTAAGTGATCACCGTCCTCCATAGATATTAGCAACACCAGGGGAGTCGCAAGTGCGTTGCCAGCCTGTGTTTGGGAAGGGGGTAGAAGGAGGAGAGAGGAGGTGGATCTCCAGTGCTCTCACTGACCGAACGAAACGCATTGTTAACGCAAGGACTGTTATTTCACGTTGGTTTCCTGTGACAAGGTGGTACTACCCAGGGCGAGCCGGTCCATTCATGCTGAAACCAGTAATAGCTTCAGCGTGGGTCTCCCACCTACAAACTTATCTACCTTACCGCCACCACCTACCTTAGTTGTTTTTATTATATCAGACTATATTAATTTCAGTTAGCTCATAAGGAACTAATTGTCAAGGGTTCACTCTACGGCATCTTTCTTTACACGACTGACAGTATTCTTTTTTTGTACGTCAAGAGATTATGATTAAAATAACATAATTTATAACTATGACACTTCCGAACGATTTGGACAAAGTAATTAATGGAAGAACATCGTATTTGTGTCCGACAAGATCGCTAGATACGAATATATCTAATAGATTATTTTACTTTAACCATAATTTTTGACGTAAAAAAAGAATACTGCCATTTAAGTAAAGAAAGAAGCAGTAATAGGAGAAGGAATAACCACTTTAGTACTTGGCTTAGGCATATCGCGTTCCGGGATCACTCGAAGTATAAGCAGTAAAGAAGTAGGGTAGTAGTGCCTATGTCATACTGGATAGTTCCTACCTTGTGTACTTTTCATACTATCTTTCTTTAGTCTCTACTGTCGTTACTTTCTACTGTCATTACAACTGTCATTAGTGTCGGCCGGAGAGTGTCGTTCTGTCGGTGGATACGTAATGTTTATCATGACATACAGTCCGTCACTAGGTACTATGTATAGTATATATATATATAGTACTATGAAAAAAGTACAATTTCAGAAAATATCGTAACAGTATCTGCCGGAAAAAGTATAAAAATATATATCAAACTTATTGTAATTTATCTTGTCCTTAGGCCTCTTCAAAGGCTCAACAACAACGCTAGACGGCATCGGCCTGCGACCGATGCCAGCAGAGAGGCCGAAGACGTTACGAAAACTGAAATCGGTATACGACGCGTCACCAACAGAACCGCCCATCATAACAACTACTTTGACCAGCAATGGGCAACCACACGAGAGGAACGTCAATGGAGTCGAAGATGAAGTCAGGAGGCGCAGTAACACGACCAGTTCGAACCAAAGCGGGGAGAAGTCGCTTTCAATACTCAGCCCGTTTGATGAGCAGGTGAGTAATATTACAATTAAATTCTTAATTATATCTTATCTGATGCTAAATATTGAAGTCGTGAATTTACCTTATATATTTGTACTCTAGACCTAGAACTTACGCATGGAAGAGTACTTGGAATAAGTAGTAGTTTTTTTTTATCAATTCAATGTACAAAGACATGCCGAGTTATGGTTTAGGTGAGAATGCTTAGACAGATGTTTGGTGTAAATAGAATGCATAAGTATAGTAATATGACAGTATCACCGATGTCAGAGAAGATTACTATGGTTTCGATATGTCTAGAGCAAGGAAAGTCATGTAACTAAAATCATTTCAGTATAAAGTGAATATAGGAGTAGAGAAAAATAGAGTAAGGTATGAATGGGTTAAATGAAGAGTGACAGCTGTTTGAAAGTCACGAAATTTAAAAGAAAGTTGATAGAGGAGAGTAGATGTGAGTAGAAACATGTTGTGCTGTTCCTAATTATATAAGATAAAAATAATTGTAATAGTGCTTAGTTTAATTGACTTAATAAGCGCTTGAATGAAGCACATAAGGACAGCCCTAATATTTGTACATGTAGAAATTAATGAAAATTGGAAATGATTTACGCACACTAAATAGAAAAACGATTATTCCAGTAAAAATTAGTAGAACTCAGGATGTAGTAGATGCATGAAGATATTAATTAACCTGGAAGTGACAGGTTTGTAAAGGAAAGAGGTAGTTAATGGTCACTAAATAATACATTAAGTTCCGAATACGGCTTTGTTTTCTCCGTATGACAGACGCTTGTATGTCGAAGTGTCGAACGTGATTATTAGTTCCGAGACAAGATGTTTTGTACAGTTATGTATGTATATATTTATTACTAGCCGTGCCCGCGATTCCGTCCGCATGGAACCTAATGTAAAAAAACAGTGACAAATAAAATAATCTGAACGTATTAAGTCCATTTACTTATCTACTTTTCTCTCGTACTTAAGTCGCATCGTCATTAAAAGTACAATAACTTTTGATAGACCTTACTGAATTGAATGAAACAAAGACTAATCGTTACCCGAAGACATGCTTTATGATTTTCTTGAAGAGGTTTTATCATGAACACGATATTTTAGCAGTGATGCGTGTTCATACAAACAGACATTTCTAAAATTGATTAAAATTTATTTTATTACTTATTTCTAGACACAATTTTTTTCACAGAAATCTAAAGAGTACACGTTGGATTTACATTCTTATTATATGTATTGATGTATGTGTTTTGTTTGTGCCAGTTGTATCTTTTTTTTATATCATAGGCAAACGAAAGGTGGGTCACCTGATGTTAAGTGATCACCGCCGTCCATAGACACTCGCAACACAGTGGAGTCGAAGTGCGTTGCCAGCCTTGTTTGAGGAGAGGGGGAGGGGGGGGGGGGGGGGGGGGGGGGGGGGGGGGGGGGGGGGGAGGGGGCCCCCCGGGGCCCCAACGAACGAAACAAAAAAAAAAAAACAAAGAAAGTTAACTTAAATGGGGGTTTTTGTGGTGGGGGGGAGAATACCGGGGGAGCCGAACAATCAAAATGAAAAAAGAAAAAAAATCAACGTGGGTCAAAAAACCAAAATTAAATAAAATAAAAAAAAAAAAAAAATAAAAAAATTAAAAAAAAAAAAAAAAAAAAAATATATTTTTAAAAATAAAAAAAAATAAAAAAAAAAAAAAAAAAAAAAACAAAAAAAAAAAAAAAAAAAAAAAAAAAAAACATAAACTAATTATAAAAAAATAAAAAAAAAAAACAAAAAAAAAAAAAAAAAAAAACAAATAAAAATAAAAAAAAAAAAAAAAAAAAAAAAAACGAAAATACCTCAAACAATGAAATTAATAAGAAAAAAAAAAAAAAAAAAAAAAAAAAAAAATTATAAAAAAAAATAAAAAATTAAAAAAAAAAAAAAAAAAAAAAAAAAAAAAAAAATAAAAAAAAAAAAAAAAAAAAATAAAAAAAAGAAAATAAAAAAAAAATTAAAAAAAAAAAAAAAGGGGAAAAGGGGGGGAGGGGGGGGGGGAAAGGAAAAAAAAAAGAGCGAAGAAAAAAAATACAAGAGAAAAAAAGAGGAAAAAAAAAGAAGAAAAAAAAAAGAAAAATAAAAAAAAAACACGAAAAGAACAAGGGAGAAGAGAAAAAAAGAAGAAAGAAACAAATTTTTTCTTCCCCGGAACACACAAAAGCGAGAAGAGAGAACAAAAAAAAAAAAAAACCACGAAAAAAAAAACAAAAAAAAAAGAGAATAATAAGAGGAGATATAGGTAACACACCACACCAAAAAAAAAAAAAAAAAAAAAAAGAGGAAAAAAAAAAAAAAAAGAAAAAAAAAAAAAAAAAAGAGAAAAAAAAAAACGAAAAAAAAAAAATGGAGAAAAAAAAAGAAGGAAAAAAGGAAAGGTTTTATTAAGTATTTTTTTGGTTTTGGCGCGGGTGCCTGTGTTTGCGGTTATGTGGGTTTTTTTGTTTTTTTCTTCCATCTAGTACGTTCTACGATGTTAGACTTGACAAAGACTGCCAATCAGGAATCAGGAGAGTTATCCCCAGAGGACACTTATATTGTGGAATTATAACTCCTTTCGGATGTTTTCCCGTGGGTCTATCACTGAACTATGAAGTCCTTAGAGAAAAAAATAGATAATAGTTGAAAAAAATAAATGTTTAAATTTTTTTTTGATTATTTGAAAAAAAAAAGGAAAAAAAAATTAAAGAAATTTCCCAAAAAAAAAATAAAAAAAAATAAAAAAAAACGAACAGGTGGGTCACCTGATGTTTTCTGTAAATTGAACTTTAGAAACAACGCAAGCTGAGCAAATAAAAAAAAAGCATTTTTTTTTGGGCCTTGTGATATACATGTGATGTTTTTTTGTTGTTGTTAACTTCCATAAACTGCGGTGACCGCTTCCCGTTAGGTTGATCGTACGCTTGTTTACCATGGTCATGCTATAAGATGAAAATGTTGATCCAATCTCCTAAAACAATTTAAAAAAAATATCTTTCTTGGTACGAGCGTTATATAATCTGCAGTTCAAAGTTATATGGACGAAACCCAAGCTTAAGTCTAGACAATGGCGTGAAGAGGTTTGGAAGGCTGATTTCTAGGTAGAAGCTTTATTTTACTAATTTTCAATTGGTCAATTTAACTCATGCCAATCTGTTCTGCCATATTTTAATTGGTTTCTAATGGGCTTACCTGGTACTATTTCAACGTTTCTTTTTGATAACATGTTCTTTTATTGATGGTAAATAATTAATATACTATATTTTGTCGTATGCATTGTAGTAAATTGTCGAATTAAACAAATTGTTATATATTTTCAATTGGCTCTAAAAAGAATAGCAATTACGTCTCATGACGAATGCACGTATTATCTTCGGGTAGGCGCTATATTATTAAAATGAGATTTAAGGTTATAAATTATGTACTACATATCTGCAAATTTAATGGTATTTGTCGTGCCCATTAGTATTACTAATATGATATTGGGTGCATTAAAATACAATATATTTAACGCTATACAATTTCGTTAATTTCTATTTTGCTTAAATATAGTTTCGTTCATTTACTACTTTTAGATATGATCTTCGACTATACTATACTTATGCTTATTCAATATACTTTATTAGAGTGAAGGTTAGTTTGCACATCCGTCTGTAATTAATTGGCCGCTACTAAGTCTTACTACAACAAAAAAACGTTTGATTTTATTTGCACGACTACCTGCAACACGTTGTACCCAGTACCCGCATGGTTAATCCATGACACGCTGAGAACTTCGTCTCTGAATGAGACAGTGTTAATATACTCGTATTAAAATATAAAATGTAACAACAAACCTTTAACAAAGACACGGATGCGGGTGAACGCCCTCATTTATTTGTCCTTATGATAAAAAATTATGTCCCTGTGACAAAACGCAGGTAGGCAGGTGTTTTCGTAATGTATTGGACATCGACAGATGTTTTTGGAAATGCAACACGCAATATAAAATCATCAACATATTAATGACATGATATTGAGAAATAAATAATTTTTCGACGTTAGTTTCTCTATACTTTAAATATCATATACGATAATAAATACTAGATTTTGTTTGCGGTTTCGCTCGCTTTAATGTAGAATTTTAAAATAAAATATAGCCTATTTTACTTGCTGGTATTAATGTAACTTTTTATAAGTGAAAGAATTTTTAATATCGATTAAGTAAAATTTTTTTTGAGTTAATCCATTAGAAACAAAAAATTTAATCTTCCCTCTTTACAGAAGTAAGTATAGAAGATATTCTTGTAAAATTTAAAATAATAAGTTTATGTACAGAATTGAATAGACCTACAAAAAACCGTACTTATATAACGACTCTAGATCGAAGTTTTACTAAGAAAATATATTGCTTCGTTATGCACTAATCCAACCCGAAGCGTAGAAAAAATAGACTGAGCTGCTGATGTTATGTGATACATGGAATATGCAGTATCCAATATAAAATGTACTAAGAATTAGAACAATGGACGAACGGTAGGAAGACTGTAACAATGCGTTATTGAAATGCACATTTGAATTCCAGATCATAAATTCCGTTCACATTCACAAACAATAAATGAGGGTCTTAATTATAAAGTACTCATTTTTGCACGTGGCTACGCGCTGGCAACTGAGTTGGAGCTTTTGGTGAAAGAAAACACCGTAGAGAAGAAGTAGAGAAGAGAAAAAACCGTAGAGCTACGCTGAACCTATTAATGGTTTCGGCATGAATGTGTCGGCTTGACCGGGTAGTATCACCATATCACAGTGAACCGACGTGAAGTAACAGTGCTTGCATTGTTGCGTTTCGTTCGGTCAGTGAGAGCGCCGGAGGCTCAACTCCGCTCCCCTTCCCCCCATCCCTTACACCCCCTCTCCCCCAAGACAGGTTGGCAACGTACTTGCGTCTCTCCTGGTGTTGCAAGTGTCTATGGACGGTGGTGGTCACTTAACATCAAGTGACCCATCAGATGAGATTATAGTCAAACGCTGAAATCTATAAAGTATAAAAAAAACGCTCGCGTTAATGTAGTTTTGACCTATCCCTAGGCAACGATTTTTTTTTCTCAGCGAAAAAGATACCCAACGTCCTTTCTCTTCTGTATCCCTTTGACAATGTGTATGCAAAATGTTATGATCATCGGTCGAGTAGGGAAGTGCTTTAAAGTGTAACAATAATAAAAATAAACTAACGCACATTGGCATTTCTAACATTATCAAGGATTAATGAAGTCTAACTGTCATCCGCAACTTCGCTTGCGTTTTTGATGATGTCACAATATATCATCTTTATATAACTCAATCGACTTATGCAACTAATGCAACGCACTATGATAGCTCTAAGATAGCATTTAACCAAACTTACTAGATACTCATCGTTATATATTTCCCAACTTCTACACATATTTTGTCATTCCGATGTATAATTTTTATAAATATAAAGTTTCACCAAAAACCGTGAATAATTTACGCGTGAAAAAGTAAATAACGCCATACATTCTCACAAAGTTTCTCGTTTATAATGTTACTAACAATTTCCTGCGGCTTTTCATGCGTTTATCGTAGACTCTGACTGACGGAAAAATTGCAAATTTTCATACAAAGTTTCTGTCCATTTTATCACCATATTACGGACTGAATTTCCAAAAATCCTTCCCTAATACTCACATACATTGTTTTCACGGCTCTACTCCAATTGTTTGTGATGTGCGTTCATATGTCAATCAGCTATATACATAGATTAAAAGTTAAACATACCTGATCATATATATTTGTTTTTCAAACAGGAGGAGTGGGCAAAGATATCCGAAATAATGGCTTCATTCGGCAGCAAGCTCGTGAGAGAGTCTGTATTCGTGTCCGAGCTGGAGCAGGAATTCACAACGAGGCTTGGACTCAGTTGCTCGGAGTCTAGTCTGAGTCCATCCGTGGTCTCGAATCTTGGTTTATGGCTTTCGGGCATTGGACTTCATGACTATGAATCTCTTTTCCTGGAAAGCGGTTTCGATGACATCGAATTTGTTGTAAGATGATTATTTTTGTAGCTATATCTTTTTCATGTTTCTTTGGCACGTATTATGTCTAATAAGTCTTATTTTTTTAAGCGATAATGGCTCATGGTATCGTCGATCCACGTAGGTTTCAATCTTTGCGACTGAATCGGTGTTTCCGTGAAGGAAAACATAGTGATGACACCATAGTATGGTGTATAGTATTTTCTAATCCCACCTTGCTAGCTACCATCTTCGATTTGAAAGTCTGTGACCAACTGATGTATAATGGTAGCTGCACTTCAGAGCCAATCCTCTTCCAGGCTTACCAGGTAGCTCCAGGTCAAACGTTAAAATTTATGAAGGATTTTTTTATAAAAGCATAGAAAAGACACGTCGTTATGCCTGATGATAAGCACGATAGGAACCAACTACAATGTGGTTCACTAAAAGAGTTTATTACTTTATTGTTTCAGAACGGTGTTTTAGACGAAAACGATTTGAAAGAAATGGGCATCGAAGAGAATGACAGACATAAAATATTAGAATCAGCTAAACAGTTACCTCTTAAAATAACAGAAATAAGCAATAATTATAACAATAATAATATAAGTAAAAACCAAAACGAATCTGTAGAGGAATGGCTAAGGAATATTAATTTAGAACAATATAGTGAGACATTTAGGAAACATTTGTATGTAGATATGGATAGGGTGAGAAGGATCTGGGAAGTCGAATTGACAGCGGTTCTTGAGATACAGAAAGCGGGCCACAGGAAAAGGATTCTAGCATCAGTTTCTGGTGAACACAATGGACCTACTAACAATATAGAAGATATTAATGCTGATCTCAATACTCTGGTAAGTGAAATATATTTTGTTTCCAATATTTTAAAGAAATCCTTGTTCTGGATTTTCGTAAATTTTCATACTGTATTTCGATTCAGTTTGATGTGTGATTGTTTTTATTTTTCATACGCTACATACATAATTAAATATATAAAATATTATTGGTCCCAAATCGTAGCAATGCTAAACACTAAGTCTACATGCAAGTATTTTTGCATAGCCATAAAACTGAACTAAACCTTACATTGTATTTTTTTTAATAATATATATTTTTGTAAATATATGCAATATTCCTCAATAATGTAATGCTTTTAGTTACAACCTCTATAAAATGATCAAAAGGAACAAAATACGTTACTGACCTTGAATTTCAAATATATAAAGTTCTTATCAATGCTTAAATCTCTCACGCTTTTATGTGACATCGATAAAGATTCCACACGTAGCATTTGAATATAAGCTGATGAACTTTACTTGTCGCATGTTAATATACACTAATATCATTGTTGTGTATTCGAGTCACAAAATAACAGGGCCACCATACTTATCCAACACATTACGCATGATAATATTTGGTCTCCCATGGTGGTTAGTGAATTTAACAATTTTGTGAATATATCTAATCATTTTATACATTTTTGATAAAAGTCATAGTATACCGATATATATACCACGTGGAGTGTAAATATATTAGTATATCGTAGTAATAATTATTCCTTCGATAACTGTAGTATTTTTTATGAAATTGCAATGGTAAAATAGTTAGACCGGCGGAATATCAATTTGATGTTCGCTCGTGTTCAGACCAAAGATTTTTTCGAAAATTACGTACATTTAATAGTTAAATTGATACACTATGGACTAATTAATGGTGAAGAACTACACAATAAGGAAGCTTGAACCTGACAAATGTTCTTGTTGTACTTTATCTAGGCAAGATATGTAACTGTGGCCGTTTCGCCGTTCGAAATCGTTGATACGTCGTGAACTGGCGTGGTAACTGCATCTTTTATCGAGAAGAGACTTTTGGCCCAGCAATAGAGCGTTTACGATAAAACGTTATTATTATTGTTTTATATCGAAAACTTGCACACTGCATTCCAGTAAATTGCAATTGTACCGTGATTGACGAGTCGTGCTGTCCCGCACTTTGGTACGGCTTGTCATAGACTTAATACCTACAACTAGTAAATTACGTACATCTTAACGTATTTTCAATAAGAGTGAAATGGACACATTAAGACAGAGACATATACATGACTCACATGTACTCAACAATGAGTGTTTTTAAGAACTTTTTAAATACGGAAGTGATATCCATTTATATAATATCAGATATATATGTAAATACAAGAAGTGAATTAAGTATCACAGAAGCGTGGGTACTAAAGTTGTCACAATAAACTGAGCAATCAGTTGAATCGAAATGCTTGTAAAAAGGATATCCTTAGTGATGCGATCAGCGTAAACAACGATCGTCGCATGTAGGGAGTTGCCAGGATACTGATGCTTTCGACCAACTCAACGTGAACGGAAGGGTGTTATAGTAATCTCGTATGTAATTTAACACTTGGAAATCCAAACAGTTACGGACCATGTTTTTTATTTAACTTTTTAATAATGTGTTTTAATAGTGATTCTTTGATTTTCTTCTTAGGCTGATGCCACCACAGTAATATGAAACGTGTCTTATATCTCGATGTTATGAAATAAAATTTGGTTCTTCCTTAAATGAACATTTGACAATAACCAACAATACGGACGGATCTTTAAAATCCCACTGCTAAAACACACCACTTGGCAATAGATTTTGGTTTTTAATTGCGCGAACAGCTATACAAGTATAAAAGTAGCTATTTATTAGATTCGAATTTACGTCATTTTGCATTTTTTCTGAACGTGTTGCCACTTATTCGTCAAGCTTCTAGGTATTTGAACATAACCAGTCATGGAAATCGTAAATCAATATACCAGCTACAAATATGCTTTATAATTATTTTTTCTATGATATTGTTGTTCATTATATCGCTTTAATATGTCCACTCTGTTCTTTATTTGTTCTTAAATCATAAAAACTACCTAGAGCTTCGTTGCTTTTCTAAATTATGGCCATTTAATACATGACATAAGAATGTCCATTGTTCTGTTAACATAATGGTCACTATATTGTAATGTATCGACGATTATCGTCACATACATCCTCAGTGTGGGTTTATCAGATTTTAAATTGATTTATTTGATTGTTAGGGATGTGCCGGTAGTGTATGAACCACAAACCATAAAAGTCACGTTTAAGGAAAGGGCTCCTTATTAGCTGGTCAACTTTTATAGTTCACGGCAGAATAATTATTGTAATTTTATAATGTCGGTAGCTCAGAAATAGTGAGTTCGGCTTTATCATTGAACGATTCTCCGAATCATATAACGATTCAAACATTTCGGTGAAGAGTTAATAGTTAAAAAAAAGATATGTGGTAGCACTCTGGTTCCGAGAGTTTCTCTATACTATGGCATATTTTATTTAAATATAGGTAATGTAAATTATATTTTTTAAATTTTCAACGTTTTTAACGGACGACACGGTGCGTGCTAAACTAACAAACTTATATTTTGCATTCGTATAGTATGCTAAATGAAAATAACGGCAAATATAACTTCGTCGCATCATAATATCTTTATTTTTTTTATAGAATTTGAAAATAATTGTTTTTGGGCCTAGCCCTTAGCTTATATTAAAACATTACTGTTCATGTTAATTTTTTTTTATTTCAAAGGAGGCAAATGAACAGGCGGGTCATCTGATGTTAAGTGATCACCGCCGTCCATAGACAATAGGAACACCAGTCGCAAGTGCGTTGCCAACCTATATTTGTGGGGGAAGGGGAAGAGTGAGGGGGAGGAAGGGGGAGGGGAGGTGGTCCTCCGGCGCTTTCATTGACCGAACGAAACGCAACAATGCAAGCACTGTTACTTCATGTCGGTTTTCTGTGAGAGGGTGGTACTATCCCGGGCGAGCCGACCCCTTTATACTGAAATTAGTCATTTCCCCAGCGTGACTCTACCACCTACAAAAACTTATTAACTTATTACATAACTATCGAAACCCAGGAAGTAGCATGTTGGTCTTAGTAACTTACCTGTTAATTATGGATGAAGAGCCTATTTTAATTACCTTAACTTAGAAACTGGAGATCGCAGTATTTGGTTTTTATGTCAACTTAATACTGCACGCAGTTTTCGAGACGGGCAACAGTATGGATCAATTTTTACGTCATGAGACACGGATCATAAAAAGGAATCGAATTTAGTTAAAAAATGATCAATTTCCAATTAAGAACCTATTGAAACATCCCTATGGGTACAGTCGATACTGCAGGTGAAACAGTTAATCGTATACGATCACACCTGTGCTGGGGTGTTACCGGGTAACGCCCCCGGCACGTGCGTCACGGTAATTAACATCAAGATGAGCAATTTAACAAGGATTAGCCGTTTTAATCCCCCGCCAGACTTTCGTGGAAAAGGTGATTATGGGACGGGCGGTTAAGTGCTGCTTAATTTAAGTATATGTAATTTTAAAGGGATTTTAATAATCACGGTATTTAGGTGTGTGATTGTCAACAAAGATTTCTTCTCTAGAGACGACGATGCATCGGCGAAGTCAAGTGCCGAATAATTAACAGGATTGTACCTGGTATTTAATTTAGTACGTAAGAAAGAGATAGTCGGCTAACTTTGATTTCGCATAGCGTTATTTATATTTATAACAGTTATTGCGCTGTGCGATGAAGATAACACTTTACAAATTGAAGCAAGCCGATCTTGGCCGAAGGTCTCACTCTTGCCTCCGACGTACTAACTCAAATGTCGGGTACTATTACGGAGCTCAGAGATTACATAGTGGTATTAGGAATGTCAGATAATAGAACATATCACTGCCATGTATGTTACACCCACTGTAGCGTCACGATTAAGCGTATTGTGTTCCGAGATTAGTGGTGTAAAAGGATCTTTGATCGTCTTAGCAACTTCTTTTAGTTTGTCACGTTTCTAAATTAGCTAGTACATATCTAGTTGCCAAGAGGTTTGTAAGTCGATATGACAGCGATGGAAGATTTATTAGTAGTTGCCATTGTTTGTTATTGTACTGTGCTTACCATCAGGTACAGTGCCATCACTTTATCCTGCTAATAAAAAAAACATTACTTGAACATTAAACCACTAAATTACAAATCTTTCAGTTGGAGGGTGGTGGCTAACTAAACAGGCTTAGAAGGACTTCCACCATGTTATGATTTCATAACGATGTTTTCCTTTACCAAAAGCTATGGCTCATTTGCAAGAACTCGAGTATAGATCGGGCGATGCGGTGTTCGAAGACGCTAACCACTGAGCCATCATCGCTTCTAAACTATTCTATTAATATTAACATACAAGGAAAACTAAACAATAACGTAGTATAAGAGATGCTTATAGCATACCGTAGTAAAGCATTGGACAACGTTGCTTAATTATGATTTTACAATGGACATACGTATGTTGTATAAGCCTTACACGAGAATACAGTTAAAGTTATTATGAAGCGTACAGTAAAAAATAAATGCACTGCCTTTTTTTTTAATTTCACCCATCGCTAAACCCGTATAGGTAATTAGCGCTCAATTCGAAGTCTATTCAACGGCCTCCATTCATACATAGAGTGGGGCACTCTAACCATGGCTGTTGGTTAATCCGAGCGAAATATAACCAAAATGCCATGTATAATTGATTCAAGTATTTCCTTCAAAATATTTTATTTAGGACTAGCTGATACTCGCGATTTTGTTCTCCAATATATAGTTATAATATAATAATTTCAAATAAACTAAACGACTAATAATTTCAAATAAACTAAACGACTTATTTTATTTTCCTGAGATTTTAAATACCATTTTGTTTTATAAAATGGTTATTTACATGTGTACGTAATTATTCTAGCAATCATTGAATTATATTACTATACACAAACCATAAAGTGGGAAGAATGTACACCAAGAAATCAAGATGATCTACTGCTTAACAGTCGATGAATTTGGTAGTCGATGATAGTCTTGTTATTGACATTTCTTGAGAGACAAACCAATTTGATCAGATCGGAACAGGAGCAAACAGATAGTGATTGGAAATCACTATATCCATGTTCGTAGGCAAAAGCCCTGACCAAATGGATACAGAGACCGTCTAAATAGTAACTGAAGATACGGCACGAATATTGCAACTGTTCGAAAACGCATGGTTATTAAAATGGTTCCCTGAAGGGCTGCACACTATACACGTCCCCTCTATTGAAATTCATTGCCTCGGAATATTTTTCTATTCACTAAAGCCTGAATACACACGCCAACGTATTTTATCAACACCGTATGACACTCGTCAAATTAGACGTTTCACACTGTCAATTATTTTTTCCACTCGTGTGCCTTTTACTTAGTGCCTTAATTAAAATTTTACGCTTTCCCGTTCGCAGTTTTTCACATTCACGTTGCATCGCTTGTTGTTTTTACACTTGTGAAGTGTGAATCTGTGTTCGAGTGCTATTTTTCGTTTTGTTTCCACTGTGGCCTTTGTTTGTTCTACTTGCGTACCTTTTCCGATTTAATTAGGGATCGTCGCCTCTGGTTTATTTTTGTGAATTGAAGCTACATTTATTGTTTTTGGTTTTATGATTGTTTTCTATTTCCTTAACGCCACTTGAAAGAAGAGAGCTTTTGATAGGCAAAACAACATTTATTATTTATTTAATGAGTTAGTAGTCTTCAAGATAACATATACCATAGATTCTAATGATTTGACATTAATGGATTTGTGTAAATTGTTAGCAAAGTTCGCTTTAAAATAATTTTATTTAAAAAATAAGCGAGATAGTTGCAATAAAAGTTTCTATACTTATTACAATTATTTAGAAGCAAAACGTTCGTAAATTAGATATCTTAATGTAAGATCAAGGCACTTACATAAACAATAATTAAAGTTGAATTATTAAAGATTATACTACATGTTTAATTTTTGTTTATTGTGGTGTCGTGTCGTATTGGTCAAATCTCAATTTGATGTCCTCAGGTTCGAATTGCGACATGTACACCAACATTTTTTTCAGATTCCCGTATATTTACTAATTTATATTAGCAATACTATCAGCTAACAGTAAAGGAAACCTGGACCTAAGTAAAGTTCGTGTAAAGTATCACGAAAATACGTGGGAAAAATATAGATCTTTTAATTTTACGGAGTCTGAAATCGCCAATACGTCGTGGGCAGGCGTCGTGATTATGCCCATACCTTCTTTCGCGAAGAGGTATATGCCCCAGCAGTGGGTTATTTTCAGGCTGATGTGATATCGTGTGTAGCATGACATGGAAAAGTATTTCCACGATATCATCATCACATACGCCGGTTGACTATTTGGAGGCAAGGGAATCAAGGGAGTCAAAGGGAAGACCACTGTCCACGATTATAGTAACACATTGGATTTATGGAAAATGTAAAAAAATAATAAGCAAGTAACACAAAAATTTTCTTTTGAAACTATCAAAGGCCTTCATATTGTTTCCTTCGAAAACCAGCTAATAAAAGTATAAACTAACTTAAAAGGAAAACATCTTACAACTACCAACTCAAATATCCGCGTACTTAAAACAACAGACACGACAATATTGATCTTCGTATAACCTATCCCTTTAGTAAGTTCATAATAATGAATGGTATTATTGTTTCAGAAGAACAACATACAACAGTTAAAAGAAGAAATCAAAGAGAAGTTACCTTCGGAAAATTTAAAACCTGTTCCACCTCCGGTTGTCCCAACGTTAGCGCCACCCGGTGGGGAAACCTTGAAACGTAGTAAGAAAAATCGTCCCGCACCTCAGCCTCCAAGACCTTCAGACCTGGAGATCAGAGCACCATCGGAACTGCTAGTCGGAGTGCCTGGAGCTTTGAAGACGCAATGGAAACATCAACCTTTTGTGCTTGTGACTGGAGCTGTTACTTATATAGCTAACGTAAGAATTAATTTTGTTGTTGTAACTTGTCAAGAAAGTGTAGATGTTTTAAATATCATTAACGCAGTAAAGCTTAAGGACATAAGTAATGTTTTATTAGTTTTCTACATTTCTACATTTTCTTAGTTTTTTTTCCTGTAACTAGATATTAGAAAAATTAAAATATATATTTCCTCCAGTACTTAGGATCAACGGTGGTCAAAGAACTACGTGGGACTGAATCTACAAAGAAATCGATACAGAAACTTAAGAAGTCGACTAAAGAACCGCGCGATTCACCCGACATTATTCTTTCTATTAGTTACAGAGGTGTCAAATTCTTGAACACGATTACAAGGGTAAGTTTTAATCGTATATTGGCTTCTTTTACTTGACAAATTAATTTCAGGACTTATTGTTTTAGGAATATATTTTTATTATATTATCCACTTTTTTTACAAAACAAAGCCGTGGATTCACTGATACTTAACCTAATCAATACGACCTTAAATTGATTTACCTTTTAAATTCGATTGAATAAGAAAAAATATATATTGATGAAATTTCAATTTAAGGGTATATTTATTATGGGTATTAAAAATTGGACATACCAATTTTTTTCTCTCCGTCATAAAATCATACCTCTTTTAGTTATGATGTAAACTTCGAATCAGCCCGTAAAGTCTTTGACGATCATCCAAGTGTTACGAACGGCAAACATCCCAGACGCCCAGACAAAAGGGACTCGAAACTAAACAAAAACCTTGTACTTTGTTCGCTTGATTTTTAATTATGGAGCATCGTGCACACTTGATCGGACCGGTGACCAATCTTCCCTTTGTGTTTCTAAAAATTCGGATTGTTTTTCAACCCCTTTTTCGTGATGAATTTTATGTCGACTCTTCACGGTTAGTTAGTTGAGATAATTAGTGTTGTTTTTTCTCTATATTGTGCTTTTATAATAAGAACACAATTGTTTTTGTTTTGGTTAATTTTTTGAATTATAATTTTGACCAATTTTTATGACTTTTTAATTATGAAGTTAAAAGTATTTTGTTTAGTCTTAATATCGTTATTTGGTCTGAAAGTGTTGATACATCGACATATCAGGAAATCTTTTCCAGTACTTTACAAATGCAGAAAGCATTTTTTTTTAGTAGGCAAATTTAAAAACTGAAAATATTTTTGCATTGTTTTTTTAAATATCAATTTGTTCACACCGTAAAGAGTATAATTTGCATCAATAACAACAACAAAAATGTTGTATTGCTTTTGGTATATCAATATACTAATATAATATAGTATCCACTACGGATATAACCAGATTCTATGGGCAACAATGTAACACAGCTCATGTGTACTATTGAATATTAACCACATATATAATCCAATTACTACTACAATTATGAACGTTACAACTTTAATCTATTAGGATTTGATCTGCGAACATGAAATCCGCAACATTCATTGCGCCTGTCAAGATGCCGATGATCTCACTCACTTCGCTTATATAACCAAAGACCACGGAACCAGGAGCCACTATTGTCATGTCTTCAGGGTCGCTACAATGGTAAGGAAATTATGAGTCAAACTATTTCTGTTCCAGACTTTGCTGATTCATTTACCAACGCTGACGTATTGTTTAATTTTCTTTTTGATCAGTTCTGTCTATATGTATCTCTCATATAAATATTGTTCAAATTATTTTAAATAAGTCCTACAGGAGGTATAAAAAATAACATTTTTTTCATACAATACCGTATTTATTATACACTAGCTTTTGCCCTCGGCTTCGTGGGTGTTAACCACTCAGCTGATTTTTTAAGACCCAGATCTCAGAATGGCGAGTCATGAATTTAAATATCTAGTCATTTTCTTTTGATTATTATTTTACGTTACATAAATTGTTTTTGTTCTTGTTTTTTTAATTTTGAAATAAATACTTTTTTTTTAACTTATACTGCCAACAGTCTGTTGGCCAGTGCATCGTAAGGTCTACATTCCTTTATATGGAGCTTGTCATTTACGCTTTTTGGACAGTCCAGGGGTTAAAGTAGATTTGAACTATCCCTCGGAAATAGTAATTTTTTTTCAGATGAAAAATTTCTTACGTCCCTTGCTTTTTTACCCTGAGAAAATGTATTTAAAATTTCGTAATTATCGATTATGTAGTTAAGGCGTAAAAACGTAACAAACGAACAGTCCTTTTTCGTATTTATGTTAGTTAGGATTCATTACAAAATTCATAAATATTTTCTACATAGTCTAAAGATATCTAAATTATTCCAGGATCAAGCGACTGAAGTCATCCTAACGCTAGGCGAAGCGTTCGAAGTGGCATATCAAATGGCACTAAGAGAACAATCCAATAGAACTAGAGTGACGCAATCTGTAGCGAAAACCCCAACTCATGACCCCATGACAACAAGCAACAAGGAGAAGCCGAACGTAAACCATGGTAGATCCCATTCAATAACAGAGATAAAATTGAATGGTCATCAATTGAAGGTAGCCCCATTGCCCGCTTCGTTGTCAAACGAAGATTTTCAAGCAACGAAAAGCTCCGATGGATCTAGAAGCCCTAGAACACCTTTACTTAAAGCGCCTATAGCTTCTACTGAAGAATTGTGAAGGTAATATTCGCTATTCGCCATCAACATTTGTCGAATGTTGAATTAGTAGGCATCATTTTAAACCTAAATTACTAAGATTCTCATGTCTTTCGTCATTTCATGATAATTAATGTTTTAAACGATATAAAAAAACCATATAACCGTTGGTGTTTCTCGAATTTTGGTAATAGGTATTTGTGAACATTGTGTATTCGGTACTAAACATTTTTGAATGTTAGCGTTTAAGGAGTAAAACTGGTCGTTACGTTAAGATTTTTGACACTGCTTTTTGAAGTCCATAACCTGTTTTACATTGTATGTAAGGTTGTAATTCACTTGACTTAACATATTAACAGTTGATATATTTGTTTTATTCGTCCAAATAAAACAAAAAAGAAGGCACGTATACATACATGCTAATACATTGTTTACAGCGAAAAAAAAAAACGTTGAATACGGGAAGCCAAGTGAAGTGCCATCATTAGACGAATAAACACTTTTACTATTGAATAGTAAATAATAGGGGCTGTTATATTTATAATGTAGTTTTCGAGTTGTATATTTCTGTTTAATTTTGTTACTTTTACGTGTGGAATGTTACGGTTAGTTGAATCGATCATAGACAAGTAATGCCTCTTCAAATGTTTACAACGCTTTAATGGTGAATAAGCTATTTATTATAAACACAAATGTCATTATAATTTGACATCCTAAAGTAGATTTTTATTTATCTGTGCCGTGTTTATGTCAAACCTTAATTTGACATTTTAGTTTGACACGAATATTTATAATTTTTAATAGGGGAGTTTTTGGCGGGATTTGAGTCTGTCATGTAGTGGATTTTATATTTTATTCATAATCTTGTGTTACTTGACTCTATATTGTGTAAAATTGGTGGTGTTTTATGTAATATAGTTTGTTTATTATATATAAGTGCAGTGAATGGAAAATAATATCACGGACCATGAAGTCTGAGATGCCACAAAAAGTCCTTGGAAAGTTCTAACAAGAGAGCCGCCATCTTGTTGGAACATTGAAATTATTCACACGACACTTATTGTGTAAAATATGTTGTAATCTCCATTGAAACAATACATTAACACTGGCAAGTGCTTCTACGGAGCTACAACAAGAAAAAAAGAAGAATAATAATTTAATAATGTTATTTATCAATAAAACAATAGAAACAAATATTATAACGGCTCTAGAAATAACATAAAAACGGCATAGAATTTTGAAGATATATTGATACATTTTTAGGCCTATATATAATCTCGTATTTTAGATATTAAGTTCTCTTATAATAATGCGTTACCATAATTTTCGGTGTCGTATTTATGGAATAACTGTAAATATTACGTTTAAGTTACTTATTAAATCGTGAAAGGTTGTTAAGTAATAACTCATCTTATGACAATCGAAATCGCCTAATATGACATATAGTACATAAAACATATCAAACTGATGTTATCTAAAGGAACCATGTTAAAAGGTACGTTTTACTGATAATTTGGAGGAATGGAAGAGCTCTTGTTAATGTGGTCATAACACTATATATTGGTATAAAATATTGAGCTTCCGATGTTAATTTTGCATGTAGTTTTATGATAAAATGTTGATGCACATAAATAAATTGTGTCTTGAAAATGACAAAAAAATATATATTGGATAATTATTCGTCTTTTATTCGATTAAAGCAAAATGTTTGCTCAATACATTGTTTTTGACTATACAAATAAAATTATATCTTTTCGTAGTTTATACTGTAATATTATATTACGTGTATATTAATTACCTTTTAATTTGTTCCAATTTTTTTTGGGGCACTGATTAAATAAAATACACTTGAAAATTTTAAAGTTTCAACAACTTCAACATTAAAACTGTCACCTAAATATTATAGTGGACGTTACGTTGCACTTCCGCCTGGAATTGATTGGTCACTACCACGTCTCACTGCAGGAAAAAACATTTAATTTTATTTGCGCGACGTGTACCTGAAAGTGTTAAATCTGAATAGAAAGAACGAGATATTAGTAACTAAAACTACAAAAATAATTTAAAAAAAGGTCCTCGGTGAACGGTTGAACCTCACGTCGGTTGGTATGTACGTGGTAGCGGCCAATCAATTTCTGGCGGAAGTGCAAAGTAACGTCCACTATAATATTGAATGAATGGACTCTCGCGAAGTAACGCCTTCTTCAATCAAATATATTAAAATTGTTGACAATTCTTTTCATGAAATAGACGAGGAATAAACACCCAACTTGTTCGTAATTAATGTCCCGAGGAAAAAAAACGCCCAGTTTACGAACGTGTTGATAGTACGGAGATGAACGCAGTTGTCGTGTCACGGTTGGCTCTAATTTTTGAAATCTTAAAATTTATAAAGTACTTTGAATTTTAAACGAGATGAGACGAACAAACGACACAGTGCTACGCTATATGTGTTCGAAATTAAATTGTTTAATTCGATGTTGTGTATATATATTTTTTATGTGATAATATTTTTAATTTAAAAAGTAAAAATTATTTGAAATTATTTTTGTTTCTTTTATTTATCGTCCTGTCTTATTTGTTGTTTTTATTTATTTATGTGTATATCCGACAACTTTATATATAAATGTTGCTGTTAATAAAGTAGATTATACATTTATATTAGATGTGTCTATTGATGTTTCATTTAAATATAGAATATATGAATATATATGTAATAATTTACTATAGTATTATAATGTTAGGGATTAATTGTGCCAAATAGCAATATTACAGGAAATAAACGCCAATATACAAAAACCCCATTTTTACATGATTTTGTCACGAAAGTGACACTACTTGCTCACAAAATAACACCAAGCTGTATAATATAATTTTTTATATCGTGCAATTTTGTATTTAGCCGTCCTTTTTTAATCTGGTCAGTTTAGTTTCCTAGTTGCAGTAATTTAAGTAGGCTATGATTGGAAAAAATAATTTTGTATTAAAACAATTCTATAAACTCGTTATCTCTTTGTTCGATAAGAACTATGAATTTTAAATTAACTTTTGAATGGGCTACAGATATTAAACTTTAAATATAGTTCAGATTGATGACAATACAATATACTTCGTTTTCTTGCTTGTCTGTTTATTTGTTTGTTTGAAAAAATGCAATAGTAAATTTCACACACACAAGACCAAAAACAGAAATAAATAAATAAATAAAACATACAATAAATAATTTCTTTTCTATATTCCACGTTTTTAAAGAATAAATTATACATTATATAATTAAACATTATTATAGCTATAATCTAAATATAAAACGGTGGAAAAAGTAGAGCGCATTTAGGAAGGAATATGGATTAAGTGAAGTCAAGTGCAAACTTTTTGACCCCTCTGAATATATTTGCAAAGAACACAAATTTTGGTATAAATATCGAGACAACTTAAGAATAAATAAATGACAATTATATATACCTCTAATAATTTATTAACTTTGTTTTGTATTGAAATATTGACTATATTATGCGCAAGCCATTTACGGCTATATTCAGAGTCATTAAAAAGTTTTGCGAAAACTCTCTTAACTATCTTTGACAATTTCATACAAACAGTTCTTATCTTTCATAGTTCCTTATTATATATTTATTTTGTACTTTTACATTAAAACCACGATACATCATAAATATATTTTTATTTAAATAATTCTTATAAAATTAAAAGCACAATATACTTAATTGTACTGCTAATTAACTATATTACATTAAATTAACTACAGTTTACACTAACTATACTAAATGAATCATCTTAAAAATATTTTAAACGTATAATTTCAATTTATCGTTAGATGTATACCAAAGATATTGAATAAAAAGTTAGTAAACTAGATAAATCTACTCAAATAATTTATAAAAAATATATTATACATTTACATATATAAGCTAAGTTTTTAATTAAAATATATATGTATAACACTGCCGCGTAAACGAATTTTTTTTATATATAGAGCTTCTACTTTTATAAAATGTACTTTACTTTTATGTAGTATATATATAAACCTGTATAATGATTAATTATTTAGTTCATTATGAGAATTTCATTTATTTACATTTATTTTTCACATAGAATTCTTATTATCCTATCAATTTTAATTATTTGTAAATTTGTTTCTTCCTATTATTTATTTACATGTAGAATCAAAACTATATTACTATCGTAGTTGATAATATTCAAATATTATTGTAAATACCTACGTACCTATAATGATATTATATTCAAAATTCAATAAACAAGGTAATATATGTGTCATGTTTATTATTTATAACTTTGATCCCTGAATAATTGCAATGTCTCTAGAACTTGCCACTTAATAATAAAAAATAGTAATATAAAAGATAGTGTCTGGATGGACTTACTAACTATACAAGGTTATAATTCCCGAAGGAGAAAGATTGAAGAACTGCAAATAATAAAATACAACAGCACTGCTGTAGCCCTTTTCTTCTAAAGGGATCATTAAGACAGCTTTATAAATTTAAAATATATTGTTAAATAATGTAAGTATGTCTAAGTCAAACGCCTTCACAAAACATACAAGTCCGTTTCGTCCGAACAGTAAAAGAAGTAATGCTATTCATAATAGCAATTCCACCTTTCAAGAATCAAACACACGACACAGTTCACCAGTTGTGAAGTAACCAATAAATCACACACACATCTATTTATAACTAACCTTAGAAAGGCGAGTGCAAATGTAGGCCTGTGGTTCTGAGAGCCGCATCATTCCGTATATTTCCAATATGCTCCCAATATTATTCTAAGAATCGAAAATGGTCTATGTAGACAAATATTCGAGTGGAAATCACGTTTAGACAAATAGGCCTTTTGCTACATAAGCGATGAACTGCCCAAATAAATTGGAAACCATTGGATACGCCAAACTGAAGATCAATAACAAAGGTACGTTTCCTTCGAACTAACATAGGCTAATAATCTATAATGACAGAGTTCCTTTGAGGCTCAACGTGTTAAAACTACTGAACGTATAGACATAGGATTATGACCGTTCGATGTGGAATTTTTACTAGACAATTTTAGGCTACCTAATATTCTGTTGACGCATTCAAAAAATTAATGAACACTTTATTGCACTGTTTAGTTTGTATACTGGCGAATAATGCCACAAGTTGTTTTCTTCCAGTTAACCGGAGGAGTCATTAGGAAAATAAAAGTTATTGTAGGTTGTGCAAAAATATAAAAGAAACAAAATAAAAATGGATACTAATTCAATGGAATATTAAAAAAAAAATATAATAATTGAAGGAATCTAAAATTGAAATCTAACTAAAAATACATCAATATTATACTGAATAGATAGAATGTATACTCTCTATTCATATGCACACGCACATAGATATATAACGATATAAATAATAACAGTATATAACTATATACATACATATATACTAGACATACATACAAATATATAACAATAACCATTTTGTTTTAAATATGCACAACGAAGCACAATTTATATCATACTAACCCTTGCCCGCGACTTCGCGTGGAATAGTTACTTTGGGCTAACGCTAACATGCAGCATCCGCTGTCAAGAGGAAAAAACCCCGATTTTGACATTTTCTTCATTGGTGCTCCGCTCCTATTATTCTTAGCTTGATGATATATAGCCTAACCTTCTTAGGTAAATGAGCTATATAGCACTGAAAGATTTTTTCAAATCAGACCAGTAGTTCCTGAGATTACCACCTACAACGTCACAAACTCACAAACTTTACCTCTTTATAATATTAGTATAGATAATTGTGGAATCACTTCATTTAAGGTTGACGCAGCAACTCTTTCACCGGATGACTTCAAGCAGCATTAGTGTAGCAGAATTTTTCATAAACTCGAACGTTACGTGTCAAAGAGAGCTCATCAATAATTCTAATGAGAAGCTTTGCCAAATGTTACAGATTAGACATCCCCAGGGGTCTTGGTTTTTGATTTTGTGCCCACAAAAGATTTGTGTACATGCTTTTTTTATGTAGACAACTGTTAGGATGAAGTTTGTAATTTTTTTTAATATTATCTGCTATTTCATACAAGTATCTACAACTGTACACCGTGTCAAATACAGTAGATGATAGCTTGATAATTTAATTGAATATGAAATATGAAGACACGTTTATAACTGAAGCATACACGTAAAATATAGAACAGAAAGTAAACACAATAATACAAAATATATTACAATTTATTACAAAAAGAAATTGAATAATAATATCAGTTATTAAGAGTTTGTAATAAGCACTTCAATTCTGTCAATGTTTTCAAATTGTTTGTCATTGAGTCTATCAGTTACATAAACGAATTCAAAACAGGCATTTATTATTTTACTAGCTGTGCCCGCGATTCCGTCCGTGTGGAACCTAATGTAAAGAAACAGTGACTAATAAAATCGTCTGAATATATAAGTCCATTTACTTATCTAGTTTTTTCTCGTACTTAAATCGCGTCGTCGTTAAAATTACAATAACTTTTGATACAGTGAACCGAATTTAATGAAACCAAGACTTAATGTTACTCGAGGGAATGCTTTATGAATTTCTTGGTGAGATTTTATGGTGATCGCAGTACTTTACCAGTGAAACGTGACCAGATAACAGACAGATAGACATTTCTAAAAATGATCTAAATATATTTTATTACTTATTCCTAGACACCTGCAACATTTTTTTTTTGACAAAAATCTAAAAATTACAGACACGTTAGATTTACATTCTCTTGTTGCCTATGTCTATAGATATTTGTTGGAGGTGGAAACAATTCTTTTTCACAAAAATCTAAAAAGTACAGAGACATTAGTTTTACATTCTTATTCTTTATATATAAATTTCTACTATACTTGGGTATGTCACTGAAATTCTCCTAAACGGCAAGACCGATTTTGATGAAATTTTGTATGCGTGTTCCAGTGTATCCGAGAATGGTTTAGAGAATTTGACCTGGTAGGTGGCACTGCGGTTGAATTTTAGATATTTTTTTTTATTAACATGGCAGGACAACGTCCGCCCGGCCCGCTAGTTATATGTATAGAAGATGAACCATTATTTATACTTCAGGCTTATTCAGGAAATACTTTAGGCTATAGCTTTTAAATTCGTATGATTGTATCGCTGCAACTATATAACAACTTAATTAAATACAAACTATGTTATGATTTTATGGTATTAGGGTTTACATTGTAAATAAAGCATTCAAAGTCACGAGAGGTTGTTAATGCTTAATTAATGCTAAAGAATACTATATAGTCTAAGTAACTAAAAATAACTGATTATTATATACGTGATTATCCCAGGCCCAGCAGACCTGATCTAGGGGTGAAAAAATCCCATATAATCCCGAAATAATTAAAAGCCTACCCAGTAAATACACATAAATGAATATTAAACGAGAAAGACCGTTTGTTTTTAACCTGACAACAAAATATCCAATAATAAATTTGGCCGGCGATAAAAAAAGGCTGCTAATTATTTAAGCGCCATTAGCTCGCCCGAAAAAAGGTTAAATTTTGAGCTCCATTTATTAATCTCGGCTAAGCACGCTCGATTAGACGTAAAGGATAGACTATCGAATTCGCTCTGGTACACTCGAGGTGATTAATATGCATGTATATACGTTTTTGTTTACTGTAATTTCTTTTTTACACTTTACATAGATTTATACCGTCTGAAAGAAGAATATTTTTTTTACTAACAAGATAAACTTTTAATTGCCTCATACACGTGTTTATATGTACTTACTTGTGTTACTTAAATGACAATCTATCTTATATACGTGTAATAAGAATGTGTCTGTACTTTTTAGATTTTTGTGAAAAAGAATTTGCAGGTGTCTTAGAATAGGTAATAAAATACGTTTCAATTATTTTTAGAAATATCTATCTGTATTACGTTAGTTGTAGTTAGTAGTAGTGTGTATGTGTGTACACTCATCACAGTGTTTTCTTTTATCGAAAATCCGGCTGATTAGGATCAGGATTCGAACCAGGATTGTCTTGCTGCAATAAAAGAAATATCATTATGGTGTTATTATAAAATTGGGGTGTAAGGGGTGTCGAATAACATCATAAGACTAGAGACACCCAAGCCAACCTCACCTGTACGTGGTGTACCCTGCTGAATAACGAACGAGGCAATGATGAAAGCGGGGTGGTAGAGTTCTACAGCCTGACTGGGTCGCAACTTCCATGTATATGACGAAAAAGCCCGTCATAGTGATTCACGTTTGCGAGTCGCGTTTCGGGATCAGCCTGTGCATATCCAGCATTTCGCAGGCCGGCATGACAACGGCGACGGGCGATAGATAGTGTGTCAAAAAAACTAACTTTAAAGATGCTATGCATACCTGTGATATCAATGATTAGATACATTGTCTTTTTATGTCAACATTGGCAATATGCTTCCTTAACTTTGACGTAATTATTATGTTGGTATATAAGATTATGAAGTACGTAAATACACTTCCATGTTTTAATAGCTTTATGACCACGAAAAGACCACAGAAAAAAAAACAAAGTATGATACGTCGATGACTGTACCGAACAATGACTGGATGTTAGATAAATAAATAACATAAGGTTAGTATTTATTGGGATAAAAGCAAAATTCATTCGGCACAGTCTTTTTTTATATCTAAAGTCGTGTATAACATGTTAAATTTGTTTTGAATTATCGATGTTATACTTACGACAATACTGTAAAGAGATAAAACCACTTAGTTTGTAAAGTGTACAACAGTTGAAGGAATAAATTTTTAGAATTATCAATTCTAAATAACATTTTTGTGATATAAAATCATGTTCAAGTTAAGATACTACGTTTTTGTATTAAAAATATTGGTGGCCGCGAGTCCTGTCGTGTTTATATTATTTCTTGTTAGCTAGACGACTAGAAGTTATCTAGTTATATAGATATGCTCGTAAATCATATATCTATTCCTTAACACGTTCCGCGCTACGTGCATCACTTATCATTAAACTTGAACTTTAGTCTAATTCATAACTATTGGAAACGAAAGAATTACTTATGTCATGTAATGTATAATGTTGTAAGGTAATATTGTATAATCACACGTGTAGTCCGGCGAGGCTGTAAAGGCCTGTCAAGCCAATAGCGTAGACAGCTCAAAAAAAGGATGATAATATATCTATTTTTTGTCAATATCAAAATGTCGATATCAAAATATCAGTTGGCCTGAAGGACATTTCGGGCAAAATGATTTGGCACGAAACGTGTTAAGTTACCGTTATTCAGGTTATATCGTCGAGGACTCTCTTTGACACTCTTTCACAGAGTTCAAGGGCATTGCAGTTGAATCATCATGGATCACGGCACACTTGGATGGTAACTTATGTCATGAGAAAAATGATTGGTAATGTAATAAGGTCAGTAAAATAATATAATAAATGTATTCTGAAACCATATTTGTACATTGTGAACTAGTCTTTACAGGGACTAATGACGCGGGAGACACAAGATGCACAGTCACGTCCATTCCTTAGAGATGTTAATTTGGGGATTAGCTACGGTTTTTACTCTTTCAGTATATTTTATTGGAATACTAGTAAATCTTTATATGTTACAAGCCTATATGTTTGTTTCTTAGTTCGTAATGTGCCAATATCTTATAAAACACTTAACAGATTTACGAAAGTTATAAATCATAGATTCAATCTTCTTCTATATATATAAAAAGAATGTAAATCTTACGTGCCTGTACTTTTTCGTTTTTCGTGAAAAAAACTGTTGTAGGTGTCTAGTAATAAGTAATAAAATACACTTCAATAATTTTTAGAAATGTCTGTCCGTCTGTTTGTATGAACACGCATCACTACTAAAGTACTGCGTTCACAATAAAATCTTAGAAAATCATAACGCATAACGTCAGGAGTAACTTAGTCTTTGTTTCATTAAAATCGTTACACTTTTCTTCTTCTTACCCTTATCCCACATAAGTAGGGTCTCTCAGGGTTTCGTCTCGCGCGCCCCGGAGGGGTGCGCGGGGAATCCGCATCAGGGCTGCCCCTCTGGCGGTAGCTTCACTCGCCCCCCGGTCAAGCCGGGGGTGTCTAATTCTTCTGGGAGTCGCGTCCGTGGGCGCTAACTCCGGTGTGTCTCGGCTCTCTGATAGTGCGCGCGGGTTAGAATGTGGTGATTAGTTTGGCTTTCTTGGTGAATTCTCGTTGGACGGCTCTCGCGCGGTCACTGAATTCCACCTTGATCCTCTCGGCTTCTTCCGGGGAGGCTGTCTTGATTAGTTCCTCGCGTTCTCTTAGGAGGGCGGCCAATCCGTCCTCCAGCTCGGTGAACAGGGCTTCGGCGGCGTCTGACCTCGCCTTTGCTTGGGCTTTCCTACTTCTTCGGCTGCTCTTGGGTCCCAGAGAGGGGGGGGGGGAGGGTTGGCGGGGGCCATAAGGCTCGCCGCCGCCGTCTCCTCGACCATCTGTGGGGCCTGTCTAACTTCTCTTCGACGCTCAGGGCCGGTCCGGGCTACGGTGCCGGCCCGGCGATTCCTCAGCTCCCTTTTGAAAACAGGGCAGCGGGCCTTGTTGTTTGCAGAGTGAGCGCCCCCGCAGTTGGCGCAGGTCGCCGGCTCGTCTCTCGGGCGGTCGCATTGGCGGGCGGGGTGTGGCCCCCCGCATCGCACACAGGCTACTTCTCGGTGACATTGAAGTGAGGAATGCCGGAACTGTTGGCAGCGGAAACACTGCGCAAGTCGGCGCTCCCCCCTCCAGGCTTCTATTTGAATTGGCAGGCTTAAGATTTTTGTGACATCGTATATTGCGGGCGTCAGGCCGGGCGTGCGCTTTAGAACGACGAAGAAGACGCACCCGGGTCTGCCTCGACGTCCGTTTATCTCGCGGGCGTATTCCGGGGTGAATCCCTTTTCACTAAGGGCCTCCAGGATAACAGCGGGATCTGTCTTGCATGGTAGGCCGCGAATCGCGACCTTGAGGCATTGTTGGGAGGGGGGGGTGTACGTAAACCATCTCGCCCCCTCCTGTTTCTCTAGGAAGTCCATGGTGACTCGATATTCCTCGGCGTCTTCTGGGATGAAACGAAATCCTCCCCCGTAGCTACGAACATTGGGTCCGCGTCCCAACTTTTCCTCCAGCCGTGGGAGTAGCGCTGCCCAGTTGGGGAGGCACTCGACCACTATCGGGGGAAAACGCGGGCCCCTCGCGTCGGGTGAGGCGGGCGTTTCCGATTGGCCAATCGCGTGGCTCGGCGTCGGATTAGGGTTCCGCGGGCGCGTTACCGGCTTCGGTTGCGGATCGCTCGCTAGAGGCGCTGCGATTGACGCATACGAGGGCTGCTCGCGGGCAGCCCTTCGCGGCGGAGACCGAGCTGGCGCGGGGGTAGGTGCGACCACCCGCGCCGCTGTAGTTGCGGTAGTTGCTCGCGGCGGCGGCGGCGGCTGCTGCGAGGGCTTCGTGGTGCATAGCTTCTTTTTCTGTGGTTGAGCTTCGGGTGAGGATGATGGCTGCTTCTCGCGATTCGCGTCGGGCCCTGCATCGGGGTCGCTGCGCTTGCGGCGCAGCGCTCGACCGAGCGGGCTATCCGCGGCGTCGGATATCGCGGGTAGCGCGAGTGCTCCGCGGGCGGCGCGTTCGAGCGCCGCCGCGTCGATCGCGGAAGGCGGTTGGCCCTCTTTCGCGGCCTCTAGGACGCGCAGGTACAGCGCCATCCAGCAGCACATCCCCTCCGACAGAGTCCCAGCTGTGATTAGCTGGGCGAGAGTGAGTATATCACTCTCGTACGCTTCTGTCAGAGCGGACGGTCCGCCGGACGGCTTCTGTCGCGCATCCGAGGATGACGGACGAGGTGCAGGCACGGAGGTGCGGAGTCCGGTAGGCGTTGCGTGGGTCTTCTTTTTTCGAGAGGCGGCAGGATCAGTAGGTGTAGCAAAAGTCGTGGATTGGCAATCTGTTTGGCCCTGAAAAGGGCCTTTGTTTTCGCGTCGACTCGACGACGAGGCCGGAGTCGGCGGAGAAGCGCGTGAAGAACGCATCGTCGCGTAGGTCGGAGCGCGCGGAGCTCTCGGACGACCTCGTACGCGTAGACGACGGAGCCGTCTCCAAGTAGGGTCTGTACAACATCTTAATATATATATTTCTTGTGTGCGTGTGTATGTGACTGAACTCCTCCTAAACGACTGGACCGATTTTGATGAAATTTTTTGTGTGTGTTCGTGGAGATTCGAGAATGGTTTAGATTCACAATTGGACCCGGCAGGTGGCGCTGCGATCGACTTTTAGGATTTTTTTTGTTTTCAAGGCAGGACAACGTCCGCCCGGTCCGCTAGTATATATATAGATATATCGGTATATGATTTGGCTTAATTTTTACGATCGGCCACCTGCCTGACATCAACCCTCCTTGGGATTATTTTGTTGTAGCACTGTATTTATGATTATTGTTATATAGTTAAAATCGGTCAACTCTATCAAAAGTTATTGTAATTTTAATGACGACGCGTCGTAAGTACGCGAGAAAAGTAAATAAGTAAATTGGATTTAATACATTCAGATGACTTTATTAATCACTATTTTTACATAAGGTTCTACGCGGACGAAGTCGAGGGTACAGCTAGTCGTATAATAAAACTAGCTGCAACTTGTGACTGCGATCGTTTAGAATTTAACAAAAATTTTTTTTCGTTCTGTGTAAACGTGCACATTGGATGCGCGAGGATCGGAACACAAAGTCTTTAGCTGATTTAATTTGAGCGGAATCCCATTAAGAAAAATAAAAGTAGCCTAAAGTACTCTCTATAAAATCAAATACCTTCCAGTGAAAATCACGTCAAAATCGGCCCAATCGTTCCGTAGATTAGCCTGAATAAACATACAGTCAATTTTTTGTTGTTGTGATAAGTACTGTATATACTTTTATATTTATTTTGTAAAAAGCTGTTATTTTAGCATTACAAACAGTCAAATCTATTATATCTATGTATATAGATATAGATTAATAATTAATGATCCTATTTATCTCCCTTAACATTCTTTTTTATGACCCACTTTCTGTATGGTAATTTTTCCGCTCCTATGGTTACATACCTACCTACATACATTATATAGCCTATAATAGCCACAACACAGATCACCCCCACATACGTGCATACATACACACAGGTACACATATGGTAGGTTTTAATTTATTCCCTTATTTTCGAACTGGGCTAGTTTTCAGACACGAAATACACGTTTGAATTTGTTCGGCTCACATGCCGGTACACATGTGTGTCGCAGGAATTCTTATATATATAAACAGCTCCCTTAGTTTAGGTTAGACAGATTCGCGAAGTTGCATTCAAAGCAGCAGCCCAAACCGAGGTTCAGCCACTGCGGCACCCTTGAGTTTGTTAGCAACTGGCGAAGTGCCTTAAGCGCACACCGTAGTCCAGTGAAGCTATGAAAGCTCATTAGGCCAACGGCATAGTCAGTTCGAAAAAAAGAAGCCTATAATATTTCTTAATAATTATAACATAACATTCAGTTCTGTAGGTGGTAGAGCCACGCTGAAGCTGTTACTGGTTTCAACATGAATGGGTCGGCTCACCCGGGGTACTACCACCCTCTCACAAAAACACCGACGTGAAGTAACAGTGCTTGCATTGTTGCGTTTCGTTCGGTCAGTGAGAGCGCCAGAGGCTTGACTCCCTTCTCCCCTCCCCCAAACAGGCTTGCAACGCACTTGCGACTGCCCTAGTGTTGCTAGTGTCTATAGATGGCGGTGATCACTTACCATAAGGTGGCCGGCCTGTTCGTTTGACTCCTATAACATAAAAAAGAGGCAAAAATAATTTTTCACATATGACTCAAGCTCCAAACAATCTCTTTACAAGTGTAGATAAAATAAATTTAAGAGTACAATATCGGTGCTCGAAGACTATATAACATTGTAAATTTGCTCATAAAATGAATAAAAGTAAATTCACTTTTGGTTGAACACCGAAACCGAACGCTATGAAGATATAGCGTTGTTAAGAGCGATGCTAATACTTCGGTGAGGTCGCGCGGTAAATTTCTCATCAGCCTCCGCGTTCATTCGGTCGTGAGATCGACGGTGATCGCTCCAATATCGGGTGCATCGTAATTGCATCGCAAATGGGGACCGAACGAGCCATTACTATAATGGTTTTTCACATAACACGCTCGTCCACGTATTGAAATTTAGTCACAACTAGCGGGCCCGGCTGAGGCTGTCCCGCACTGATAATAAAAAAACCTTGACAAATTATATACCTAATCTTTTCTCACGAATCGCTTTATTTATTTACTGGTCAAAACCGCATGAAAATCTATTTAGTAGTTTTGAGTTTATCGCGGACAGACAGACAGACAGACGTGTAAGAGGACTTTATTTTATAATATATGATAATTAATAATCACAAATCTGTTGATTGTGTGAATGTATAATGTTTCTGGAACTGAGAGTAAAATGTAGTATGGTTGAGTAGAGTTTTGAGGAGAGTAGAGGAGAGAGTTCAAGAAGGAAGTAAACAGGTTGTTGAAGAGTTGGCAACACGCAAATGATACCTCCCTGTTGATGACAACCCAAAAATGGCCATAAAAGATAATTAATGAAACCGCCATATAAGCTATTATTATCTCGACAATAAGTTCGAGTTACTAACATAGATTTATATAATATCTATTAACTGAGCCGGCCACGCGTTGCTGCGGCTCAGTTATTACGTGTTAAATTAAAGTTATGATAAACTATTTTCAAAATTAAAACGTGGCACCACCTTTTTTTTTCGAACTGACTACGCTATTGCGCTGCAAGGTTTTAACAGCTTCACCGGACTACTAAGGCGAGCGCTTAAGGTACTCAGCCGATTTTATATGGACAACTAGCTCAAGGGCGCTATCCAAGGGGAATAGCGTAGTTCGATCCCTTGCCGCCCCAACAATACGGTCGGACGGTACACCGTGGGGTTTAGTCCGTGCGAGTCGGACATAGCCCATCCTCTCCCCCGAGATGCTGGGGGGCTGTTGCCTGATACATGCTATTCGAGATCTATCTGAGCTAAGCTAAGCTAACTATTCATACATACATGAGTTGTTAAAACATATATGTGTACCAAGCATATATACCTCAACAACTCTTATATATATTTCGTATCGGATAATTTTCTAAACTATTTCAGTTTTATGAGGCAAAAAAAATAAAACTCTTCCACTTTCATGTGTAAGCGTGTATGCGTGTACGTGTGTGGAGGTGATATGTGTAATGTTGTCCTCCACGCCGAGGGAACTGACCTAAACTTGAGCCGCTGCCGAGGGGGGCCTAATCTGGTGTGCGGGAGCGAAATTTACCCCCAGACTACGGCAGCGTGATCTGTGGTTACGCGGGCGTGGGCGTGAGCACGGTATGTTTGGAGAGTCAGGCTGGTACTGATCGTTCACTGCCGTTATTTAGTCGGGAGGGTCAGTAAAAATGTGTCGCGGACGTCTTTTATAATGCGCAGCGTTCGGTACGGGTTCGTATTTTGCGGCGGATACCACTAACGGACTAGGATGATTCACGGCTTTTTCAGAGTAACTAATCGTAGGTGATTTTACGTACATCCAGATAGAGGGCATCTCTAGGTCCCTATGTAGATCAACTCTACGGACGTACCACGGGGCATCGGTCACTTTACGTAAAACGCGGTTTTGAAGAACCTGCAACTTATGAAAATATGTGGTGCCATCTATGAGGTATCTGTAACAGTCAGTTCTAGTTTTCTGTCAACAAGCTAATTTAAGGCGCCATCTGTGCGAGACTGATGAAACTTATAATTAATAACAATAATCAACGTTGACAATCATTAAAGTTGCAATTCAAAAATATTGGGGCCAGTAATCGAAATATAAATTATTTTATCTCTCAAGTTGGACTAAATTGTATATAAACGCCAACTTTCATGAAGGTCGGTTGAGTAGTTTCGGAGTTCATCGTGGACAAATATCATGCCACTGGATTTTTATTTATTTAAGATTGTACTTATTAAAAAAAAATAGATATATTATTAGCTGTCTTGCTCACTTTAATATTGTGTTTAAGATGTGCCAGATCTAAAATGAGCTAAGAAAAAAGGTGTGAACCAAGAGTCTGCAGGAAAAATAAATAATGTAAAAAAATTATACTTCCGGCTTTTATATGGGTCATTCCATGTCAAATCGACAAATTTTTTACCTGACCCCCTTTGATTTCGCTGAAAATTTTCTATCTATTTCTATCCCCCGAAAGTTATTTTTCAGAATTTTTTCAAATTTTTTTTCCCGACTCAAAAAAAGTTATGAATTTTTGAAAAAAAACCGCTCTTTTATTTTTAAATTGCCAGAATTTTTTCAAAAATTGACCGTTTGGGAACTTTTTTTTTTCAAAATTCTTGTTTTTAAATGTAGTTTTCGAAAAAAAATATGAAAAAATTTTCAGAGTCCCAGATATATGAAATATTTTAGTTTTTTTGAAAAAACCGTAATTTTCTCAAAGTCCGACCGTTTTTTTTTTTTTTGCTCTAAAAATACTTCAACTAATTCTGCAATGATCCCCGTTAATCAAAAGATGTGACGACAGTCGCTTCTAATTTTTTTTCTTGATTATAAAAAAACTTTTGTTGAATTTTTGCTGATTTTATATAACTTTGTTATGAAATTTTTTTTATTTCCTCGTGAAACCTCAAAAGTTGAAAAATAAAATTTTATTGAAGAATTTCAAGTGATTATCGCCCAAGAAATTGTTATTTTTAAAAAAAAAATATTTTTTTCTCTCATTGACGTTATTTTTTTACTCTTATGGACGTTTTTTTTTTGGTACTGATATATGACAACTTCAAAAATACAATGGGTTTAAAAGTTACCTCCAGTTGATACAATGTGATAATTTAAGAGCTATCGATTGTCGGTAAAAAAGATATCATCTACATTTCATTTAAATAATATGGAGGTTATGTTTTCAGAATAATTACATTGTCGTTGTGTTCATCATGTCACGTAGACTTACTATTGCTAAATAAAGTACCTATTATTTATCATAAAGTGCTGTTAATTTATATTTTGTTAATCTTTCGGCTTTCGAATGGGACAGAATGGTCCCGCGCGTTTTTTAAAAAAAATTTAAATCTCCCGCCATCGGCAAAGGCATTTAGTACGTATACCCTATATAGGCCTATGGGTGTATAAATCTGTGGTCACAATAATATATTTAATTATATGCAAATTATATATGGTTTTATCATATATTTAAAATTATTTTCATGAATAATTATGGCTAATTTAAAATATATTTCATTTTTTCTTATGATCAATTAACAAATATTGTATAGCTAATAATTCTTTGTAGCAACATCACGTTACACATTGACAGTTTCCTGGGAGAATTAGGAGACGGTGAATTTATTTATGAGTATGAAAAGTCCTTTTTTTTTACTTTTTTGAAAAAAATAACAATTTCTTGGACGATAATCACTTGAAATTCTCCAATAAAATTTTATTTTTCAACTTTTGAGGTTTCACGAGGAAATAAAAAAAATTTCATATCAAAGTTATATAAAATCAGCAAAAATTCAACAAAAGTTTTTTTATAATCAAGAAAAAAAATTAGAAGCGACTGTCGTCACATCTTTTGATTAACGGGGATCATTGCAGAATTAGTTGAAGTATTTTTAAAGCAAAAAAAAAAAAAAACGGTCGGACATTGACAAAATTACGGTTTTTTCAAAAAAACTATTTTTTTTTCGAAAACTACATTTAAAAACAAAAATTTTGAAAAAAAAAAGTTCCCAAACGGTCAATTTTTGAAAAAGTTCTGGCAATTTAAAAATAAAAGAGCGGTTTTTTTTCAAAAATTCATAACTTTTTTTGAGTCGTGAAAAAAAATTTGAAAAAATTCTGAAAAATAACTTTCGGGGGGTAGAAAAAGATAGAAAATTTTCAGCGAAATCAAAGGGGGTCAGGTAAAAAATTTGTCGATTTGACATGGAATGACCCATATTTTTTACAAGGAAAAATCCATTATAGATAGATACCACTCCCACAGACTAAAACCCCGTAGTGTTCTTCACAGTTTTTTTTTTAATGGAAAGGAGATGATGTCTATGCATGACATACTTTCAACCTGGGGGCCGTGAATCTCTCACCAGAAGCCTCCGTTTTGCGGAAATGGAGGCACCCTCTGACTTAGGCTGTATTTGTGTTTAATACGCTTTAACCTTCAAGGACCTTCAGGTGTCTGCCTTCGGTGTTGCAAGGGTAATTAGCCTGTGATGACCGCTTACTATCAGGAGACCCGCGTGTTTGTTTGCCGCAATCGTGATACAAAAAAATGTTTTATTTTTTATTTTATTGTAAATTTCCTCCGTAAATGATGTAATCGTTTATTTGAATGGTGACATCATACATTATTTTCGTCTAACTCTAAAGATTTATATTGCGGACTCCGAAATTTCTGTCATATCACAAAATATTTGTCCAATTCACTCAATACCATTGATATATTTTAGCTAATTTTAACAATATTTTATTCTAATTTACAGCGTATATTACATATCAATAGCGTGCACCGTGTAAATATGCACGTGTGCATCTCTACAATCGTAACAAGATATTTTATGTTCAGAGGAAAAAAAATGAAAGTAAAATATACTTTGCTTATAACGCTTCTTTGTAAACAACGTTATGCGCTTTTTCCTTCTTCTGCGCATACGCACCGCTTGCCCAACTTTTCACGTCGTTGAATACATAGTGCTTATAAAAAACTTCTTAAACCTTTAATAACGTTATATTAAATAGTTATTTTGTAATGTAATAACGATTAAGTGTGTATGAAACAAAGCTAGAGAGAGACGAACTTCTTAGCCTTCCATGGATTCACCGTGCGGGTGCCGGGTCCATCGTGTGGCAGAGGGAGAAACTCAGAGCAGTTCCCAGGACTTGCGACCAAGGTGTAGGTTTAAGGAGGCCCCCTTTGAGATGCGCATCAACGCTCACCTTCACTGCTCGAGTTTCCCGCCCTGCCTAGCCAAATTTGGTAGGAACCTGTTAGTGCAGCCTTTGATACTCGTTCTAAAATAGAACTTACTGCAGTTCTCGATAGGCCAAGGTCCTTCAGAAGGTTGTAGAGAGATTTTGCTGGTATACCTCTCGCTCCTACTTCTACCGCGTATAAATTAACCACATAGCCAAAGTAAGAAATACATCCCGTAGTTTTATGAGATGTGTGCACTCGTATGTACACCCCTATTATTTTATTTATTTAAAGATTATAACATGAACTATGATATGGACGATACGATAGATAATATAAATTAGATAGATACTAGCAGGCCCGGCTGACGATGTCCTGCTTTCATAATAAAAAAAATCCGCAGGGCCACCCACCGGGTCCAATTGTAAATTTAAACCATTCTTGAATCCACCTGAGCACTCGCAAAAAATTATTCATCAAAATCTATCTAGCCGTTTAGGAGGATTTCAGTCACACACAGAAGGACATAAGAATTATATATATATAAAGACAAATCGTTATCATTCGGATTTTAAAATTTTAAGACAACGTAAAATACTTACGGGAAAGTTTCTCGCTTTGAAGATGAAAACGCATTAACACGTAAAAGGTTTAGGGTTAACGTGTCATCATAGGAAAGACTCTATTTTATAATACAAGTAATGTTTTTCCTAAAATATAAAATAAAACGCGATTACATTTTTTATTTATTGTTTTACTGAATTTTATTCGGGATATTTTTAACACTATATAAAACCAGGCCAGTTTTCAAGGAGACTGCGGACACAGATGTCGCGTCGATCGACTAAATAACTGATACGAGGTAGGCTTTAAAATAACCTTATATTCTGTACTTATTTATTATATACTATCTGCGTCCGCGACTACGTCCGCGTGAAACTTCAATTATAAAAATAGAGATTAATAAAATCACTGGATCGTATTGTGTAAAATGTAGGAAAGCATGTCCTATATGGTATACAGGTGTATAAACTATCACCATTAGGGTGGAGTGAAAAAAACATTTTTTTTTTTTTTTTCTTAGCCTGGGGGTCAAATTTATAGCTTATAAAAAACAAAAATTTTTGAAAAAAAAAAAAAAATTTTACTCAACATCTTGAGCCAGCCCACTCATTTTTAAAATTAATTACGAGTAAAAATATTTGGTTGCAAAAAAAAAATTTTTAAAGGCGTTCTAGGAACTTCAGAGTATCCTCTTTTATGCCAATTAAAAATCACAAGTTAAAAAAAAATTTTTGTGACTATTGTTTTAATTTAAAAAAAAAATCCCAAAAAGTACCATTCCTCTTTAGGGCACTAGAATAAAATTTGAGTTGGAAATGATCATAATTGTTAGTTCTTAGATGTTTTAAGAGTATCAAAGACAAAAAAAAATTTTTTTTTGCAACCAAATATTTTTACTCGTAATTAGTTTTAAAAATGAGTGGGCTGGCTCAAGATGTTGAGTAAAATTTTTTTTTTTTTTTCAAAAATTTTTGTTTTTTATAAGCTACAAATTTGACCCCCAGGCTAAGAAAAAAAAAAATTGTTTTTTTCACTCCACCCTAATCACCATACCAAATTTTAACAAAATCCGTTAATGAGTTTTTGCGTCAAACGAAAAACAGACAGACAGAATACAATTTTTAAACTGTCGAAATGTGTTCCATCATTGATTGTAAGCCCTATCAGAGTATTTTTTCTTGAAAATATTTAATGTACAGATTTCGTCCCGTTATCCTTTTATTATATGTATATACATTTTAAATAAAATTCAACGAAATCTATAGTAATACTAGCGGGCCCGGCGGACGTTGTCCTGTCTTGATAATAAAAAAAAATTCTAAAAGTCAACCGCAATGCCACGTACCGGGTCCAATTGTGAATCTAAACCACTCTCGGATCCACTGGAACACGCATAAAAATTTCATCAAAATCGGTCCAGCCGTTTAGGACGGGTTCATTGACATACACACGTATAGAAGAAATGTATATATAAAGATTATAAAGAGGTTAAAGCTTGTGACTTTGTGACGTTGTAGGGGGTAACCTCAGGTACGAGTAAACCGATTTTGAAAATTCTTTTAGCAATAAGAAGCCACGTTATTTGTGTCATAGGCTATATATTAACCCGAAAAATGAAAATACTTTTTTGTGGTAGTCGGATATGCAAAGTAAATCGGACAAAAAACGGCCAAACGGAAAAGTTTCTTACGAACGCTGCCTTAACGATGAGAGATATATGATTGAGTTCTAGAAAAAAGTTGTAGAGCTTGATAATCCCTACAAAAAAGTCACGGACATCATCGGTCTTATTACAAAAAAGTTAAATACGTATTGAACCCTGGCTTTAAAAAGGTTTCATATTAAATGCACCGCGGTCGTTGAATGTTCGCCATCTTGCTTTTTTGTCTCGCTTTGATTACGTTAGGTTAGACTTGTGAAAAAGGATAACGCGAACTTGCCACGAGCGAGCGCGGTGCTTTTATTAGGAAACTTTTCTAAACCAAGTATTTAATACGTATTTAACTTTTTTGTAATAACACGGAAAATGTCTATTTTTTATATTTAAGTCAAAAAAAGTAGTTTTTTATAAATGTTTACCGCCCAACAAAGTGGGCACGGGTCAGCTAGTAGATTTATAAAAAATCGAGCCGTCACGGGACGCCTGGCAGATGTGAAACATCGAAATTATTTTGTATAAGTTATATGCCTAAAAGAACACATTACAACAGGACTCAGCTATGGCATAATGAAAAGATAAAGCATTGCAAATTTGTTCCATAAAATAATGACTGTTTATTTATTTTATTACATAAATATTCACTTTTATTAAATACAATAATTCAACTAGGCGCAGGCGCAGTGTGTTTGGCGGCATTTATCAAAACAATTTATTAGACAAAACAATCTCAATCTCATGTTTATACAGATAGGGTTGCAAATGTTTGTGTTTTGCGTCGCCACGGGTCGCCAAGCCAACAATCAAGTTTACCCGCGGCTATAGATGTTTCACATAAAAAAACGATTATAAAGTTAGTTTTTCGGTTATCTAAAGTACCTATATGTTAACATATTTAAACCAACCACGTATTTTAAAAGCAAATGCTAATAACAAATCTAATTAAGAGAACACGGTTGTTATACACGGTTTTTATTATTCAAAGCAACAAATAAAAAATTCTACATACGAGCGACTGTAGACTTGAGCGACGACTCCTCGTGCGCTCATTACCTACGCCCGCCTGCATGCGGTAATTAGTTCGTAATTACCTACCGACTAGGATTACCATGCTCAAACTTACCTCATGGACTGTATCATTAAAATATTATTATTAACTTTATAGGCATTATTATATTATGTTTAACTAATGTCGCTTCTGATTTTTTTATATTATAAGGAGCAAACGAACAGAACAGTCAACTGACGATAAGTGATCACCGCCGTCCAATATACACAACACCAGGGGAGTCGTAAGTGCGTTGCCGATATTTTTATTTTAAATTAATCATATCAGATCAAAAATATCTTATTCAATCCAGATCCTAAGAAGCCGTTTATGAACGTTAAAACTACCACCGGTTAGGGAAACCAGCCAGTCATCGAGAAGAACCGACAAGAAACTCGATCAGTTTTATCTTTTTAACAAATATATGTAAAACCATACACGTTACAATCGTTTTCACTAGATGTACAGAAAGGAGTCAATTCCAGTCTCTTCACACCAAAACCCACTTGATATGAAGCTTAAACTTAGAGTCCGGCAAATTGGTAAATTCTTTGGGATTTTCTAGTAAGACCTAACACTGTTAATGAAAAATACTGTAACTGGTATTTACTGAGTTCGGAACATGGGACGAACAGTTTGTTCTCTCTAGTATTTAGGTCATGCCGGTCTTTTATGAAAGTCTTTTTTTTTCTTATGTGAAGAATAACGTCGGAACACTTTTATGTAGGGACAGATTTTTGACTTGAAGGTCGGACCTAGCTAAGCGACCTTAAAACAGGTCCTGTGACCATGCTGTGGGTTGATCACGCAATTTTCCTTCGCAGAAAGCGCTTGCTTATTGCAGGAATCCACATTTACTAAGTCTATAGGCGTGGTACCCAAGAACATTAACTACCTAATTTCAGATATGATAATCTTAATCAGCCTGTAAAAGGCCTACTGCAGGGCCATATGCCTCTCTCTGAAGGAAGCTATGGGCATAATCACCACGCCAGCCCAAGACGTATTGGCGATTTCAAACTCTGAAAAATCAACAGTTCTATCTTTTTCCACATATAGTAAGTGATACAAGAATATTTCTCGGGTTCAAGTTACCTGACGATGTTTTCCTTCATCGTCAGCCGATAGTGTCACCAATATAAATTAGTAAATAGACGCGAATTCCGAAAAATCCGTTGGTACATATCGGGGTTCTATTCTGCAGACATCGAAATCATATTTCAGCGGTCAAACCACTAGACGACTACGATTTTTAATTTTTACACGTGTTTGGATCAAAAGCCGTGGTATATGTATGAAGAGCAGAATGTGTTCATAAACTATGGCCACCCTTCTTCATAACAGTCACGTATTGAGGTTGGTATTACTGTAATTAAGTTTATTGCGACACGACACCGTGTTCGTGGGGGGTTCGGAGGGGGAGTGCTCTTTGAATTCTTATCTTGAAAATTGTGTTACCTACTTAGGAGTAATTTTAATGTTTTTAGAATCAAAATGTATGGTTGTCGATTAATTAATAGCGGTTTGTCATAATATGCTAAGTTGTTTGGACTTTAATACGTTGGAATACGAGGCAGGTATGTATCTTTTTTAGTGTACGTCCAGAGTGGACGCTATAATCGAGCGTCGAGCGGGGCGTCGCGTGCGGCGTTCGTGTCAAACAGATGCATTAATACGTGAGTGTCCTGAGAGGCGTGCGAGCGTCGTTCTCGGACGCTGAATGCGCCGCCCGCGACGCCACGCTCGACGCTCGATTATAAGGCTTACAGGGTTAGTACTGCTCCAGCACTACTCAAAATCTGCTTAGTAAGCAAAGCTACATCAAGCTCTATTCGATAGTCAGTCGGTATTCAAATCTTGGAAAGAGCGGTTGTACTAATTATCTTTTGAAGTTGTATATTAATAGTGTGTATTAATAAAAGTTCTTTTTTAAAAACCCTTTTTAAATTCACGGGTTAACAGTACTCTAAGTTCAAAAAGAAAAAAAATAAAAAAAATAAATCACAAGCACCATAGAAACTAATGTACCTTATGAGGTAAGGGCCAACAGACATTTTTAAAAACATAGCGTCCGCCGTTTTAAGATTTCAATCTTAATTCGGTATCGGAGGAATGACAAACACATAAAGTCAAATATACATTCGTCCGTGGTCAAACAATAGTTTTGAGTAGAGGTTATCTCTACAGAAGTTAACATAAAACACGTATTTTAATAAATAAAAATATAAGGATAATAATGTATTTGTATATGCTTGTAGCTGCCTTAATAGAATAAAATTAAAAACAAACAAACAAATTCACTTTCGCATTTATATTATAAGTAAGGAAAGGATACATAATAGTAATATATATTTTTATATATATGATTATATATATGAACAGCATACAAAACGTTCAGATCACAAATCTCAAGCCGTCGGTACCCGAGAGATCTGTGAACTGAATCTTGATCCCGGTACGTTTCCTATTTGGACAAAAACTATATAAAATTAAAATAAATACCTTTTGTGTCTTTATTGTAAAAATACAAAAGGGCCAAAGCTGCAGTCCAGATTGTTAAAATCACAACAAGATAACGTTTACTAAACTATGTTTTTTTAATAATTGAAAGTTAAAATATTTGATCAAAATTTCAAGTGATTTTAAATGGCGTTGTGGTCTAACATGGTACGCTAAATCTTGAAGAAGACCAGCAGAGTACAGCTACATACCTATAGATGTTAGTGTGCATTAGGAAAAAATATGCTCTCATACTAAACGCGAACTGAAATATATACTTATTTAATTCATATATTTTTTCATTTTACACAATTTTCTTCTATATTTCCTTTATAAAGCACATATTCGGCTTTGCGTGGAATACTGTCCGCATATCTTCTGGGCATATCGCAGAGTTTTGCCAAGTACCTACCAGATAACCTGGACAGGTTGCCAAGACGGGCTGTCCGCGTTCTTAGTGATACAGGCATTAAACATTGCCTCACTGAGTGTGTTCTACCGTCTATATCATAGCAATTGTTCTGAAGAGCTATTCAATTCAATCCCTTCCTCTCCTTTGCATAAAGGAACCACGCGCGCTGGGCTTCGGACCTACAACTTTTCTGTAAATCCTATCTGGGCTCGAATTAAAAAGTTCGCATACGCCTTATCTTTGCCGTACCGTGAAGCCGTGGAATAATCTCCCGGACAGTATGTTCCCTCCTTCCTATGATGATACGGGGTCCTTCAAGAGTAACATGAAGAGACATTTACGCAGGCAGGCATGACAGCAGCTACCAGCAATAGATGGTTTGTCTCTGGACGGTAGCAGTTGTTTTTGGATTGTACTATACTTACCATCGCGCCTAGTGCACTCACTTATACAATACTAGCTTTTGCCCGCGACTTCGTCCGCGTGGAATAGTTAAGTTTGGGCTAACGCTAACACACATCCGAAGCTCTCAACAGGAAAAAGAAACGAATTTGAAACATTATATATTGGTGCTTCGCTCCTATTGGTCTGAGCGTGATGATATATGAACTATCTAATATATCTATGATCTATGAAAGAATTTAAAAAATCGGGCCAGTAGTTCTTAAGATTAGTGCGTTCAAGCAAACGAACTCTTCTAATAATATAAAGTATCTATAGATTTAATCTAGCTTTATATAATAAAACATTAAATATTTTTCACGGCGAAACTATTTATAATTTAATGTTAACCGAAAAAAATATAACGTGTTTTTTTGCAAAATAAAATTAACGAAATGAGACCGGGCCGATTTTTCATATATCCCCTTTAACTCAAAACCTTTGTCCCGTGATTCACGCGGTCTGCCTCCCAATGCGACTATTGTGTTCGGATTAAATTATATTTCTAAGCGAATATAACAAGATCCTGTCGCGAAGGAAATTGTTTATATCACCTCGTAAACTGCGAACTTGGTGAAAAATATAATTTTGTGTTAACGAACAAACATGTCATTATGTTATAGTCAACGCATAAAATGTTTCAACCTATTTCCTCATTGTATCCCTACGATTGACAACATTTTGTCCTTGCTACATTATACTTTGCATTATTACTTTTGAAAGATTACAATTCTGTCATAACTTTTAATATTAAAATAGATACACAACACTTATGAACACTTAGTACTTATCGTGAATTGTGGTGCTAAATAATATTCACAATTATTTTATGAAATGCGAGTTAGATGCACGTAATTATAAGAAGTTATAAATAATTACGTGCATCTAACTTGCTTAGAAATTTAATTAAATGTATTTGCAGTTGTTTCTTAAAATTACAGATAATTTAAACGCCAAGTTTTTTTTTTTTTTGGAAATTCAAGTTCCAAGTTTAAGCCTTTAATTCGTGAGATCTGGTTTAGGAAGAAATGAGGTTCTGATTTTATGTGAACGGTTGATTTAATCTCGATCTTCGTGGTACGTTTACTACAACGGCAGTAGAATATAAAATAATAGAAAGAATGCCGTTGTCAAATAAACTGAAGGCATACAACGACGTATTCTGCCGCTGTAAGAAAAGGCACATCCAACTATACCACAAAACGAAAAAAAAAACTAAAAGTTTTTAACCTGCGCCTTTTAGCTGAGTGCGTCGAACTTGCTTTTGATTAAATGTTATTTATAGATATTAATAATTATATAGGTGATAAAAAGAAAGTTTATTAGATGCACCTGTTTGTCCTGACTTCGAGTATATGTAAAACTAAGTCTTGGAAAAAATGGTAAATGTGCCCATTTTTGTTTGGAAGGCAGTATTATGTAACTGTAATAAATGGGCAATTCCTTAGTAAAGCGGTTACCATATAACTAATTTGGCTTAAAATCAAACTTTCATAATTATGTAACAAGAAAAATATATACAAAAATAATTTCAATACCCATAACAATATATATTCTATTAATGTAAACGTATAAAAAGACATTTTAGTATGTTTAAACACGTTAATTTTTGAAGTGATAATGGCTTACTTGATAGCTGTTCGGACACAGCGTCGATGGACGTAGATCTGAATCCTTGCAACTGCCATCCTTGGTATGTTCACGCAGCGACACTTGAGAGTCAGTCTCCTCTAGGTGTAACGTGGTTACCAACTAAGATCATATCGTCATTTAACATCTGATGACATTGTGGTTCAACGCTAAAACTTATTAAGTATAAAAAAAGACCTATCAGTCATATTCGATTTTTTTTTAGCTTTTTAGAACCTATTTGTTGGGAAAGGCTATATCTGTCATCAAGTTACAGTTCTTAAGCACGAAGTAATTGCTATGTAAAACGTAGGTCAGAAAGTACGCTAACTGAGAGGTAAGAGTGCAAGCGGACAATTACGCGACACGGGAACCGAAGGCGGGTTGATCGTCCGACGACAGCTAAGCATTAACGAAAAGAGCCGAACATTTTTTTTAATATATTATAATAGGCTAACGAACAGACGGGTCACCCGATGGTAAGTGATCACCCGTCCATAAGCACGGGCAACACCAGGAGAGTCGAAGGGAGGTGGGTATCCAGAGCTCTCACTGACCGAACGAAACGCAACAATGCAAGCACTGTTACTTCACGTAGGTGTTTCTGTGGGTCGGGTGGTACTACCCCGGGCGAGCCGACCTATTCATGCTGAAAGCAATAATAGCTTCAGCGTAGCTCTACTACCTACAACCAGTGAATATCTATAACAAACATAAATATTAAATTTACACGGGCTCCTATAATACGCATCGCTAATCTGAGGCAAGACGCGCAACCGCAATACGATCGGTCACGCTTCCTAGCATATCATGACGCGAAATCATAAGTTTATCTCCTGCCAAAAATACCGTTGAACGTGCCTAAGGAAGTTTTCACTTCAATAACTTTATTAATTTAACTAGCCGACCCGTGCAACTTCGAAAAAAGTATCCTAAATGTTACCTTGTAATATTGGTTATCACTGTGTCAAGTTTCGTTAAAATCAGTTCAGTACTTTCAGCGTGATGCGTGTTCACAGGGACAGACAGACAAAAATTGTAAAATTATTATTTTTGGCTTCTATATCGATAACAAAGTCTACCTCGATTATAATTTTCAAAAAATATTTAATGTACAGATTTGGCCTTGCTACAGTTTTATTATAGTATAGAATAGACAAGATACACATGATACAGAAAGTTTATCTTACGACGTACAATATAATGGCAGAAATCAAATACCTCGGAGCGCCCGAAAAAGCCCGACCCTTTATCTATGCCAGCCTATATCGTAAACATAAATATGAAATTTATTTAATCTTAACTGTGTTGACAATAATGTTTTAAAAATTGAACATGAGTGCAACCACTATACTCTGCTAGTGTATTTAATGTAATAGTTTATTACGTTCATGTAAGTATGAAATATAATATAAATCAAAATCGGAGAAAGCAAACAGACAGAGTTTCCACCGCGACTGGGAGTCGTCACGTTCGCGCTTTACTCGCGTCGCTGCTCTTATATGATTTGATTTCTAAGGTATGCATATAGAGTGGATACAACTAGTAGGATAGTGTTATAATTGTATGATAGAATTGTGTATTCATACACTGTGGTAAATTGAAGTAAGAATGTATTACAATAATGCTGCATTCCTATTTGTCGTCAATAACAAATAATAGTCTAAGCCTAAAGTAAATAAGTCTAAACCTTGGCGTACTTTTAGAAATCACAGATCAGATTTAAAATAATCAAAGAGGACAAAATCCGCTATGAGAATACATTTATTGATACCCTTATAAACTTCTCATATGATTCAATTGTATCATGAAATATTTTGTAATAAACTCAATTTGAGAAACTTCAGCTGTATTCAGATGCGCACTAATACATATTTAATTGGCACCATGAATATACCGTAGTGTACAGTTTTCTTCTATGTGCATAAATATCCACAGTTTGTTTTCTTGTACTGAAGTATATTTCTGAATAGGGTTGCCAGTTGTTAAACTCTTTTATTCCTCTATGTGTCCGTGATTTAATTGTTTTGGTTTGATTCCAACAATAATAGTGTTTCGTTCATTCTCTTTATGAAATCATAAATATCTTCGCGATTGTATTATATTATTGTAATCATTATTTTGTGTAAATGACGTTGTATGGAACAAGTGTATGGAAATAAAAAGAAGACTTTTCTGTCGAATTGATACAGAAATACAATTACAATCTGTTGTCATTATTTTTTCATGTACCAACTATGAATAAATTCTTACGTTAAGATTCTTAAAAATAACATTAATTTTTAATTTCTTATAAATATATATATTTAGTAACAACTCTGTATATTTCCTTTTATATACATAATTATATAACAGTAGAGACGGACGTACCGTGCGGATCAGTTCGGATCTCAAGATGTGAGCTGCGGCTTTATATAGAAGGGTTAAAGTTACAGACGCGTGACATAATACGTGAACTCTGGTTGAGGTTATCAAAAACAGATATGGGAATGGTAGGTATTTTAATGTAACAAACACAAACTTAACCGATAAGACATAGATGCAGAGGTGAAACTACTTTTAACTTACGATATAGATATATAGTAGTGTATTTTTCATATTCGACAATTTCAAGATGGCGACAATCGTGTATGATTGGAGTTACGAATACCATATACTAGGCCATTTCTGAACACGATACGTCAGATCGTATCATTATAGCGTTTGTTATATCTGGTGTGTTGTGATCGCGTGGCTTCCATCACATAGATTGTGTATACGCAGCAAGAGTACATATTTTTCTGGATGAAGGGTACCCTACGTCCATCTGTGTACCTCTCAAAACGTGTACGAAAAATTTCCTGAAGAGTGGCTTTGTAGATAGGACGTGAAAGCGTTACAAACAAATAGAAAAACTAATTTTCCCATCTGTAATATTAATTAGGATTGTCGGAGTTTTTGACACGATCTTGGAATGTCTTGTAGTGGTTTCATATTTTATTCATAATCTTATGTTATTTCGATACATATTAGGTCTTTACCTATGAAATTGCCATTTTGTATGAAAAAATTTAAACGAATTTTTTTCATGTATTTGTATTAATCGAAGTAATCACCCATGCAATCAATGCATCTTTGCCAACGCAGTGGCAGTATATTGATGCCCTTCTTAAAGAAATCAGCTGGACGGGAGGCAACAAATTCTTCAAAGGCATTTTGTACTGCCTCTCGGGTATTGAATTTTTTTCCCGCCAAGGAGTTGTTATCCAAATTCTGGAAAAAGTAGTAGTCTGTAGGCGCAAGGTCTGGTGAGTAGGGCGGATGACGGAGAACTTCCAACCCCAGTTCTTGCAACTTGGAGACCGTCTGCTGTGCAGTATAAGGTCGCGCGTTGTCGAGCAGGAGCAGCGGAGACGAGCGATTGACCAATGCTGGTTGGAGATGTGCCAGCTTCTCCATCATTGTGTTCAGTTCTTCACAGTACACATCTGCAGTAATGCTCACCCCGTTTGGTAAGAAGCTGTGATGAATCACACCGGCGCTAGACCACCAAACAGTGACCATCACTTTTCTAGGGGTAAGTTTTCGTTTAGGGCATTGTTTAGGTGCTGAACCAGGATCCAATCAACTTGCTGAGCGCTTGCGGTTATCAAACAGAATCCATTTTTCATCGCAGGTAACAATGCGGTTCAAAATTCCTTCATTTATGTGTCTGTTGAGCAGTACAAGGCACGTCTCGACGCGTAGTTCGCGCTGGCGATCATTGAGTTCGTGGGGCACCCATTTGTCAAGCTTTTTTACCTTGCCAATTTGACGCAAATGGACCAATATTGTTTTGACGCTAACATCGAAAGCTGCTGCTAATTCAGCCGTAGATTGTGTATCATCAGCTTCCACAATCGCCTTTAATTCGTCATTGTCGACCAAAGTCTTCGGACGACCGCGAGGTTCATTTTTCAGGTCGAAATTCCCAGAACGGAAGCGAGCAAACCAATAACAGGTGGTGCGTTGGTTTGTAGTGTTAGCTCCGTAAACGTCGTTGATGTTGCGTGTCGCTTGTGCCGCGTTGCTGCCACGACAGTACTCATATTCCATAATTACTCGAATTTTTAACGTATCCATGATGACAAAAAACATTGAAATGCGATGAAAATGTAACACTAATCAATAAACAAATGACTACTTTCGGAAAAAGAAATCCATGTTTTTAAAATAAAATTAATTTGAAATTAGAATTCTTAGCCAAACAAAAATTATTTTGATTTGAAATGGCCAGTACTGCAGAACGGCAATTTCATAGGTAAAGACCTATTATTTTATAATGTAGGGGGTGTTTTACGTAATGTAGTTTGGTTTTTGTGGACAAGTGAAGTGGATAGGGAATAATATCACGGAGCATAGATTCTGACTTGCTACAAAAACTCCCTGGAAAGTTCTAACAAGATAACCACCAGCTTGTTAGTTCATTGTAATGATCGCAAAAAACTTGTAATATCAATACCTACTCGACAATGGCAGTAATAATCAACTAGAAGATTAATTGCCGCAAATAAAATAAATAATAGTTAGGATTGTCAATCTAAATTGTCATATTATTGACAGTAAGAAGATAATTCAATGAATACATTAAGATTGTTAAATGAAATAATTTTGAAATACCATTGCTAAGTATAACAAAAATGATCCTAAAGGCGGTTACGTAAATTAATAAGATAAATACCAGTACCGTAAAGATTCATTGTAACGAAAATCTTCGCAAGCCTTTAACAAATCTCATAATGCGATATCCGCACGCCGCGTTGCGTCCGCGCATTGGAGCGTGCAGCCCCGACGAGTCGCGAAGTCGGTGATTCCAACCGAGAAATACCGAATACGTAACTCGGCGGCGTAGCCGGTCGCTACGCCGTAGACACTCCGCGTAGCGGCGTAGCTTCACCGTATTACATTAAAGTATATTTTGTTAACAATTAAGGCAATATTTATACAGTATGTTATTAAAAATATTTATTTTAAATTGCACAATGTTAGTTACATCAGCTAACACTACGTGACAATACTCCTTGAGATAACTTATTCATCAGGATTGCGTTTATGATTTTAGTTTATTATATAAAAGGAAAAAGTCTTTATTTAATAGAAGTTATATTATAAGCAATAAGAATAAAAATAATTTGCAAGGCACTAGGAACCAAACCCTGTGTCGCGGCTATCGACCAACACCAAGTTATAATTTTTTTTTATATATTTTTTACATTATTATTTTTGTATTTTATATTATTTTTCTTAATTTTATATCACTATAGGTTACAGTAAACACTTACTCCATAGACTCCATACATGTTACGAGATGCTATTATTTTTTCATAGAAAAAAAAAAAAACTAAGTACTAGGGCTATATTCAAATGGAAAATTTTGACAAGGGACAGTAGTATTTTTTTTAAAGCGATGACGGTGACTATGTCGGAGCTTTCGGTGAAGGAAAATATCGTGATGAAACCATGACATACTGGTAGGGCTTAGACCACATCATCATTTAAAATCAGATTAGACTATTGTCTAAAAAAAACACACATATACAACATAACAAAAACAGCTATGGTGCACATGACAAAAACTTATTCTACTTAGTCCTTTAACTGTGTGTTCGAATTAATCGTTTTTTTTTTCAAATTGACTAACGCTGTTCTCCTGATGGGCATTCACAGCTTCACTGAACTAATGGGGGAGCGCTTATGGGGTTCAGTCGCTTGGTAACAAGCTCGACGGTGACGAAGTGGCCGAATCTTGGCTCGGGTTGTTAGCTAAACTAGGTAAGCTAATCACATATGCAAAAATTAGTGACGCACACATGAGTACCACCATGTGTATCTGATGAACTCAAACATGCACTATGTATCTATCAAATTAATAGATCGGATCGTTGCTGTCATACAAAGTATAATAATATTATCATTATTCTCTTAGAAACCCACTACAGGGCTATAGGCCTCTTCCCGAAGGAACGTATAGGCATCATCACCACGCCATCCCACAACGTCTTGGTGATTTCAAACTCTGATAGATCCACAGTACTATGTTTTCCCACATACAGTATTACTACAAGAACATTTCTCAGGTTCAGGGTTTTTCCTCATGATGTTTTCCTTCACCGTCAGCCGATAGTGTTACCAATTTAAATTAGTAAATGGTCGCGAATTCCAAAAAATTCCTTGGTGTTCGGTGTTCCAACCTTTTTTTATATAGATTTAGTTAAGATAATATAGAGATTTAATAGTAGAGTAGTTTCAATATATATTAAGTAAGTAATATAGATGTAATTAAAATAAAAACAAAAGAAAAATACAAAACAGAACCAAACTCGAGACCGTACCGAAAACAATAAACCCGACAGACTCTTAACCCTAAAAACGGTAATGCTTAAATCAAATCCCATTCGGTAGGAAGCCTCTCTAATTAATAATAACGAAATATGCTAACTTTGTTTTCTCTTATTTCCTTCGACGAGATTCTCGAAGTTACGATGGTATTCGAAACCGAGTTGGAATTATAAATTCAGATTGGAATTTTCCATACTTGTTATGTGTACGCTTAATGAAATTTAAATTTTGATATTCAAATCTATTTCGTGATGGTATTGTGATTTTAAGGGAGTAAGCTGGTTAAATTAATATATATCTTATGTACGTCAGTTCACGCGATGTTTTCAGATGGTTCTAGAAGTATTACGTGATAAGAAAAGGTGAACATAGGAAACAAATTCTTTTTCTAAAATCGATAACAATCCTTATCGTTTGTTATATGTATTATGTATACTGTTTGTCTGTTAGTGCACTAGAAATTGACGAAACCGATTACCATAACCTATTTTAATTATTATGAATTCATTTAGGTAACAACAAGTGAGAAGTTTTTGGGTTAAATGTCGACACAAAATGATTGTCAGTTCAATTACATTTTAAGCAGTACTAGTGGGTGCCCAGTGGTGGACATTCGACCATAGTTCATTGATTTTTTATAGTTTGAACTTTATTAGGGTTCCTGTGTCAAAGGGATTCTATAATCAAAGGTTTTCATCATGGCTACTCAGTTATTTTTCACTTTATTTTTCAAATTATATAAATATAAAAAATCTATGTCTAACTGAAAATTGAAATTAATTATAAATTTGAAACAAAAACAGGCGGTTACATAAGGTGGTAAGGCTCTGAAATTGTAAGTAAACATAACTATACGAAAATAAAGAAATTTATCGCAACTCATGACACAACTTTCAATTAACTTTACACGACACCATGGGTGGTATTTCTGGGTGATATTGAATTAAATGTAATCTCATTCCTTGGAAAAGTAATGGATACACATTAGAATCAAATGATGAATCCAAAACAAAGTTGATCTAAGTCATGGATTACTTTCATGAGCAAACAAATTTTCTTATTTTTATTTTTTTACAACGTATTGTTTGGCTCATTTTATAATTGAATCATTATTTGTAGTGAGTACACCATAATACAATACTAAACATTAAAATATTGACTTTGACTTTGGTAATATTGCTCTACTCTTATGACGACATGAAGCAAAGTGACATGAAATGAAAGCAGTCTTGTCACCAAACAATTTTGACATTGAATAAGACCAAAGAGTATAATAATTATTTCAGTGGTTCCATATATTTACTAAAGACAAATTATTTATCAATTAATTATTAAAGTATATTATGAATTTACATATTATATTATTATAAAAATAACCTACAATTTGACCAGATTTCAAAGGGCATGTACGGCACGCAACGTCAGTCATGTAAAAAATATTGAAAATGTAATTGGAACGTAAGAGTAAAATGACAGATGTCAAAATGTCTTTATCATTTACATGTGTGTATATGTTGTGTAAAATTCAAGCAGTAGTGTGAGTAATTTATACTTTAATTAATTTAATATGCTTGCAATGCATTTTATATTAAAAAAATAGCTTTGTGCAATTCTCCTCCATATAAACTTTATCTATGCCAAATTTCAAGTTCATCCGTTCGCGCAATTCGCTTAAAAAGGTGTACAAAGTTTTGGCTTCACCTGTTAATATATAGGATGAACAATGTTTTATAATGTGACGTACAATAAAAGTTGAAAAACAACAAACAAATTAACAAAGGAAATAATAAAATTAATTAAACCAAATTCAATATCAAAAGATATGAAGTAAAAAGGGCACTAAAAAGCAAAAAAAAAAAACAAAATTGTTACCTAAACTCAAAAGACAAAAATGCGCGGTGACTATTTAATATAACTTATGTGGTATTAAAATTACTTATTAACTTGTTTATTTACATACAAAATGATATTATATAGTTAATTTGTAACTATAACTTATTAATTTCTAAAGTAGCTATTATTAGTATATGCGCTACTCAATAATCTGTTTGAAGTCGGTTTCGACCCAAGTCACAAATTAGTAAATGGTAGAAAAACATAAATACTATGCTATACTTTAATAGGTGGTAGAGCCACGCTGAAGCTATTACTGGTTTCAGCATGAATAGGTCGGCTCGCCCGGCGTACTACAACACTCTTACAGAAAACCGACGTGAAGTAACATCGCTTGCATTGTTGCGTTTCGTTTGGTCAATGAGAGCGCCGGAGGAACACCTCCCCCCACTTCCCCGTCCTTCCCACTTTCCCAACCCCTCTCCCCTAAACACAGGCTGGCAACACACTGGCGACTCCCCCGGTGTTGCTAGTGTCTAGAGACGACGGTGATCACTTACCAACAGGTGATCTGCCTGTTCGTTTGCCCCCTATAATATAAAAAACATACTAATACAGGTCGCTGGACGCGGGAGTGAACCTACACTTTATATGTACTCGTGAGTATAAAATACAAATAAAAAAAGAATCATTCAAATCGATACACAATTAGACATATTCAAAGACATCAGTAAACATACATAAAAAAGTACATATAACCTTCTCCTTTTTTTAAGTCGGTTGAAAAACAGATGTACAATCAGTACAACGCATGCAATCGATTATAGGAAAGACAATGGGATCAATACCCCATAAAATACCCTTACATCGATGAGTCTCTGATATCCCAATTTTTCCGCAGTCCAACTGAGGTCTGTCCGTGATAGACGTTGATTAATGCCTGTCTGTCTGTCTTTTGGTAGATTAAAAAAACTTTGTGTTTCAATGGTATGACCGAGGGATAAGAAAATCCATAGAGAATATGTTATAAATAAAATTGTTCAATTCAATTCAATGTTATACGGTATACTCTTACTTTTAGAATATACAAATTATTTCTCGCGACTTTGTCTATGTATTTTCCGGGATATTTAGGATGAAAGTAGTCTGTGCCTATCTTCAAGTTCCAGGTTATGTCAATATCAAATTTAGTTGCGTACATCTCAAAGGTTTATGCGTAAAATGGTAATAAAAAGATAGACGGTCACGGTCATTTTTATATATACGTATATTATTATTACTAGCTGTACTACCACTGCTTACTAGCGCAAAAGATTTTTTTCAATCTTTTGGAAGCATAGTTTTTTTTATGGATGAAAGGTACGCTATGTCTATTTCTGTACTTTTAGCAACGTGTTTGTAAAAATTTATGATCATCGGTTGAGTATTTAAGGCTTGTGAGCGTAATAGCTCGTTCCCAGTTGTCGGGTGTCAGATCCGGTATATTAATCGGATGTCGGCGCCTTAATAATCGGTTTTCGGCTACAAAGCAACTGTACACGATGAATGTGCGTGATAGCAGTGATGCATGTACGGTCGGAACAAGGGGTAGCCGGGAAAGGATTGTCGATACCGACATCCGACAGAAAAGTAAATAACGCTAGTAATAGATCCGACAAGATATTTTCCGGGCGTAGAAGGCTGCTAAAACACTTGATATTTCTTGTCGGTGCTGACAAAAATTCAGTTTCCGACCAGTGTGAATAGTTTCACATAAAACGGTCTGCCGCTGCAACATCCGATCTACACATCCGACAAGTGGGAACGAGCTCTATCAAACAAACTCATTTTAACATTTATATTAATTATTTTCGTATATGTTATCTGAGGTTAATTAACGTCTCCAGGACATGAAGATTGATATGTGTGGTTCTTTCAACGCGGAAAATATTTACACACAAAGAAATAAATTCAATATTTTTTTAGTTATAGGTCGACTCTATAGCACTCTCATACCAGGGGCATTTGATTTCGGTGACATCTGGCGGAAGTAATGGATTTTTTTCAGTTAGCTGAAGGTGAAAATTTAATCTTTGATAAGTGACGACCGAAAAAAGATTTAAATCGTGTTTATTATAAATAGATTTTAATAAAATATAAATATACGCGAAATAGTTTCAAAGTTATATTGCTATTGTTAAATAGATAGTTATATTGGTTCGACGAGCAAAATAATAAAACTCGGTGTGCGTAATTAAGTCTGAAATGTATGTGAATGAATATATGGTTTCTTTCACCCACAAAAGATTTTTCATTTATTTGATTGACATATTTGATATACAATAAATTAATACTTTTCAGCCAGATTGCGTTCGGATCGCCTTCTAGAGTCATAGATTTATAAGGGGTTATAATTTGTTTTACTTATATTCAATTTGAAATTATTGAATAATTATTATCACGATACTCCATATTTATAGCGTACGATATGTAGTAAATTATTGTAGTATGTAGTAAATTAGATAAATGTATAATTTGTAAATTGGATATTAAAATAGATTATGTTTGCTTAATTTTTATAATAACTTATATTATACTAGTTGGCTCGGCAGACGTCGTCCCGCCCTGATTATGAAAAAAACCTTGATAAATTATATACTAAAACGTTCCTCATTAATCACTCTATCCACCGGTGAAAACCGCATGAAAATCTGTTCGGTAGTTTCTGAGTTTATCGCGAACAGACAGACAGACAGACGCGGTAGGAGACTTTGTTTAATACTATGTAATGATATTTAGAGTTCATTTTTAATTTAAATTTAATACCGCTTATATATAAGCCCAAAAAGTAAAACACAGCCGTAAAAATAATGAAATGAACAGAAAAAAACGAAAGGTATACAAAAAAAGATAAAAATGATGCATAATATATCGCCGTGATCTAAATCAACAATAAATAAATATGGATGATGTAAAGATGACCTCACGCTGTTCGGTATTACAAAATACTATATATTATTTTTATTTATTTAAACTTTGTTGAACACCAATTATATACATTCATTTCAAAAACATTTCAGGCTTTGTTATTGATACAATGGGCCGCCTTATTGCTATTAGCAATCTCTTCCAGACAACCTTTGGATGGATTTGTTCAATGGAGTAGAGTCAGCGGTATTCTGGGTGTACAAGAAAATAATAACTGGTTAATATCACCTAAGTTACCTATATAACGTAGATTTTTTTTTATATTCAATTTCATACATATTATGTAAGGTAAAGTTGTATAGTAGTGATCTTGTTTATTATACTATATACGAGGTATATCATATACATCAGTGTTTTGTGGTATTCCCCTTTCTTGGAAACTGCCAAGAGGCGAGACGAAGGAACTAGCGGTCTATTATCAAGGTCGTGTGATATATCGTCGTTCGATATTAAACGTAATCATTTACATAACACATTTGTTAGCACTATTTTCGCATTTGGTTTGGTGTAGAAAACTTTAATATTTATAATTTTGAAGTCAATCTATGCATTATAAGGTGACTGGAATAAAAATAAAGAAAAAATACCCACTAAGACCTATCCTAACATTTAGATAAATGTGTTTCAATGCTGCTCATTTGCGATAAGGGAGACATCTTTCAAGATCTGATAAGCTTGACTTGAATATGGTAAAGTAATAAGGAAATCTTCATTTGTTTTTTATTAAAACGTTAGACTCGTTGGACTCATATTTTAATAATGTCAGAGTGTGATATTTAAGGCAAGCGATGAATTGAAAATAATATAATTATATTTGAAACTTAATACAAGTCGTATGTAGAATGAATTGCCGATTCATAAATTATAACCACCATGATAGAAAAGAATTGGAATAGCTCAATTTATATTCTATGAAAATAAAATAACTCACATTCTGAAGTGAAATCTGATCAGCAGCCTATTTGTGTGACGAATAATGGTGGGGGTAAACACTGTGTCGGGAAAAGTGTTGAAAACGCCGATTCTCGTGTCCGATCATCAAAGTTAAGCAATGACGGACATGGTCATTACTTGGATGGGTGACCGTCTGGACACATCACGTGACGTTTGGTTTTTCTTGTATTTTTGTACTTTAAACGTTTCCCTATAATATATATGTATCATTTCTATCGTGTGTCTTCACGACACACCTGCCTTTCTTTAAGCGATAAAATTAGAGAACGATCGTGATTACAATTTCAAATTTTAAAATCATATTCTAAAGTTATCGTTCAACCTCATCACATATGAGTGATATATAGAAGGATGTCAGAATCGGCGCCTTAAGTTGTAGGAGGTAAAGTTTGGCGCGGCACGGTGCGGTTCGATTCACGCCAACAGCATCGACCCGGGACTCCACAATGTGCGCTAACTGCTCAAGTATTTGCAAACTGCTCTTTGATGGCTTCCTGTTTTGTACTCCGGGATACAACTAGCATTGTCACGTAAACATACTATAATATAAACTCTAGGTTATTCTTTGAGACATATATAAAATTAGACTAATGAAGTACTGTTGTATATATTTGTTCTTGTTAATTGCAATTGCACTATTGTTTGTCTCAATTTATTTGTTTAGTTAGAATTGATTATTCAGTGATTTAGTGCTGACCCAGTGTTCGACATTCGACTATGAGTAATTATTTTTTTAAGTTTCAATATTGTTAACATTTTTTGCCAAAAAGTGTACAATTAAATGAGGAGGGTACAATAAAACTTACGAATTGTCAATGATAAGAAAAAATAATGTTTTTGCAGATAGCACTAAAACTCGTCAACAGTTACTAAACACAAAAAAAAAAGAAAATCGGTTGGTAAACCGAAGAAAAAATTATATTGAACTTTTTTATGCCTGCCACTTATATACAGATAATAATAGTTTAAATTAAAAACCTTATTATTATTTTAAATACATGTTTACGGAAATGTTGTCAACTGACACTTTTTCGACCAACTCGCCACAATGAACAAAACAACAAAGACAACGACTCAGACAACGAACAGATAAGAGGACAATTGAGTATTTGGGGCCACCTGGCTAATTGAATTATGTTCGATCGATAGCCGCATGTCGTTCAAAGACAGCGACCATATGAAAGCGCGAGCTAACTGTTGTGTAGCGCCATCTCTTAACGACGAATTAAAATATGTTGATCAATTATCTCGAACAATACGTATGTCAGTTTGTGTGTTATGTTTTTAGGCGTTAATTACCCAACCGACCATCATAAAATTTTCCATATACGTTTCCAGAGTTACAAAAAAGGACATAGGGTACCTTTGAACCTGAAAAAAGCACTCTACACGATAGGTAAAAGCTATATTAAGGTGGATAAATCCTCATATAACAATACTACTATACTCTTCATACGGATGTTCCAAAAAGATAATAATCCATCTATTCTATACATATAATAAGAATGTAAATCTAACATGTCTGTACTTTAATGATTTTTGTGAAATTGGTGCAGGTGTCTTGGAATAAGCAATAAAATACATTTCAATTATTTTTAGAAATATATATCTGGCTATTTGAACACGCATCACTACTAAAGTACTGAGTTCACGATAAAACCTCACCAAGAAAAGATATCCTGGAGTAACATTTGATGTTGGTTTCATTCAAATCTGTTCATTCTATGAAAAGTTATTGTAATTTTAATAACGACGGGACTTAAATAAAAAAAAACTATATAAGTAAATGGACTTAATATATTCAGACGATTTTATTAGTTACTGTTTTTTACATCAGGTTCCATGCGGACGGAGTCGTGGACACAGCTAGTATAAAATAATTTAAAGACAGAAAACACTTTTCTAAGAATAACCATTCATACCTCATTACATTAATATATCTATACCGTAATAAAAATTTAACGTAGAAAATTGAGAGCCGTCAGATATATGCGGATTGCGTAGGACCGACGCAGACTGGGCTATTCATTTCACAGGAGTCACGTAGGGTAATGTATATTCTAATATATTTGCCGGGAGCTACTTTTCATGACTACCGGCCCGTGCGGTCTGCGGCCGGCACGAACGACGATAGTGCTGTGCTGTGTGTTGTTACAGCTTTATCGATAAACTTAGGTATGATTACATTCGCTAATAAATATGATATAAGCAGCTTAAGACTTGTAGACTATCTAGAACTATTATCTAAAGTTCAATTATGGAGTACACAGGTATATTAATATAACATAAATACACACAAAATTCGTTTACTCATCCGGGCATGTAAATATTCTAATTCTTTAGGCAATAATATGGATTTATTTTACACTAGCTTACCATAAGTCTTAAAGAATGGTCGTCTAGAGACTTCCCTCATTAATTTTAACTTTGTGTTTGTAATCATTATGTAGTTTTTATTTGTCTGTCTTTTACTCTGTTTATTTATATTTTTATAAATGAAACTTTGTAATTAGCCTTTAACTATGTTACTGTTTTCTTATTTAAGTAATGTTAGGTGTAAGTTTTTCTATATAATTAAAATAAAGTAAAATAGACTTCACTGAGCGAAATTATTGTTTCTCTTATAAAAACGTAGAATGTATTTTTTGCCAATTTTTAAATTTTAGAATTATTTATTTTTTAATTCTCTCAGTTTTAATAACACTTAAGAGAGGACAATAGTAACAATAATAACATTATAAAAACTTCGGAACCAATTGACGCGTCCCATGCGTCTAAAATATTAAAATGTGCCCCCTTGAAAATATCTCCTTTCCAATAAAACCGGGTGTGTCGTAAAGACACACGATAGAAGTGATATTTTTATATTACAGGGAAACATTTTAATTATTTATCAATCACTTTTGAATAGCATAGATTATGTTCAGTGATCTACATTACGCAGCTCTAATCTATAATAACGCTGACCCCGCAAGCAATAACTAGTATTAATATAATATAAATAATAAAATTCTGGAACAAACTTCTGAAGTTAAAAGTAAATAAAGTGGACATAAAACCATTACCAGCACATTCTCCTACAATATTTTACTGAAAGCATTAGAGATTATCTTAAATAATGTAGTAATTAATTGTTTAAAATAGAATGTACTAAAATAAATACACAAACACAAAATTTTGCAAAAAATATTTCAATACAGAGCAAATAATGCAATTTGTAAAATAAATTGTATAAAAACATTTTAACAATAATTGTTGAACTCAATCGAGCAGGATTGCAAGTAGAGAACTCAAATAGTAAAATTCATCGATATTTAAAAAAAAGTTCACAACCCTATCCGAACTCGTATTTACTCTGCACCTAGCCAGTTCATCTTCATTTTTTATATCTTTTTACCGGAAAAAGGGCAAAAAGTACGAAACTGCTCCAGTAATGAGAATAAAAAAAAACCTCATACGACGTTTCTTTTCATTTCGAAATGCTTCCATTTCCCTTTGCCCTAGAAAATTATTTATTCGTGCGTCTATGGATGACATTCAATTACTTTTTAAGTCGAGAGAAACAACTTGCACGAGATTTTGTCTTAACTAGCTCATGTTGGTAGCTTCTTTCTCGTAAAAGTGGGTATTGTTTCGATTTTTTAATACTGATTACAACTCTCTTAACGATTTTAAGTTAACTCTGATAAATTTTATAATTACTGCTTAGTCTCTTTGCAAAAGCGTAATAATATGCAGCTTTTATTATTATGTATTAAATAATAAAACAAGATCAATTAAGCTATCAAGAAGATTGTAGCTCGAAGAAATAACATATATTTTATTATTATATACTAGCAGGCACGGCAGACGTTGTCCCGCCCTGATTATAAAACAATCCTTGACAAATTATATACCAAAACCTTCTTCGTGAATCACTTTATCCACTGGTGAAAACCGCAAGAAAACCCGTTCAGTACTTTTTGAGTTTATCGCGAACAGACAGACAGACGCGGTAGAGGACTTTGTTTTATACTATGTAATGATACACTGATAACCGCAACTTCATCTGCGTCGTTTATTAAATCTCAATTGTATCATTATATCTCAAAGAGATTAGGCGGCATTTTCGAAGGCGGCGGCTTGACTTCTTCCGACACTTCCGAAAATGATGATTATATTTCAACCAATTTATACAAAACCGTGTCAAATTATACACCTATACCTTCCTCGTGGATCACTCTATCTATTAATCAATACCGCATGAAAATCCGTTCAGTGGTTTTTCAGTTTATCGGGTGCAGACAAATGCAGCGGAGGACTTTGTTTATAATATGTAGTCAGTGATTGGCATTGATAAACGCAAAGCATTGTTTGATGAACCGTCATGAAAATGGGAACACTTAAGTACTTTTTAATGGAGACATTTATGCTTTCTATTTTACTATAACTCGTTGCTAGATGGCGTTGTAGCACACTACCTAGACATTCGAACACAGAGAATATTTACACAAAATAATAATAGTAACAAATTGTAAATGCATACGAAGCTGAGGGAATCACTTGTATATCTTATATTATATAAATGATAGAAGTCTGCCGTTGTCCGCACATTACTTAAAAACTACTGGAGAGATTTCGATTAAATTCCTTTTGTTTTACTTCTTAGACACTTGACTCTTTTCTAAAAAAAAAGTATCACGATAGCTTCATTTAATGCAAGGTAATTAAAGTTTGAAGAAATTACAATTTTAAAAGCATTACTCTTTCAAAAATGTGTGTACTTTTGCAGTGAAGAATTGGGTCAAGCTGTGTATTTTTTATGTCTTTTCCTCTGTTAGTAAACTAGTTATCGTTGAAGTATTGTTAAAGATAATAAACGACGCAAACAACATATCGGGTATTATCTAGTTCTACAATACGCATAGCGGATAAGACAGTAGTAACATTAAATCCATCGCTGTTCGCAATCCGAACGATTTCTTCATTAACTCACACGCACTCCCAATAAAGCTCATTTCTCAGCGCGATTACTTCCACTTGGGAGACTTGAATAATTTAATATGTCAGTAGGAGTGACGTCACGCGTGTCGGATGCCCGCTCTGTTGAACATTCGTAAATTCGCATGGGCTGTTGACGTTTTTAATTAATTCATAGACAACACGACACTGTTCATCTTTTCGTTTACCTATTTATTTACAATTTTCTTGTTATCCTGAATATAACTAGCCGTGTGCTCCGGCTACAATGAAATAAAATGGTATAGTCAAACTATCAATTATGTCAATATTTCGAGTATCTCTCTGTATAGAGGAAAAAATGAAATAAGAAATGCAAAGCAAATACAAATTTTGCTTGCAAAATTACTATGTACACAACGTTATCAGTTTAATTCACCTCTCCTGCATATACGTACCTAACCGCTTGCCCTACTACACTTTGCAAAGTGCTTATAAAAATTGAAGTTTCTTAACGCTGTAATAGCTTTAATTAAACTAGCTACCCGCTCCGACTTCGCACGGGTGTAATAAGCAAATCCTTATAGTAAGACCCATTCAGTAAAATAAAATAGCAACGTCAAACTGTCAATTATGTCATCATTTTGAATGACTCCCTATTTTTTCCCTAACTCACTTTTTATATAGAGATGTTATCGTCCACATTTTTCATTTTACTGTATGAGTATTCAAACATTTTCTCTCGAACAAACCTTGTCCTGACAATTACAAACAGAACGAAAAAAGAATTAACGAAATAGGGGTAATCGTTCTGAAATGTTTCGCTGACATACATTTACACACGATTCGGTAATTTATTTTTATTTACAGAAAGAAAGAAATACTTTATTGTTGGAACAATCATAAAATTAAATTACACAAACAAATTAAACAAAAAAATTAGATACATTTGAAAAATGAAAAAAAAATGTCCAACGATTGGCATACTCATTCAGCAAGTACGAGTATGTGCAGTACAGCAGTACTGCAGTACTGATTTTTGATGGGAGCCCATATGATGATAAACGGACGTTCGGTCATATTAATGTTATAGTACAAAATTCAATTCAATTTATCTACAAGACAGTATCTCTCTATTTGTCTGGACATTATTTTGTATTTTGTACATTATTTTTTTTTAGAACCAGACTAGGCCCCCCTCGGGAGTGGCTCAAGCCTAGGTCCGTTCCCTCGGCGTGGAGCCCTCGAGTGCGCTGCTCGCGCGATACAGTGACACAAAATCTTACATCACTGGAACATATACATAACATATCACCTCCGCACACGTGCACGCACACATGCTTACACATGAAAGTGGAAGGGTTTTTATTTTTGTTTTTCCCTCATTGAACTGAAACAGTTTAGGAAAATTATCCAACACAAAATACATATAGGCGTTGTTGAGGTATGTATGCTTGGTACACATGTATGTTTACAGTAAACTTGTTAAACAGTAATGTTTTAATAACTCATATAAGTATGAATATGTAGCTAAGCTTAGGTTAGCTCAGATAGGTCGCGAATTGCATGAATCAGGCAACAGCCCAAGCCGAGGTGTGCCGCGCACCCTTGAGCTAGTTGTCAAAATAAAATCGGCTGAGTGCCTTAAGCGCTCGCCTTAGTAGTCCGGTGAAACTTTTAAGACCTTGCTAGATCAATAGAGTAGTCAGTTCGAAAAAAAAATCTTTTTTAGAATCATAAGTATATATTAAATTTTATAGTAAATTCAGTGAATTTAATTCGGTATAGGTTTTGTTATAATCTTTAATATATCCGTAATGAGACTAAAACTTAATTAAAACCAGCGTCGAAGATTAATTAAAGATACAAATATGCTTATAATTCTGATACATTCTTCACGGTTAATATTAAATTTCAAGTATATTCCAACGTGAACATAGTTTCACCGCATTCTTGCTTCGACTGTACCATATATAGATATGTGGGTGATTCGCACGTATTATTTTTAAACGGAGATTAATTTTAGGCTGGATTTAATTTACAATGATGATAGAATTATTACGCTCATATCTGCAGTTAAATAGGAAAGGAACTTTGTTTACCCGTTTGTTATATATCACGACCTTTGAATCTATCGTGAGACATTTGTACTTGTATCCTAGAAATCTATACTAATATTATATTATAAAGAGGTAAAGTTTGTGAGTTTATGACGTTGTAGGGGGTAATCTCAGGAACTACTGGTCCGATTTGAAAAATTCTTTCAGTGTTATATAGCTCATTTATCGAGAAAGGTTATAGGCTATATATCATCACGCTAAGACTAATAGGAGTGGAGCACCAATCGAGAATGTTTCAAAATCGGGTTTTTTTCCTCTTGAGAGCTTTCGCTGCCTGTTAGCGTTAGCCCAAAGTTCCAACTTCCAAATTTCCAAATTCCAAATTCCAGCCCAAATTCCACGCGAACGAAGTCGCGGGCAGAGGCTAGTCTATATATAAATAGGCAGTGGGGAAACGGCTAAGAACATCTCCCTCCTCTGTTTCTCAGCCGATTTTCTATATTCTTTTTTTTTTAACTATTGACCAGCTATAAGTGTTATCAATAAAATTAAATCAGAAAAAGTTTTTTTCTCTATAGTCGAAGTCCTACCACTGGACGAGTACTCGTCTCTATAAATAAAGACCAATTGCCAAATTCTATTGCTATGCTAAGGCTAATTATTTTGTTTTTTCGTTTGTATGTAAGGAATTTTTAAAAATCACATGGACAAATGGAAACAAGTGGGTTAAAAAATATTCATGAAAAAAAACGAGTTAGTGAGTAAGATAGAAGACAGGTAGACAAGCTTTTCAGAAATATCGACTGCTAGTGTACTCTATTTATATAATTTTTATTTTATTTTATACTTAATATATGTAAAATACAAAAGTATCAACAATCGTTTATAAAGATTTATTATTTTTTGACTTGTGTCTCTAAGCAGTGATTAAATATAACTAAAAGTTAATGATACTGTATCACTTATCCCTCTTCACAACTATATAATATGTATGTACAACTATTTCAGCAAATATGGTGTAACAGCAAATTTTGACGTAAGATCTTTGATCATTCGCTTAGATTGGCGGTTAGGGACTGAAGTTGAGATGTCAACACAACGGCTAATATTATAAATGGGAATGGCAGTTTGTTTATTTGTTACGCTTTTACGTGTTATATGACCAACCAATTATTATTAAATTTTGTATACACGTTGTGATGGGTATAAAAAAAGACATAAAATACCTTTCATTAATAAAAAAGTACAGTTCCAGTGGGATAGGCCTAATCAATATTACCGCGAGCGAAGTCAGGAATAGAAGCTAGTTTAGAATATATGTAATTTGTAATGTCTTTGCTATCTAGTTATGTATTTTATATAACTGTGTTATGTAAATGAATCTGTGTAAATCTTATTGAAATAAGGTTGGTATATTAATGTTATTGGTATAAGGTATCAGCACCTTTTCTGCTTAGTTTAGGGTTGCGAACATATTTTCGAGTGTTTTTTGTATTTTAAATATAGCATTACATGTTTTAAATATATTATTTTTATTTTAAAAATTACGTATGTGTGTACTTATGTACGCACGAAAGGGGTTATACGTATTTAGCTTAAAAAAACATTAAATGCAATGGACAAAGTTCTAATAAAAGACAGTCACTTTATTAGGCTTTAAAACTAACTTCCTATATATCTGTATATATAATCAACTATCAAATAATTATGTAATAATAATCATGCATAATACAAACAAATAAAAAGATTTCAGGCCAACAGTTAACCTTAAATCTATTATATACCCACTTTAAGAAAAATATAATAAAAAAAAAACTTACATGACTAATACTTACAATATGCATGAATATATTTTTTCTCTCCACTGATATAAAAAACATATTATAAATTCACATATATATTTCAATAATTAATTACTTTGAATATACATATACAGTTCACGAAAACTTGACAGACAATATTCAGCCAACTTCATGGTGTCGCTTTTAGGTGTCGGTGTGCGCGCGTATCGTAAAAAATCACTTTCCCAAACGCGCCAAAAGTATAACTTCAAAAACACAAAATTCTTTTGTACTTATATGTTTTAACATTTTTTCTGTGCAATAAGATTAAATATGGTATTATATTTATCCAACTGAAATATAAAATTTTATCTTACAACATTTAATATATATCTTCAGTAGTATGATTGGCACGGTGGCTTTCTTCGATTTTTGATATTGCGTTACACCGAATACCAAAGCGACCTACGGGAAACAAATATACTATGATTTTCATCTTTTTTTTCTGTAATAATCTAGAATGGAATAAAAAAATAATCGATCGCATATGTTAGATAGGACAGATCTACATTACCGCGAACGGAAGCTTGTCTTGTATAAATCGTTTAATAATTTCGGACATTAAGCCAGAGAAACAATACAAACTTCAATTTACCATCATCTTCGTCAGCGCTGTTGGTCTATGCCTATCGAAGAATGGTATGGGCATAATCACCACGCCAACCTACGACGTGTTGGTGATTTTAAACTCTGAGAAATACACAATTCTCTGTTTTACCACATACAGTAGTACAACAAGAATATTATTCAGTGTTCAGGTTTCCTCACGATGGTTTCCTTCACCGTCAGCCGATAGTGTTACCAATTTAAATTAGTAAGTGTACGCGAATTCCGAAAAAATCGTTGATACGAATCTCGTCGGTCTTCGAATTGATATTCCACTGATCGAACCACTAAGCCACTACGGCTATTTATATGTACGATTGTTTAAAAATAATTTGTCGAAGTAATAGTACCAATTTGTAAAGTTAAATTTATTGCCAAAATTACATATGGCCCAGTGACGCGTTAAAAGAAAGTCGCGTGGATAGTACAGGCGCGTGTTGACGTCAAATGCAACGAATGCTCGCCGACATCTCTCTGTGTTCCCCTACAATATCTATTTACATATAATAACTCCAAATTTCAATCTAATTTTAAGTAATTTAATTCATATAGTTGTCACCGCAATATCTAAGAAATACGGCACGCTGAAAGTGCACACTGTAAGTTATTTCCAAAATATCGGCTTACCAGAATATTCACAAAGTTAATAAGATATTGATAAATATTAGTTAAACAAAAGTAAATACATACATAATAATAGATTTACGCATTTTAGACAAGTGCCTGTCTAAAGTTATCTGCATAGTAGAACGTATTGAAGGTATAAAACGTATTGTTTCTTTGGTCAGTGTGTTATAGCGCAATAGTCAGCTCTTACAAGTAAAGTGTTTCAATAATCAGTTTAGTTCAGCATTTAAAGTTACACGAAGTGCCTATCTGATAGTCTATGCTATAAAACATGTATTGCTCTTTGAACAGTGTGTTATAGCGCTATAATCAGCCTACAAAAAAAAAAAAGTGCCTAAACTATCAGTTTCAATCAATAGTCAATTCATCAGTCGCAACGCGTACAGAGCGCGGCGCGAGCGCATTCGCGCGGAAAATCTTACAAAAAATCGGGGGAGTGGATCGGTCGGGAGGTATCGGGTTCACGCACTAGTACACTAGCGATTTACGCTTAGAACAGCGGTTGTGTGGAGTCGACGCAACCAATATTTTTTTGTTTATCTTAAAATAAAAAAAACGCAGTGAATCTAATTGAAAATATGTAGCTTTATTTGAATTAGCACATTTCATGTTTTTAGTATTATTGAAAAGCTTTGTCTTGGATGAGTATATAAATAATTTATGAATACTGGAAAAATGGTGTTAGAAGTAATGAAATCCATGAGATATGAAATTGACCGAATTAGTTAAATAAATTATGACTAAAAACGTATTCAATTTGAAAATGTTAACAATATTAATATATCACTACATAATAAAATCCTCTGCCATGTCTGTCTGTCTGTCTGTTCGCGATACACTTCGAAATGAGTGAACGGATTTTCGTACGGTTTTCACCAGTATATAAAGTGATTCATAAGGAAAGTTTAGGTATATAATTTGTTAAGATTTTTAATTAGGTTGGGACAACGTATGCCGGTTCCGCTAGTCAATACTATTTCTTTAAATATAACATTATATAAAATATTACATTTCTAACCCACTCAAAACCGGGCAGATTATTTAAAACATTGTTGTATTTATTAGTATGGCGACTCAATGGATGCGAGATCCGATATCGACAAGAGAAGGGTACGGCTGCTGCGTGTCGATAACACGCAGCCATAAATCATTGGCTGGCAAATGTCTTGTCGTTGCTTGCAGTCGACAATTTGCGTGCCCCGCCCTAACATTCGCTCCGCATACTGTGTTAATAAGTTAATTGATATACGTAATTTAATTGATTACTATTGTTACTGTAAATAATTACAATAATACAACAATTTGTATAGCAAATAAAATAAGAACAGAAGCAAAAGGAATCCATTACGTGTGAAAAAAGTACAGGATACTTCCTTAAAAAGTTTTAACAAGGTAGTAAAACTTTACACATTGTGTAACGATTTAGACAATAAATTAAAAGAAACGATTGGAACTAGTATTTTTTTATAAAAAATAATATATGGAGACTGGCGAATGTTGTTACGACACTAACTAAAAACGAAAAATGAATGTAACATAAAATATTCGTCCAATGAGTTTGAGTAGGTACTCATACATAGAATCTATCATATATTACCATCAACTGATGTTTTTTTAGTACTTTATATCATGGTTAGCTTGTGACGAAATAAAAATACTGTATTCCATTAGAATTGAGAACCTAGAATAACTATATTGACTCCTTTATAAAAAAATCTATCCTTCAAATTTCAAGATAATATGATAATACTAGCTGACCCACGCAACTTCGTCTGCGTGAAATTGGCTACCCACCGGTTCCAATTGAATGTCCAAACTCGAAAAATTAAAAAAAACCCAGAACTCGATTACAGATTACAATTACAGCGAATCTCACCGTTTCCAACTGTGAAACTAACCAATTCAGGGACTCGCTCAAACACATACCTAGTAATTTCGATGAGACGGACGTAGCGCCATCTGTCTTTGAGCAACATCAACAATTTCGTTTTGTTTAAAATACGATCTACCGTTGAATCATTTGGATATTGTTCACGCTAAAAATCGCGAATAAAAAATGGGAGGGTGGAGTTAGAAAAGTGAAAATTTGGGGTTGTAGGCAATTCTTGATGACAAATAAAAAATACAAAAAAATTAAAATTAAAAAAAAAAAACTTGATACGGACACCCTAATCACCTGGAGCTATAAAATATACTTTATAACCTATTCTCATACCTACCAAATATATACATTTAAAATTACATAAGAATCGGTTCAGCCGTTTCGGAGGAGTTCAAACACTAACACCGTGACACGAGATTTCTATATCTATACTAATATTATAAAGAGGAAAATTTGTGACGTTGTGAGTTTGTGACGTTGTAGGGGGTAATCTCAGGAATTACTGGTCCGATTTGAAAAATTCTTTGAGTGTTATATAGCTCATTAATCGAGGAAGGTTATAGGTTATAGGTCAATACGCTAAGACCAATAGAAGCGGAGCACCAATGTAGAATGTTTCAAAATCGGGGTTTTTTCCTCTTGAACGTAGCACGCTTGTTAGCGTTAGCCCAAAGTAGCTATTCCACGCGAACGAAGTCGCGGGCAGAGGCTAGTATTAGATAATAATTAAAAGTAGTTGTTTTGATTTGATTTGATATACGTTTAACGAAGAAAGCTTTAGAATAATCATTTAGAGCAGATAAGCGTTTATAGCTTTAATTTTTTTTTATATCATAAGGGGCAAACGAACAGTTGGGTCACCTGATGTTAAGTGATCACGATCGTCCATAGACACTAGCAACACCAGCAGTGTCGCAAGTGTCTTGCCACCCTGTGTTTGGGCAAAGAGGGGAGGGGCCGAGTGAGGGGGGAAGAGAGGTGGGCCTCCGGCGCTCTCTCAATGACCGAACGAAACGAAACAATGCAAGCAATGTTACTTGACGTGGGTGTTTCTGTGGGTCGGGGTGGTACCAGCCTGGGCGAGCCGATCCATTCATGCTAAAGCCAGTGATAACTTCAGCGTAGCTCTACCACCTTATATAAATTACTTGCCTTATGTTAACAATACAGAAACTTATAACATATGAATTGAGTCTTTTTAAAATAGTTAACTGGTTTCTGTATTCTAATTATGACTTTTGTGTCATTCGATGAACCCTGGATATTTTTTTGTAGATGTTAAGTATAAAAAGGAATGTGATATATATCTACTTAAATATATTCTTAATGTTTCAAATAGTAGTCTCAAAGACAGTCAGATCTTGAGTCCAGTTTTTATAATATCCGTTTCTTCAGCAGTGTCTGCAAAATAGGCAAATAAATAATATATACAATACTTTTTATTTACACTGAATTAACAAAATGAAATAAAGGCCTATATTTTCATTTTGTCTCTTTCTTCGATAAAGCATGACTTCTATTAGTATTTTTTTAAATTTTTTAATATATACCTAAATAGTTATAAATTAGGTGCTTATAAAGCAAAAAATAAATAAAAAACATTACTTTATTTAAAATGTAGCGAGTTTGTAATCATAATACACATATAAAAGGTAACTAAATATATCACAAAAAACACCACAAAAACACGACTGAAGCATTCGGAACGCTTTAAAAATATTTTCGAGTGTTAGAAAAAAAAATCGAATATAAGCTTCGAGGTCTCTACCCCACCCGTGACCGGCGTAGCGTGAAAATCATGCCGCCCGCGGACCCGTCACGTGATGTGTAGCACTCCCGAGCCTATGACACAAGCAAGTAAAGACAGACTTATCAATTCGCGTAATTTAATCTGTATAGAACTTTACATACTGAAACTACGAAAACTAGACATATTAAAATTTGAATAGTCTATTTTGATATAAAATATCTACAACGGTGAGTCAGACGTAGTCAGAGGTGGCCACGGTATATGATTGAGAATTATTGTATTTAATGAATATAAATGTTTATCCCATTAGTCATATTTTTCGAGAAAAGACATCTTAATATTTATTTTTGATTATGCCATATTTACTTCCTGTCGTAAATTATCCTTTTATGCATATTGCCTATACAAAATGATATTAATATTCACATGTGATACTACTTAGCACTACTGTGATAGTAGGCCTCAATTGTTTAGAAAAAAATATAATACATTAATTCAATAAGAAATTTATACATCAAATAAGCTGTCCTTACTTTTCTGCCGCTCGAGTAGGTATGGTAAAATACTGGCATATTTTCTGAAATATTTTAGGGTAGAACTATTTTAGTTTTTTTTTGTAACGGTCATCCAATAGCTATCTAAATATTGAACTTGCTTCATAGACTTGTGTATGTATTTCTAAATTTTTTAGTTTTGAGTCAGTTAACAATTACAGATCGTCACAGTTTACGTAAATATCATTAATGTTGGAATTCATACGTCCAATATTATATAAGAAGAATGAATAGCGGTATATACTTTTATACAATATAAAAAATTGAGGCGTCACGGGACGACTGGTAGATGTGAAACGTCGAAATTGTTTTGTATAAGTTATATGCCTAAAAGGACAGATTACGACAGGAATCAGCTATGGCATAATGAAAAGATAAAACATTACAAATTTATTCCATAAAATAATGACTGTTTATTTTAAGTTTTAGAAGTCCGTTCAATTTAAATTGATTACAGTTCAAAAATTTTGCTTTCTTAGTTAATTTTGATATATTTCTTGTTACGGGCATAGAACTTACAGTTATTTGATTTTTGGACAGCTCTGTCAATGTAGCTCTATTTAATGTTAGTAAAGTAAAAAAAACTATTCGTCTATGACCCCAATCATATTATTTCAAATGTTGTATGAAAATAAGCTTTATAAGTCAAAAAAGTGTGCAAAGTTAGTCTACCAATAATTTTAAAATGTACTTACAAAGAACTATGTATATTGTATAGAGTATATTCAATTTTCTGAAGTGCTGTTAATACGTAGGCATGTTTGAAGTCTGAATCTAGTGCTAGGATGTATAGACGTGCGTCGGCAGTCGAATGAATCATAGCTTGTACCGTCATGCAGTTCTAGACTTAGTGACGTTTAGACATGTCGGATTATTAAATTGATAAGAATTATTGTTGCGCCAATTTTATGTAGAAAGATCAAACTCCTTTGTCGTTCTTTCTCTTTATTTGGCATAAACATATCTAGCATATGTTTTGCAGACTACTTTGTGGTGGGTTATTTGATTGAATTTGCATACACTGCAGATGGTATAGGAATTGTCAAAGTTACATAAAGTCCCTAGATGTTACTCCTATGCAAACCGATGATTATGATTAAAATGATAATATTCGAGTATAGGATAGTTTTACGTGAACGCTAATTGGCGATCGGAACAAAATAAACGCTTTGCAAAAATCGTTTTACTGAATATTTGCTAAATATAATCGTTTATTGCAATAATACAAAAACAAAATGGTTTAGCGTTTTTACAGACTGATTTTTTCTTCTTCTTTGCTAATTTTACTTGTTAGTTCCTATTTTAAAGGGGTTCGCCAAACAGAACGTGTTATTAGCGAGTGTCAACGCGTACTAGCGCCATGTTAGAACGCCGCGTTGTGTTCTTCTATTACGGCGTTAGTACGCGACCCTAGTACGCCTTCATGCGCGCTAAGAAAGCGTTCTGTTTAGTAATAACATTTTTTTTTTATATGTTCAACAGGTACGCGCTTGGCCACAATCTCACCTGATGGTAAGTGACGATGAGGCCGACGATGTATCGCGCTTACCCACTAGATGCCTATTCACTCTACTTTTGAATACTCCCAAGTTATAAGATGACGGGAAGACAGACGCCGGGAGTGAATTCCACTCCTTAGCCGTACGTATAATGAATGTGGAAGCAAATCGCTTCGTACGAATTACGGGAATATCAACCACGTAAGGGTGGAAACCCTCACGGCGTCTAGTCGTCCTCTCATGGAATGGGGACGGTGGAATTATATTATGTAATTCCTGTGCACACTCTCCAAAGTGTAACCTATAAAACACTGAGAGACAAGCCACTTTTCGTCGATGCTCTAAAGTGAACATTCTTGAATCCCACAGCGCTTCATCACCGACAAGCCGACGAGCACGATGCTCAATGGAGTCAAGAGCGGCCATAAATATAAGGCTTTAATAAATAGGTTATATATATAATAGGTGGTTAGTTACCAGTCTCATCAATCCATTCAGAAAGCTGCATTTAAGCACCAATTCATCTAAGTTTAGCATGTATACCAATTTAGACCATATCGTAATTTACCATCAGGTAAGGTTTTGGGCAAACGCTAAAATCTTTATACATATATATATATATATATATATATATATTATAATTCTTCTGCCCGTGTGTATGTGACTGAACTCCTAATAAATGCCTAGACAGATTTTGATGGATTTTTTTGTGAGTGTTCTAATAGATTCAAGAACGGTTTATATTGACAATTGGTCCTGGTAGGTGACGCAGCGGTTGAATTTTACGATTTTTTTTATTATCAGGGCAAGACATCGTCCGCCGGGTCCGCTTATAATGTATAAAAAGTTAGGTAATCGATTGTCTTGTCTGAAATTAAATAAGTCTATATCAAATCGGTTGACCGCTAGACATGTGTTTCGTGGTGCTCTGAGTTCACAAGTGGTTCGGCCATTGTGTGGACTTGGGAGTTAGGAGTGCCCTGTCGATAGCTTTTACACGGGCCCGATAATATGCCGACTGCCTGATAGCGTCGTTAGGGGGATTTCAGTAGTTTAAGCCTACCTATTCTAGTTTCATGTGCGTTATAGAAACTTCTAATATTCTGGAGATCTCACGCTACAAGACTATGATCAGTTTTAATTACCAAAGATAAATACGAACCTAAGTTTGTTTGTTAGGTTTTCACGTCTTAATTACTTAACCAATTATGATGAAATTCTGCACACACTTCGTCAGAAACAGAGAAAAGCACATACGGTACCTTTTATCTACCAAAAAAATATTGTTTGCGAATGATAATTCATATCTTCATTAACGCAAGCCAAGTCACGGGTAAAAGCTAGTATTAGAACACATAACGAGTACATTTGAACGTATAGAGATATAAAAACGTTGTTGACTATGTTAGATGTTTTTTCCCGCAACTTATTGTGCGTTTTTCACATCACGTTTACAATATTAAGTACACTTATTTTTAAGATGCTAGCTTTTCCCGCGACTTTTCTGCGTTGTTTCGGTATATTCAGAACATAAAATAAATCCTTCACCAAGCGACCATTATATCGAATTTCATTACCATTGGTTTAGGGTTTAAGACGTTTCACTCCGTTAGTGGTATCCGCCGCAAAAAGACGTCCGTGGCATATTATTACCGACCCTCCCGATGAACTAACGGCAGTGAACGATCAGTACCAGCCTGTCTCTCCAAACAGAGCGTGCTCACGCCCACGCCCGCGTAATAACCACAGATCACGCCGCCGTGGTCTGGGGGTCAATTTCGCTCCCGCACACCAGATTAGGCCCCCCTCGGCAGTGGCTCAAGCCTAGGTCCGTTCCCTCGGCGTGGAGTCCTTGAGTGCGCTACTCGCGCTATACAGTGACACAGAATCTTACGTCACTGCGACAATATTACACATGTCACCTCCACACACGTGCACACATACACGCTTACACATGAAAGTGGAAGGGTTTTATTTTTTTCCCTTATCAAACTGAAAGAGTTTAGAAAATTGTCCGATACGAAATATATATAAGAGTTGTTGAGGTATGTATGCTTGGTTTAGTACACATATATGTTTCAATAACTCATATATGTATAAATAGTTAGGTTAGCTCAGATAGGTCGCGAATTGCATGTATCAGGCAACAGCCCAAGCCGAGGTGTGCCGTGCACCCTTGAGCTAGCTGTCAAATAAAATCGGCTGAGTGACTTAAATGTTCGCCTGAGTAGTCCGGTGAAGCTGTTAAGGCCTTGCTAGGCGAATAGCGAAGTCAGTTCGAGAAAAAAAAGTCACAAAACTCCATTGAAAATTAAAAAAAGGTGGCGTCCGTTTCAGTGGAGCATTGAAGTTGCGGAAGGATTTTACACTCGAGAATGAAAATAATAAGCACTCGCCTTACTAGTCCGGTGAAGCTGTAAAGACCTTGCCAGGTCGATAGCATAGTCAGTTCGAAGAAAAAACCGTGAAAACGTAATAAAGATATAATAACATTGAGAGTATAATACATTACGCAAAAAAACACACGCTGAATAAAAGAATAACATACATTATAATTATTAATTTGACTATTAAACTGTTTTTAATAAATTCAAATTAAATTGAGAATTCATAACGCAGACAAATTAAATGCCCTAAACCAATGACGCTTCATACATATATTGATACATACATATAATATATATGTATCTATATGTACTATGAATTAACATGACCTGACATACAAAATGCATGAGCCTCTTTAATTGCCCATTCTCTTGCCCGTTGCAGGGCAAATTATATATTCACGCCCGGAGCTAGCCTCAGTCGACATAACTAGCCTGGTTTGATACAACACAAACATTACGCCAGCCATGCATTATTGTCAAGCACAGGACCGCTAGATGCAATTTGCAAAACCTAATATATACCTTATAGCAATACCTACCTTAAAACATAAAAGCTACGGCATATTTCAGCTTATTTGATTTCTAGCGGCTCTTGTTCACGGTTGTTGAATTTTTTATTCTATCTCTATGTTTATATGGTCGATTATAAGCTTGTTAATGTTTAAAGTATGTTACGTTAATAAACTTAGTTAGATTTAACATGCATCGAGTCGGCGAGTCACTCACGCGCGGTTGGTCAGAAGCCCGTGACAAAGATTGGAACTGTGGCTAGTTGGCTTTATTAACAACAGTGAGTTTTACGGTAGCATGAATCAAGATGATATGCAAATGTTTACACGAATAACTATTGTATATGTTGTACATACATTACTTAAAATATATACGGTATATTTATAAAGGTTCATGAATTCATAATGCAGTAAGTATTTGCAAGGATTGATAACAATAGCAATGTTGCTTAATTTTTCTGCGAAGCAGGAATGCCGAGATTAATGTATTTTGTTTTCAATGGTATAGTCAGTAAAACAGCACATACATACATACATACGAGCCGTTTTAACTCTGTCCTTGAGAGAACGGACCTGTTAGTAATTGCTCTATTAAAATTATCGGTAATTGGTTGTAGATGCCTATAGACTGTTGACTACGTAACAGAATCAACACTACACGCTTATTTGTTCTTAAATTTTGAACACAATCATCTTAGTATTCTATTAAATTAGATAAGCTTACTGTCTTCTTATCTGGCTATCAAATTTTATCGACAAATGTTCCGTTTGAATCATTTCATATGTTTATAAAAATATCGTATGTTTTACCATCTACCAATAATTTCAATAACAATATTAATTTAATTATAAAACGTGGAAAACTTATTTGGTCGATTAACTGAAAGTAATGAGATATTCTGGTTCACTTGTATTGAACACCAGAGCAGGATGAAATAATGAATTAATTTAATATGGCATTGAAATTATATTTTCATGCCGAAAAATGACATCGACAAAGGATACTGTGATTTGTTAAAATCTAAAAAACGTATGACATTTTACTCACCATAATTTTCTATTTTCTCTTGGAGAATTGTCTCCAAAAAGATGCGACCAAATTTAGTTTATTTGTTCACTTATTAATCAAAATTAAAGCAGGGAAAAAAAAGGAGTTTGGACAGTTTCATAGCAGATATATTAACATCAAAAATTTTCGCCCATAAACGAATTCTGCACGCAGTGGAGTACTTTCTGTGACTACTATAGATTCCTATATATTTAACTTAAAACTGTGTTCTTATAGTTCTTTGGGGTACCTATTTGTGTATCGTTATCATAGGATAAGTTTAGAGTTGTACTCATGTATTCATATCAGCAATGCTATAATTTTTTTAAGCTCACCATTATCTTGTCCAATCTCCTCAGTTTACAGAAGACTTAATTACATTTGACAGTCAATAAGAAGATATAGAAAAATAATACCTAAATGATCATTAAAAGCATAACCACAACATATCAAAATAAAGCTGGACAAAGTTAATTTTAAAACCAAACGTACTCCCTGTTTCCTAGTGTTCATTTTCTCATCCATCGGTCACATTACACAGCGGTTAAGCATTACACCTCTAATGTCTAGGCATTAAGGCAAACCGGTGTTCATTCAACTTGCATTTTGCACTTTACGCCTGTTAGGCCTACGTTTACATAGGCTTTGTTAACGCGTTGACTTTGTTGAGGTATTTTTAAATGCTCACAAAGGCGGTAAACCGACGTGCCCTGTAGTATTCAATGCATATATCTATCTATAATGGTTTATTTCTTTTTCTACTGTTGACGGAATATATGATATGTGATGTATTTAATTTGAAAATACCATTTGAATTGATGTTACTTCTAATTAATTATGAACCTGAAGTGCTCGTAAGTGAAATGCACTTGCGCTTTCAAGTTTAATTAGTGTCTTGCAACAGTAAACATGGTTATTGTGAATTTGTTTAAAATATAATACTTCAAGCACTATATTCTATCCGTAAAAAACATCGTTTCTGAGGACTAGATCAATCCTGAATTAACACAACCTAAGCGCGGGAACAAGTTATCATTACATAGTATAAAACAAAGTCCCCTACCGCGTCTGTCTGTTCGCGATAAACTCAAAAACTACTGAACGGATTTTCAAGCGGTTTCCGCCAGTGGATAAAGTGATTCATGAGGAACGTTTTGGTACATAATTTGTCACGGATTTATTTATAATCAGGGCGGGTCAACGTCTGCCGGGCCCGCTAGTTATTATCTAAATTAACTGTGTGGTTGGATTATGTAAGACTGTGATAAGCATGAATGTAACTTAATATATTTTTTTATTTAATAAATATATCCTCATTGATATTTATAATTCATTCTAGCTTTTTTAAAATCGGTAAGTATTTTTTGAGTTTACTCCTTACAAACATAAATCGAAATCTCTTTAAAACAGCAGTATAGTTACCGTTTGACCTTATAGTCAATTGGTGTCTAGTACCATTTCCGGAACACATGGATATGTCATCATCATCCTGTAAGGGACACACTGCAGGGCCCTAAGCCTCTTCCCGAAGGAAGGTATGGGCATAATCAAGGGCAAGCACCATCAGTCGATAGTGTTACCAATTTAAATTAGTAAATGTTAGCCAATTCCGAAAAAATCGTTGGTACATGCCGGTGTTCGAACCTGCGGACATCGAAATAATATTCCACCGGTCAAACCACTAGGCCACCACGACTTCCATTTCTATCGACACATGGATATGTGCTTCGTGACAAATGGAAACTTTTTGGTCATACATTATTTATAGGCAAGGACGCGAACATTTACTTGAAGACGCCCACTACCTCTACCATGTTGTGAAGTCATCACAATGATATTTCAACGAAAGCTCAGCTTTATAGTACGATTCAATTGATACGTGTGAGTAGGTTACCATACCTCCTAATAGTTTCCAATTCATTCCAGTATGAAATTTTCTTAAATTAGTGCTTTACTCGATAGTATATAAAAAAAAAGGTTGTGGCAGTCGTAAGGACTGCCGACAGAAGTGAAAACTCAAAACAAGGAAGTAACTGTGTTCTCTTTTGAATTTTCAAATGAATTATGGTGTGATTAAAAATATTAAAATTTCAGAATGTGTGTTACTGAAACTATTAATATTTATGTATAGTTGCGCCGCTTTATGTATATTTGAAAATTCCCGCATTATGGATTAAATCGCGCCACTTTGAAGCCCGACCAATTAATTGCGATCAGATCACGCCACCTTTCTAGCCCAATCATCCTTTCCTGGCACATGCTAATTCGGTAGCGCGACGCCCGCGCCGCTAGTTCGATTGCGGCCGTCAGTGTGGTGGGCCGCGCCGCGCGCGACGGACGCGGGGCGGCCAGTTGTGTTTCGTTTGCTATCGCATCGTGATTGTTGTGTAGTCCGCACCGCATGCTAACATTTTGAGTTTTCGCATGGTCGTGTGAGAAATAAACGCATCGCTACATACGTGCCGACAGACATTATAAACAATAAGTGTTGTGTGAGAGAGAACTCAGTGGAGAGAAACGAGAATCACCTAGCTGGCTAGCCACGTGGAGACTGCAGCGCCGCGAAGTATGTGCCAAGTTTCCTTCCTACCCTTGTCTCTCTCTTCGCAGCTGATCGCAATAGTTGAATATCATATAGCACCCCCGCATATACAGTCCACTAAAATTAGCATAGATACCCCCGCGCGCACCCCCTCTACGGTGACGTCGACATCGCTACGGCGTCACCAATGTAGTTATCATATCTATTGGCACTCGGAGCAATAATTTATATTTATAAATATTATATTTTTAAATATTATATTTATAAATTTATTTATAAAATCTATTAATCAATCAAATGCATGACGAACAGCAAAATATCAATGTCACATGTACACCGGCCCCCATACTACGCGTCGTTAGTCTGACGCAAGCCGCGCAAGCGTAATACGGCCGGTCACGCGTACTGTCATGTCATTATATTATTAATTTATCTCCTGTCAAAAATACCGCTCCACGCGCCTAAAGAAGAATTCTCGCCAAAAACTATTATATTGCTGAGTTAATATATAAGGATACTAGCGGACTCGGCAGACGTTCTCCCGCCCTGATTATGAAGAAATCCTTGACAAATTATATACTAAAACGTTCCTCATTAATCACTCTATCTATTGGCGGAAACCGCTTGAAAATCCGTTCAGTAGTTTTTGAGTTTATTGCGAACAGACAGACAGATAGACGCGGTAGGGGACTTTGTTTTATACTATGTATTGATTAATAAGAATTTCAATCCAATTACTACAATTTTGAATGTAGATAGTAATGCTGTAGACGGCATCGAACTGTCGACGTTCAAATCCAATCAACGGGTGGAAGAGACTGACAGCGATGTTTATGCCGTTCGGTGTAGCGTCGACGCAGCGTATGTTTGTATGTTGCTTGCATATGCCGGGTGCATTGGTGCGGCGACTGTACCTGTAGGGTCATCACTATCAAAAAATTATAATAATAATCTTTATTTGTAAATCCGTTACATTTCTACACATAAAAGGGGACCCTACCTCCTAGGTTAGTCTAAAGAAACCTAGTGTACTCCCTTGATGAAGAAACCACTAACTCAAAATCGATGTGCATTTTTGAACTTGAACATTTGAATGACGGGATTGTTTATCACAACTTATTATAAAACAAAGATCTCTGCTGCGTCTGTCTGTCAGTCTGTTCGCGATAAACTGAAAAACTACTGAACGGATTCTCATGTGGCTTTCACCAGTAAATGCAGTGATTTATGAGGAAGGTTTAAGTATAGAATTTTGTCAAGGTTTTATTATCAGGGCGGGATGACTTCCGCTGGGCCCACTAGTTAATGATATAAGAAAGTTTTTGTAATCGTTTACGTTTCAAATTCGATTTATTCTTTTCTGTTTTTTTAAACTCAATTAGAAAAAAAAACATATTCAAATGTTTAATTTATTTTATGTTTTTATTGTTTTTAATGCTGTGAAACATTATATTTTATTTAGTGCACGTTGTGTTCATATTTAGCAGGGTTTACGTCAATTTTTGATCATCCAAGTCAGCTTTCTGTATGTTAAATAAATAAATAATAATTTATTTGTAGGAGACAATTACAAATATTGTGACCATGTTGAGATTTACATACGATACAATAAAAGTAACCATAAATAGTTTGAATTTATAGCATATTGAGCAAATTGAAAACTTTTCCAAATGTTTTTATATTATTGGATTGTATGTTTTATGTGTGTGTGTATAAAATATGTATGAAAAAGATAACGAGTGTGTGAGTATAACATTATAAAGTCAAAAGTACTAGAATGATGGTAAGATATGTACTAATAAGTCCCTTGGTGTGAGAAGGAGTATTTGTGACGTTTTCGCGTCTCAACCGGACGTTGTACTGGGTATAAAAAAGACACATGGTATCTTTTGCCGAGGGTTACGCCAAAATAGTAAAAGCTAGTTAGCTTATGATGACCCTAAGTTAAGTTACTGCGTTTTTAACAGGCAAAAACTCTCAGGTCATTTTAGGTTTCAGCTAGAAATATTAGCTTCAGTGCAGCCGGTATAGCAGTACGGCAGTTTTTAGAACCCGCTTGGCTTACAACAATCTACAAGTTTTAAAATCTTTCAAGAAACATATTAAGTTGCCTTCTGGTTGTCCCTTTAGGTATAACATATTAAATCTCATTATCACTTAACATTGAAATATATCGGGAGATTTAGAGAAGAACTAGTTTTTGCTACCAGTTTTGTTTGCGCTAAAGTAAATTTGACCAGGAGCTGCACTTTTTTCTGAACGACAGGTAACCTATGTCCTTTTTTGTACAACTGATAATGTGTATGCAAAATTTCATGTTGATCGATTGAGTAGTTAAGGCGTGAAAATGTAACAAACGAACGCATTTATAATATTAGTAAGGATATTACGTGATTTTATCAACCAATCGCAATTCGTAAATTAAAGCAGTGTGACAAAATACATACTTTATTAAACAAAAAATAAATAATATTATAAATGTTTATATGCGTGAATTTTATTTGACAACCCTTGGCAAGAGCGAAGCAGGTACCGTGTCGAAGTCATTAGCAGTAATGGCTGATACACGCCGTCAGGTTTCGTGTGGTTATTTGTATATACATACATATCGGTACATCAAAACAGATATTATTATTTGCGGATATATGTACCCATCTTTACTAATTGCGTAGACTTTGTGACCTGTAAAATTATGTTTAAATTTTGGCTATATTTAACATACTGCGCGATATATTACGTGTATTAATAAAATACATTCGATAAAAATGTATCACGTTTGTAGTAACGAAGTTCGTTAACGCGGTATGCGGTAAGAGTTGACTGGCAAAAATCATCACTTATGTTCAGTCGAGTAGTTTCGGAGTTCATCGTGGCCAAACAGCATGCCACTGGATTTTTATATATAAAGATATAATTCATTATTTTATATCAAATCTTTATAACTAAATAAATACTAGATGTTAGCAGCGAAGGTACATATATATATAATAGTACAAAATATTGATAGTGTAACGTACTATGCAATGCATTTTGGTTTGAATGCGAACTCATTACAGTTAATAGCGTATTCTCTGAATAGAGAACAATTTGAATGAAATAACAATATACTGATGTACTTTATATACCGTATATTGTAGGTTAGGTGACTTGCTGGCTTCAAGTGACTTCTTTTACGTTGTTTTCTATCCTAACAACATATTTTATATACAGAAGAACCAATAGAAATCCTTCCTTTACTTCTTAAATATAAATGAACGCGTATAGCTGATAAAAATCGTAACTTTTAAACACTTAAATAAGTTTATATTAAACTAGCTGGTCATGCGATTTCGTCCGCGTGGAACCTAATATAAAAAAACAGTGACTAATAAAATCATCTGAATGTATTAAGTCCATTTACTTACATACTTTTCTCTCGTTCTTAAGTCACGTCCTCATTAAAATTACAATAATTTTTGATAGAGTGAACCGATTGTAATGAAACTAAGATTAATTGTTACTCGAGGATATGCTTAATGATTTTGTAGATACGTGTTCAAACAAGTAAATAGATAGACATTTCTAAAAATGATTGAAATATATTTTTTTACTTATTACAAGCCACCTGCAATCATTATTTTCACAAAAGTCTAAAATGTACAAATGCATTAGATTTATATTCCATTATATATAATATTATAATAATATACATCTATATGATAATAACTTAGATATATCAAAATAAGTCTGAGTTTTTGACCGTACTTTAGTCTGTCATGTGGCTTTTATATACCCTTCATAATCTTGTGTTATTTGACTTTTATATTTTGTAATATTGGTCGCATTTTACTTAACATAGTTCGGTTATTGTGCACAAGTGGATGGGAAATAATACCACGGAATATGAATTCTGAGATGGTGCAGAAACTCCCTGGAAAGTTCTAGAAAGGGGGCCACCATATCCTCAGAACATTGAAATTATCATAAAATACTTATAATATTACCTACTCGACAATAGCAGTAATAACGTAGAATATTGGTTACCAAAAATAAAATGGACAAGGAAAATTTCATTCTGTAAGAATCCCAGTGCTGGCCAATAACCCTTTATGCCGATGAATTTCGAAGCCGCGGGTAATAGCTAGTATATAATACTTAATACATTTAGAAAAAAAATGCATAAAAAGATTTACAGATGATTAGCATGCCGAAAAATAACTTTGTATCTATTACATCCCCGATCACTAAACAACCTCTAGTATTTTTTCAAAGTATTTTGTAGAGTTGAAATCTACATACCATCGGACCCTCCGGTCATATTATAGAGAGGGTGAATGTAGGAGATCCGGATGTAACCGTATTTTATCCGTGTCATAAAAACTAAGCAACATTATATCCAAAACTTTATAACTATGCGACTGTAGAAAGCTGTTACTATATTTAAAAAGCAAGCGTTTCCCTTCTGCTTAGTATATCACTTTATTTTATAAAACAAAGTCCTCTGCCACATTAGTTTGTCTGTCAGTCTGTTCGTGATAAACTCAAAAATTACTGATGACTGAAAAATGACTGAAAATTTTCATGCGGTTTTCACCAGTAGATAAAGTGATTCGTGAGGAAGTTTTATATAATTTGTCCAAGTTTTTTTTATTACCAGGGCGGTACAACGTCCGTCGGGCTCGCTAGTTACAATATATGTAAAACATCGAGACAACTTCAGGATAAGCAAATGCCGATTATAGGCTCTAATATAAATATTTTAACTTTCATTTGTTTCAAACTCTTACTGCTTACAGTTATATTCAGAGTGCCCAATAAGATTGGTGAGCACTGCAGTCTAGCTTACTTTTAATTGAGATATGTTAGTGTGTTTTAATGTCACAACTTACCTTAAGTATTTGTGTGTCATCCGTCAATTTCATCAAAACTCTAACAGATTTTAGTATTCTATTCCCTGTCTAGAAAATTAGTGACTAGGGGTTACCTTAAGTGATTGAAGTGTCTTGAGGTAAATGAGACAACAGGTATTGAGTGTAGCTAGTTTATTACTGTCATCTAGTACAATCGTTACACCGCCCGTAGGGCGGGGTGGGGGAGATGCGGAGGGGTGTTGCATCTACATATGTATTAGTGATTCTATCAATTTAACAATTTCTTAACTTAATGCCCGAAAGCCTCTGGCAAATGATTTCTCATTTCAATTAGTAAATAAAACTTACAATCTTATAGGTGTTAGAGCCAAGCTGAAGCTATTACTGGTTTGAGAATGTATGGGATGGCTCGCCCGTGGTAGTACCACCCTCTCACAGAAAACCGACGTGAAGTAATAGTGCTTGCATTTTGTGTTTCGTTCGGTTAGTGAGAGCGCTGGAAGGCCACCTCCCTTCCCCTACTCCCCCTTCTCCATGACGGTGGTGATCACATAACATCGGGTGACCCACCTGTTCGTTTGCCTCGTATGACATAAAAAAATACAGATAGATTCATCTTACACACAAAGACACAGAAATACACTTACGTCCTTAATATTTTTTTGGGTTACCACGATTACAAACTTTTACCAACGACTTCGCTTTCAATTTTTACTAATTTTGTACATTATTTATATTATGTAATTATTATATATATATTTTAGTTTCTCCAAAATTGATTGTTTTTATTTTTTTCAAGCACTAGGTATATATGGCAATAAAATAATCCGTGACAGATAATTTTTTGTTTTTTTTTTATGTGAAAATTGTAAATTTATGTGAAATAACTAAATTACATTTAATTGCAACGGCTACATATAAATATCATACTTTGTCATTATTTTTAGATTCTCGTATTGCTTAACCCCAAATGGCTGCCTCCCTATATGTAAATCATGGTTTCCACCCCGCTCTACCCTGTACGGGGGCGAGTTTCCACATTTTACGATTGTTATAAAGAATGTGAGGTGAATTTCTTTAAAAAAAGTAGTTTCGAGATTTACGAGCAATTCCTTTTTATAGTTACAAATGTGTTTTTAACGTTAGGTTTAGTTTAGGGTAGTAATCGGCAAACCGCGCCTTTTTCAGCCCTTGGCTACGGCTCTTCCACAAAATTAGTGCCTGCACTAAATATAATTTATTGACTTGCTTTAGACACGAGTAAACATTTTTGAAACGTCAGCCTTTAGAAGAGAAGCACATTTTTAGAAACTAACAATAAGCTATTCGCTCCCAATGAAGGAGATATTTATTAAAGTCACGCCCAGGAGTATAAAAGTACACTTCTGTTTATAACTTCTATCTATATCATTACATAGTATAAAACAAAGTTCCCTAACGCGTCTGTCTGTTCGCGATAAACTCAAAAACTACCGACCGGATTTTCATGCGGTTTTCACCGGTGAATAAAGTGAGTCATGAGGAACGTTTTGGTATATAATTTGTCAAGGATTTATTTTTAATCAGGGCGGGACAACGTCTGCCGGGCCAGCTAGTTTATACATATAATAAGAATGTAAATCTAACGTGCCTGTACATTTTAGATTTTTATGTAAAAAAAAATGCAAGTGTCTTGGAATAAGTAATAAAATACATTTTAATTATTTTTAGAAATGTCTGTCTGTCTGTCTGTTTGTATGTTCACGATAAAACCACGTCATAAAGCATATTATCGAGTAAAATTTAGTTTTACTTTGATTGAAATCGGTTCACTCTATCAAAACTTATTGTAATTTTAATGACGACGCGGCTTAAATACGAGAAAAAAGTAGATGAGTAAATGGACTTAATACATTCAGATGATTTTATTAATCATTGTTTTTTAACAATAGGTTCCTCACGGACGGAGTTGTGGATATAGTTAGCTTGTATATAATGTCTCCATATAAAAACGTGGGTAAGTGAGACAGAAAGCAGTAGGAAAATCCTCAAAAATATTGGCATATTGATATTCAATTGTGAAGTTGCTATATTGTTTTATTACTAAGTAAGAAAGGCATCTAGTTAAAATATAATGGTAAGACACAGTTTGACGCTACCTAGTGACCAGTACTCTCTTCGTATTTATGTCGCGCCGACATTAAAATTACAATAAGTTTTGATAGAGTAGACCGATTTTAATGAAATAAAGACTAAATGTTACTCGAAGACATGCTTTATAATTTTCTTGGTAAGATTTTATTATGAACTCATTACTTTAACAGTGATGTGTATTTATATAAACAGACAGACAGACATTTCTAGAAATGATTGAAATGTATTTTATTACTTATTCCAAGACACCTGCAACATTTTTTTTCACAAAAATCTAAAAAGTACAGAACCGTTAGATTTACATTGTTATGTATAAGTAACTGTAATGATAGGTCAGTGGTAGCAAGTTTAGACATCGCGTCGATACAGCTAGGATTAAATACTTAGTCCTGAGTTAAAACTTTGAAGGAAGAAAAACATATCACCTCTAAGCTGAAAATCTGTAGTCTAGCAGGTGCTTAGTGTGTTGCGGCAACTGCACTTGAGAGCTAGTATTCTCTGAGTTTAGCGTCTCAACCGGTTTAGACCATATCTTTTATATAGCACCGTGTAATGGTGTGGTCAAACGCTAACATTAGTGAAATTGTTAAAAGAAAGGAAAAAAAAGCAAGCTGATTAAAACAATATTTTATTAGGAGAATAGCTATGTTTCATTTTCTTTTGGGGTAATAAATAATTATTATATACGAGAAGAAGAAAATAAGTCAAACTCTTCACATATATCTTTTACCTGATATCAATTTGTCCCGATCATAAATAACCATTCAATTTACATAGTACATTGTTAGACATTTATATATCCTGCCATTGTCGTCTTATATAATCTCCGAACTATCTTCGAGAAAAGTCGGCGCTGTTTCGCTCTAATTGATATCTCCGTTCTTTTCCAACATATAGGAAAAGCCATCCAAGCGCGCCGATGGGCGGAGCGTGACGCTCACCAGTTTAAAATGGTCTACGTATTCGCGTGATGTTCCACTTTAATATTCATTTTTACATAGACCGAGGGGTTTGTGGTAGGCCAGTTTAACCTGGATGTACTATATATCGCCTGAATGAACATTGGCTGATAGAGACCACGCCCCTTGAAAATGCATTTCCAAGATTGCAAGATGGTACTGGATGTTAAAAGTTTTGCTTTAAGATTTGGCGAACGGCCGGGATGTTTTAGGAAATGGTTGTTTTTTTAGGTTAATAGCGAGTACATTGTTCGTTGTTCCCATAAATGTATATTGTTCTACTATGAAAACCTGGCAAAATACCCAGTGGCTTTGGGAAAGAATGATTTTTAATGTAACCGATCGTCGTAGGGATTTTAATACCGTGACTGTTTTTTTTTTAAATATTTATACTTTAAAGTGATTCTTCGTTTTGTAACATTAGGTTTAGTGTATATTATTGTAAGCACGGTACAATCAAATAACAACAGTAACAGTTGGTAACTCATTATTAATCTCTGCGATTCGCGGCTTGCAAGCTTGACAAACCAACAAAGAGTTACTATTTTTATATTCTACAACACATACAACGTGTTTTATGTATTGAGTGACATAAATTTCCTTCCCGAGAAAGTAGATTTGTTGCCCCAAGGTATACTATTATATTTTTTCTAGCTAACATATACAAGGTAATAAAAATATAGGTACTAAATAGTGGACCATTTTTTTTTCTACAATAAAAGGTGCAAAGTTGTTTCTTCATTTGTTCAAATATAGATATTATCATCTATATTTCTTGTTTAATCTCTTTTTCTGATTTTATAAAGATGTATCGAGTATTGTACATATATTGTAAATTGTAAGCGTAAAGAGCGTAAATATAACGAGTGGAGACTTATACATAAAAGCTTCGATTCGTAAGATAAAGAAAAAAAAATGTTTCTAAATTTCTTTGAATAGATAAGTATCGAACAGCCTACAAGAGTATGTTTTTAATGAAAATGACAAGGATTGAAAATGATGAAAAGGAATGCTGTCATAAGCTTCAACAAACCTAGTTTGTTATACTACCTACCTATACTATAATCTGTAACTAGATGGCGCTGTAGCACAATTCTAACTCTAGTTCACCGTTAAAATTACTGTGAAGTAAATTACATGAACCCTGAATATACGTTTTACTTAACTATACTAACACACACATACATACAGAGCTGTGCTAATATGTGTAGAAAAAACGGCAGGGACACATAGGTCAACATATAATATTATTTAAAAGAAATTGCAAAGAGAAAATATAGATGACAATTTTGCACGTGTTAGAAATAATAAAAATATAACTGATAATTCACATTCTTATATAAACAGATCGCTTACCGTTTATCATTTTAATATGAGATTTATTTTATAAGGAAATTGAAACAATATTTCATAGAAGAAATAATTTAAAAAAACGTTTAGAACATCTCTAGTAAGTGGCAATTATCTGTATCTATAAAACCAGTGGGCCCGACAGACGTTGTCCCGCCCTAATTATAAAAAAAAATCCTTGACAAATTATATACCAGAACGTTTCTCATGAATCACTTTATGCATTGGTGAAAACCGCTTGAAAATCCGTTCAGTAGTTTTTGAGTTTATCGCGAACAGACAGACAGACAGACGCGGTAGGGGACTTTATTTTATACTATGTACTGATGACAACAGTTCTTTTTTCGTAAATAGTTCAAGACTGCTTATTTTTGTAACTCCGTTGATACATTCCCATTTTATCTTACGCTCAACGAAGCTTGCAGAAATCAGTTAGTTTATATATAAATTAAATGCACAATCACTCTTTATGCTTATAAAAACAGTTATAATAAGCATACGTTAAATTATATAATAATAAAATATTAGAATAGGTAGGTATGTGCGGGGCTTAGTGGCGTGTGTAACGAAGTGTGAACGCAAATCGCATCAACTCATTGTCGGCTGCGGCTGCACATCTGTTCAGCGGCTTATCAACTTATACAACGCTCCTATAACTATATATGTGTTTACTGTCCAGCCTAGAGTACGCAGGGCGCTCTTATTTTTCATTATATCACATAAAATACAGCATAATAGCCGAACGATCTATCACTCCAATAGTATTCATTCAGTGAGATATATAAAAACATTTTTTGTGAGTGTTAGATTTTACCTACGTAGAATTTTTAGCGGTATTTAATTCTGTCATGTTGTGGCTTTTATATAGTACTAATATGGTATATTATTTATATTACTGGTGGCATTTTACGTAATATAGTTCGGTTATTTGCAAATAAAATGTATTGGAAATAATATCACGAAGTATGAACTCTGAGATGACACAAAAAACCCTGAAAGGGGACCACCATTTTGTTAAAACATTGAAATAATTACAAGACATTTGTAGTATTAATACCTACTTGACAATGGTAGTAACAATCTAGAAGTTCGATTGCCGAAAATAATAAAAAAAAATAGTTCAAGTGGAACATCGAGCAAGTTTTAATGTAAGAATGGTCATTATGTGAACGGTAGTGATGTTTGAAAATGACGCCCTCTCTGTATATCCCCTATAAATGATAATAAACGATTTATAATAAATTACAAAAATTAATAAAAACGTTTAAAAAAATTAACATGATAAATATCTGTTTGGATGTCACCTCACCACGTCTAAATCTTCAAGCCAGTTACAACAAATCCAATCAAATCAAAAACACTTTATTCAATTTAGGCCCTAAGAAGGCACTTATGAACGTCAAAACTACCACCGGTTCGGAAAACAACCCAGTCATCGAGAAGAACCGGCAAGAAACTCGATCTGGTTTATCTTTTTAACAAATATATATAATATTTGGAATATATTAGGTACATGTCACAAACGTTTTTAATGGATGTACAGAGATGAGTCAATTCCAGACATCACCATCGTTCAGATACTGATCCACTCTATAATAGTCTTTTGACACCAAAACCCGCTTGACATGGCGCTTAAATTCGCAATCCGGCAAATCGGTAATATCCTTTGGGACTTTGTTGTAAAATCTAATACTGTTTCCCAAAAAACTGTTACTGGTTTTACTAAGTCTAAAACATGGGACAACCAGTTTGTCACACTTTCTAATTTAGATTGTGTCGGCTTTTTACGAAATCTAGCTTTTCAAAGTTCTTACGGACATATATTAAATTGTCAACAATGTACTGGGAGGGCAGAGTTAAGACTGCCATAGGCGTAACCTGGTACATAGAAATGTATATAAAATACTTTTAATCCAGATTAAATTGAAATACACGCAAACGAAGCCGCGGGTGTAAGGTAGTATTTATGGTATAATTCTTACCGTCGTGATTAAGATTGTAGCGTAGCCGTCATCTAATTATACTAACGAAGATTTATTTACTAGTGAATAATTCGACATTTAACAGTCCGATGAATAATATAACAACAGTTATAAGAAAACCTGGAATGCTTTGTCAAGTTGATCCAACCTACTCTAGTTATAATATTGAAGAACTCATTATGCAACTTTAAATATTGATAAATAATAAAATGTGTTTAATTGTCCTTTTAAATTTAAAACTCCATGGTTAAATATCTGTAATGAGATTGCAGATTGATTCAGTGTTAATTTATATATTTCCATTTCACGTACGACTTGCCATAATCTTTTTTTAAAAATTAATTATATCTATCTATACGTACAGTAAAAACGTAAATCTAACGTGTCTGTATTTTTTCAATTTCCGTAAATAAATTGTTACAGGAATCTAGTAATAGTCTAGTAGAAATGTCTGTCTGTTTGTACAATATAATCATAAAGCATATCTTCGAGTATAACTTAGTCTTTGGTTCATGAAAATCAGTCCACTCTATCAAAAGTTATTGTAATTTGAATGACGGCTCGGGTTAAGAACGAGAGAAAAGTAGATAAGTAAATGAACTAATACATTCAGAAGATTCTATTGATCGCTATTTTTTTACTTAGGGCTCCACGCGGACGAAGTCGCAGGTGTAGCTAGTTTATACTAAGACATTCTTATCACCACAAAAACTCAATACTCAGTACTTATATACAAAGGAAAATGATTTCCTAACTAATAACGCCCATATATGAGATTAAAGTACGCTGCCAGAAATCGCAGACGATTGAAAGACTTGAAGAGACGAATATAACGAGATTATTTATCTTTACATACATCCTTCTATTATATTCTTAACATTAATAAGTCCTGCCATACCCATTTAAATAACAATACGTACGGTTATAACACAATGCTCATCGCCCGGCGTCGCTCGCTCCGATGATTTTCAATCCCATCAATACAGATACGTACTTAGGAATCTATTTATTGGGGCAAAATAACTTATACTTTTATGTCACGTTTAATTACAGATGTAAGAATTTGAGAATGTATTTGTTACAGTTATATTTGTTTTATGTTTGTACATAATTTTTTTGGAATACTGACACAAAACTAAATTTTTAAAGTTGCTCTTAAAAGGGATGAGTTTTAAGTAACATAATATAGCTTTGTATGTTTTATATAATATTTTTAGAACTTAATTTGTTACAACTTATACCTGAAAACAGAAACAATATAAATATTTATATTTCATTACAAATTCCTTTTAACAATTTACCGAGCGGGCCCGGCGGACTTTGTCCCGCCCTAATAGTAAAAAACCCTGACAAAATATATACTTAAACCTTCCTCATGCAATCACTTTATCTAGTGGTGAAAACTGCATAAAAATCTATGTCTATCTGTGTTTATCGAGAACTGACAGACAGAATACATGGCAGAGGATTTGTTTCATAATATGTAATAATAAAAAGGTTTTCTAAACTGAGCTTACGATATAAGCATCATCTTGTTTTATCTTTGTCTAAACCTTATAACTGTACTACCATAGTTGGCACGTAAAGGTAATTAATATACGAGAAATTTAAATGAAGCTTCATGAATTTCTTATACAACTATTATTAGATTTTGCTCGCGGCTTTAATTACTCTTGATGTAAATGTGACCTATACCTAACAACCAGTACTATTATCTGGATGGAAGGTCCTTTACTTACTTTCTCCTTTTTTCTATCATTGATAATGTATACGCAAAGTTTTATAACTATCGATAGTATAAATAAGGTGTGAAAGCTTATCAAACAAACAAGAAACTAACAAACTTAGGATTATTATCATTTTTCTAAAGACAATCTATAAAAATATAAAAATATAGGTACAATATATAAAAAATATGTATAAATTACGCTCATGGCTTTTCATGTATTTGTTATTATCAATTGATATTAATACTTTTGTAATATATATTCGAGTTTAAGATTAAAATATATTATCATACATATCAAAACCCGACGGTGCTTGAATTTACTCTTTCATATTTGTTTCTAACCTGTTACATGAGAAGTCGGACCCCCGGTAACTCGTCTCATTGCGACTCTGTGCCATCATATTGCACGTTTTTACTCCCATTCAGTCCGTGGTCGACGCGGATTATTGTAGGAAATGAAAAGATTCCGTGTACATTTTTTTTTTCATTCGCTTGGATTAGTATTACGGTCGAGAGTTTTTATACTATTAATCAAGGAGTTCCTACTGAAAATCGAATATATTGCACATTATATTATTATATACCTAAGTGTAGGTACCTGTGTACCTTCTGTGGGTGGTAGAGCTACACTGAAGCTATTAATGGTTTCAGCATGAATGGATCGGCTCGCCCGGGGTAGTACCACCCTCTCACAGAAAACCGACGTGAAGTTACAGTGCTTGCATTGTTGCGTTTCGTTCGGCCAGTGAGAGCGCCAGATGCCCACCTCCCCTCCCCTTCCCCCTTCCCTTACTCCCCCTCTCCTCCAAGACAGGTTGGCAACGCACTTGCAACTCCCTTAGTGTTGCAAGTGTCTATGGACCGTGGTGATCACTTAACATCAGGTAACCCACCTGTCCGTTTGCCTCCTATGATACAAATAAAAAAAAATAATACCTATATGTAGCATAGAACAACGCGACATATTTTTATAATGGTCTATCCTCTTTGTTTATAGTATAAACACAAATGTGAAGTTTGTTTGTTTTTTTATCACGCTTTAATTGCTCAACTGATCATCAATTAATTTTATACAAACGTTGTCAGGAGTACAATAAAAAAAGATACCTTTAGTCTAGAATTAGGTATAAAATAGGTAGCCACATTAACTCGAGAGAAGCCGTGAACAAAAGCTAGTAGTAACTATGTAGGCGATACGTCATGCATATAGATATTTACAATATCTTCATCACACAAAGGTAAGCCATTTGTGATGACGGAACCGACGATCTTTCGACTCAATAGTACTACTGTGAAACGACGCCTGTCAAATATTATGAAATATATATAAAATATCTTTATATATAAATTTCTTCTGTACGTGTGTATGTCACTGAACTCCTATATAGTATATATATACTAGCGGGCCAGGCAGACGTTCTCCTGCCTTGATAATAAAAAAAATGCTAAAAGTCAACCGCAGCGCCACCTATCGGTTCCAATTGTGAATCTAAACCATTCTCGGATACACTGGAACGCGCTGTGTTTAATCAAAATCGGTCCAGCCGTTTAGGAGGAGTTCAGTGACATACACACGTACAGAAGAAATTTATATATAAAGATAAATAAATCATATATATAAAACAAAGTCCTATGCCACGTCGGTCTGTCTGTCTGTTCGTGATACACTCAAAAACTACGGAACGGCTTTTGGTGCGGGTGTCACTATTAGATAGAGTGATTCTTGAGAAAGGTTTAGGTATATAATTTGTCTACTTTTTTTATTACCCGGACGGTACAACGTCCGCCGGGCTCGCTAGTTTATTTATACAATAAACATACATAAATGTTAAGTAGGAAATACATATAAATTTTCTTGAATTATTTGCGTGAAAATACTGCCTCATATATTTTAAAATACGCACGTGCCGGTCCGGAAACGAACCCGCACTATCGGCAAAGCTTGAACTCGCGGATGTAATCTATTACACGCTAATATCTAATTTAAAAATCTAAAAGGGTACATACACAACTTATTTTACAGAATAAACTTTAAGAATATATTTCAAAGCATAAATAGTTTTAACGTGATGGTTTTTTTTTATAACATAGGAGGCAAATGACCAAGTGGGTCACCTGATGTTAAGTGATCGCCACCATCCATAGACACTTGCAACACCAGAGGAGTCGCAAGTGCGTTGCCAGCCTGTGTTTGGGAGAAGGGGGAGTGGGGAAGAGGGTAGGGGAGGGGAGTTGGGCATCCGGCGCTCTGACTAACCGAACGAAACGCAACAATGCAAGCACTGTTACTTCACGTCGTTTTTCTGTGGGTCGGGTGGTAGTACCCCGGGCGAGCCGACCCATTCATGCTGAAACCAGTAATAGCTTCAGCGTGGCTCTACCTACAAACACACCTGGTGTGGTCTAAGATAGTAAATACACTAAATCTAGGAAATAAGATAATCAACACACTCAAGTGCTGCTGCGGGAAGATACCTATAGGTGGTTGGAGATAATTTCTCAACTTGAGGCTGGTGGCTAGTCGAGAGTGTTTAGAAAATCCCTACCTCCATATTAGGGTTCCATCACAATGTTTTGCTTCATTGAAAGCCCCGGTTCATTCACACGGATTCAAACCTACATCTATAGGCACGATCCGAACACGTTAACATAATCGCATCCACTTTTACTACAGATTTGTTACCTCTTAGTAAAACCCGCGCTGGTATGTCTATCTCTTCACGTACAAGTAACAGTAACGACTTTTATTTCTTGCATATTATTAAAAGACAATTAATTATTTACAATGCTACTTGACTAATGTAATATTAAAACTAATTCAAATATATACTGTAATTACCTTGGGAATTTAATTAAAATTTATGTTTACAGTATGTAATTTCAATTAATATCTCAAAAGGTATCATTTAGTCACAATTATGTACAACAGAATCAAGATATGTATGAAAATTCTTATATAGCTTCTACAATTCTGATGAACTGTAAATCTTAAGACGCCAAAGAATCGATCTAAATGATTCAGGTACTCATACATACATTACTATATTGCATTCGTGCGAAGTTGAGACTAGTCGCTAGTCTTACAATACGCATAAGAATGTAATTGTGGCAGAAATCTGGTTTTAAATTCAATCATTCTATATTGATCATCTTTGGTTTGCTCCCTATTGCTCATATTTGGTTTGCCAGAACTCTTTCAAAATTTGTACCCAAGTTATCCTATGTCGTTCAGCAAACAACACCGCTCAAGTCGGATCTTGGTGGTGTTTACTTTTAAATATAATTAGACAAAAATTCCTATGACGCTTCAAATTACATGTCACATTTTGAACGTTTCAACCAATAAAGTCACACAAGGTGTTTTTGGCGGGATCTTGGAATTCTATGTAGTGGTCTTTATATTTTATCCATAATCTTGTGTTATTTGGCTCTATATTGTGTAATGTTGGTGGTGCTTTACGTAATATAGTTTGGTTATGAGGCACAAATGCAGTGGATCGAAAATAATACCACGGAGCATGGACTCTGACTTGCCACAAAAACTCCATGGAAAGTTCTAACAAGATGGCCACCATCTTGTTAGTTCATTGAAATTATATCAAGAAACCTGTAATATCGTTACTCACTTGACAATGGCAGTAATAGTCTACTAGAAGACTGGTTGCCAAAAATAAAATAGAAGAAGAAGTCACACAATTCAATTCAAATCATTAGTTACCGAATGAAGATTTTAACATTCAATAATAGTTTTTCACTTTCCTATAAAATTAGTCAAATTGAACGCAGTGTTGTTCGACATGCGACGATATGTCCCGACAACCAGTCCCTCTTCAACACCTATATAGTACGCTACAAACAGGTATATGGTCAGTTATGATATCAAAATTACTAAAGTTTCCCTCAAATTAAATATTCATATAAAAATTCTAACAGAACCAGGCGTTAATATATTAAGGGCGGATTATTATTTAAATATCCCGTCGCGGCGAAGTGTCGAGATGCGTCAAGAATCATTTGAATGACAATACGGAATGCCGATACGAGGGTACAACCCTCCGAGGTACTTTATAAAATTTATATTTAACTTTAACTTTTGTCTATCTATTTCGGTTATATACTGTATGTATCTATTTATTATGCATTGAACTTGTCTAAGCATATGAATTGATATTTGAAATTATATATTGAACTTGATGGCGGTAAAAGTACCTCAATCTATATATATATTAGAGATTCCCACCTATATATTGACTCATCACGATATCTCTGGAACCATAAGGCGTAGCGACTTGAAATATGGTAGGAATATTCCTTTCGCCGAGTAGAGGTCAGCTAAGAACGGATTTTACGAAATTCCACCCACAAGGGGGGTTGCGGGGGGGTAATCAGGGCGGGACAACGTCAGCCGGGCCCGCTAGTAATAGATATGATCATTGTGACAATCAATAATGTAAATGCATTATATAGAAAATTATTCTGCTGTTGATTGTCCGTTATTATTACTTATTTTATTCTTATTACTATTTATCTTGTTACTTATCTGTTATTATGTTATTGGTGTTAGAGCCACGCTGAAGCTATCACTGGTTTTAGCATGAATGGGTCGGCTCGCCCGGGGTAGTAACACTCGACCCACAGAAAACCAACGTGAAGTAACAGTGCTTGCGTTGTTGCATTTCGTTCGGTCAATGAGAGCGCCGGATAACCAACCTCCCCTTCCCCTCCCCCCTTCCCCACTCCCCACTCCTCCTCCCCCAAACATAGGGTGGCAACGCACTTGCGACTCTTCTAGTGTTGCAAGTGTCTATAGACGGTGGTGTTCACTTAACATCAGGTGACCCACCTGTTGGTTTGCCTTCTTTGATATAAAAAAAAAACACTAGATAAAGATATTTTTAAAATTCATCAAGATATAACAATAAGTGGTAAGTGTCAGGAGTTACATGAAGTCGTAATTTATAATTTAATTAATGATGTCATAATTTATAAAAACACTAGCGGGCTCGGCGTACGCTGTCCCGCCCTGATGATAAGAAACCTCGACTAGTTATATACTTAAACCGTCCCCATGAATCACTGTATCTGCTAATGAAACGGCATAAAAATCCGTTCAGTAGTTTTTGAGTTTTTCGCGAACAGACAGACAGACGTGGCAGAGACCTTTGTTTTATACTATGATAAATGTAGACGAAGTCATGAGTAGCTCCTATAAAAATACCTCTCTTGTATGTCTCCGAACTGTTGTGTGGCTAGGAATGTGGATTTTGTCTCTTCGCAAAGTGTAGTCGATCCAAGTTCATTTTCGCTGTAGCACTTGCGATAACACATCTGTGCAAAACTATGAATGTATCGTTATCATTTATACAATAGAACCTTTGTGTATAAGTCGATTGTTGACGTTCGGATCTCAGTTAATGACTAGTATCGAGACGCCAACTTTTTGGTAGTCACGCACGTGAACGTCACCAAAAAAGGAAAAAGAAAAGGTGACATCTCACTCCACTGTTCTTTCATCGCACGATCAAGACGAACATCTTAATCAGTTAGCAGTATCAAAATTTATCATTATCTAACATTCGTGGTACCTCACTGGCCAGCTAATACACGAAGGAAGATCACGAGGTACGTGCATTGTATCTTTACTGTTGTCAACTGGATCTGAACAAAACCTTTAGAGGTTCTCGAAGACCGCTTCGGGGTCCCCCAGAGTAGCAGAAAGTCACCTTAGGCTATTTCGGAGGTGCGCGTGCTACAATGAACATCCTTTTCTATATTTCCCTTCGATCTTTTGAGCTTGATGGAGAAGGAGTCTGCTATCATATCGTTGAATTATTTTGTAAAGGATATGGTCCTTATTCTCAAGGCACTTAAGGACTTTAAAATTACCACGATTCTCTGACTTGCATCTAAATCGTGACCGACGAATGTTTATGACCTTATTAATTGCTGTTGTAGCTGTTGTAATGTATTATGTACCGTTGTATATAATGTTTATCCAGCTGGTTAAGGAGAAGCGAAGTGACTCGTATCAAATTATGACCACGTCTCTCTCCCTCATTATGATGCTAATCGCAAATATATTTGTGCGAAAGAAACAAAATTGAATTAAAACAATCACAATTGTAGGTCTAAGGGATCTTCTTGGCATATTTGTCTCTTGCCAAGGGATTCTCAAGGTTTTTGGAAGGCTACAGAAACGAAAGAGGCAATATTATAGCAATTAATACTTTATGAACACGCACTTAATATGAGATTTAGAAGACTTCATTATTCGTAATAAACACAATGCACCCCTTAACACTTCATCCCACTACAGAACGTTCATAAATATTACATATTTTATAACAATAACTGATATGACACGTTAAAGGCGTTGCGAATTATAATAGTTATTTTGCAACGAAATACTATTTCGATAATAGCTCTTATTGTATTATGAATAGAGTATAGGAGATAAGGTTTTAAGGAAGCGTGTTGGATATCTTATAGTTTTAAAACGGAACCCTCGTAACACAGGGTATGGGGTAGTTTGCACCCTTGCTGATTAGCGTTCTTAATGTATAGGGGATTTTGGGATGGTATTGTACGTAAAGGATCAATTTTTTATAATATATTTTTATAATAAATAATATCGTACTGAGAAAATATTCGGGAACTTAGTATATACTAAGATTAGTATAGACTATAGGAGTACTATCTGATAAGCCAATTCTTTCGTAAAATAGGTATAAATAGCTTTTACTTAATATTTAAGATTCCCAGATCTTAACGCATTACATATAATTGGAGAAAAAACATAATCCGAAGAAGAAAATACATAGAGCCTTGTAAGGTAATTACAACCTGCACCTTGTAGATAACGCTTGTGAGAATAACGTAAAAATTATAATGATTTCAATCAAAACATACAACGAAACGTTATGTTTATTAGATACTTATATATAGAGACATATCCGAGATGACCACAATGATAATAAGAAATATCAAAGAAAATATAAATCACAAAAACACGGAACTGCGAGATTAAGAATTGTTGAACTATTTTAATGTTTATAGCCGTTAATAGATGGCACGATGCTCTACTCTGAATTGCAATAACAATATTTTCTTAGGAACTGATGTAAATTAGTTTTCTTTACTTGATGTAGTAACAAAATAGCATGCAATCACATAACATGGTCAACCCTTTCACAGGTTTTACCATAGTTCTGTAATAATATTGTTCAGGAATAATATCTAACAGCTAGAATTGAATTGATTTGCAGCGTATTGTAACAAATACTAAGAATACACAAAGAGTATTCACGTTTAAACAGAAAAATTAATGAAATCATTATTAATTTAATTATAAATAACACTCTTATACACACTCTAAACAAGGCGCTATATAGTATAAATAATATTCTGAAAAGTCTCCTATATATGACCAAAAACTGCTTAATAATCGTTTAGCCGTTCTGCAGATTAATCCGGACAAACTACATACATCGTCGTCATCAGCTTGTAAGAGACCCACTGCAGGGCCATAGGCCTCTTCTCGAAGGAAGGTATGAACACAATCACCACGCCAGCCCACGACGACGATTTCAAACTCTGAGAAATCCACAGTTCTATGTTTTCCACATAGAGTAGCACTACAAGAACATTTCTAAGGTTCAGGTTTCCTCACGATGTTTTCCTTTACGGTCAGCCGATAGTGTTACCAATTTAAATTGGTAAATGTACGCGAATTCCGAAAAATTCGTTGATACATAGCGGGGTTCGAACCTGCGGACATCAAAATAATATTACAACGGTCAAAGGCCACCACGACTTTTACACGAAACTACATACCGTTTAATTATGTATATATACAAGATAGAGTATATAATGCTTACCTCATAGTGTTGCAAACAATTTACCGAGCCAATATATTTTTTTAAATTTTCAAGTCAATTCAATAGATTACTCCATCCTGCATAATATCATTGAGTTATTCAATAATATATCCTATGTTTATTTAACATCTTAAACTGTTGCCTAACGAACTACCACGAATAAGGGGACAAACGTTTAAGCTCATTTTGACAAGTTCATCCCATTGTACGTATGTCGTGTACACATTTATAGAAACAAGAAAAATAAAACATTTATCGGATGTAGTGTCAATTGTATCTTCTTTGTATTTTTGTATATAGCTAACTCTTCCCTGTAGCTTCGTTTGCGTCATTTATTGTTTTAACAATATATTTCATGTGCAGAGGAAAATTATAACCACCACACCGCTTGGCCCATTTCTCCACGTCAAGCAAACATATAACGATAAACGTGTAGTGGCTATAAAAATTATAGTATCTCAAAACATAAATTATTGTATCTTAAAGGAAGATATTAGGTTAGATTAGTTACATTAGGTGGTAGAGCCACGCTGAAGCTATTACTGGTTTCGGCTCGTACCACCCTTTCACAGAAAACCGACGTGAAGTAACAGCACCTGCATTGTTGCCTTTCGTTCGGTCAGTGAGAGCGCCAGAGGACAACCACCCCTCCCCTGGCCCAAACATAGGCTTGCAACGCACTTGCGACATCCCTTGGTGTTGCTAGTCTCTATGTCCAGTGGTGATCACTTAACATAAGGTGACCCACCTGTTCGTTTAGCCTCCCATGATATATAAAAAAGATATTCTTAAATTTTTAGATAAGAGCCAAGTGCCTAAGAAGTCAAACTGATAGAAACCGATCGTAATCTTTCGAGTAGTTTTATATGTTGCGCGCATAACTGTAGGTCTTTATTTATATAGAGGATTAATGACCTCCTGCGTTAACATCCACGTAATATTACAAAAACTTAATAATAGTATAGCGTAGTGGCTTTTAGTGACGGATCATTATAAAACTGATAACACATATGGTATACCTTCTTCCTGAAAAAGTACTGAGGTGTGCCAAATTTATGAGGATTTTTTGCGGATACATTAACATTCATTGTAATACATGGATCAAAAATAGTATAGATTTAAATATTGTCTATGAAATTTTTTATCAGAGTTTTGAATTTCTAAATTTTCTTGAGGGTTCGCTCGTAACCGTGCTGTTTTCCTGAATCAAAGATACCCTATATCTTTTTCTGTAAAACTGACAGCGTAGTGAACAAACTCACATACACACACGATATTAGTAAAGTTCATATCGTTAGCTTATGTGTTAATGAAATTAAGAGAATAATTATGCTTGAAATGATATAACCTACGACCAACTTCAAACGATAAATCAAAGTTGATAATTATGAGTAAACTACGAAATAAATAACTTAACCTCAGTCATTAACCGCAATATTTTTCCGAAATACCCGCTAAATTGCATTCGGATATATCCGCGACATTAGTTCGAGCGGAAGTGGTGCGCGCGCGCCGGATGTCGGGGCCCATCTATTGTGCGCCGTGACGTCACTTCCGTCTTCATGTGGAGCTGCGTACAATCTCATATATTACTGCAGCGTTGAAGGGGCTAACAGACATACATATTTCGAAATTTACAGGTATCTATATATATAGGTTAATATGACTGTCACAGAGATAACATGCCCATTTAATTTAAATATCTAGGGTTTGTCCAGTTTCGTCTCATGAATAGCTGAACCGATTTAGGTAAACCTTTTACTCGTAGGTACGATATGTAATTAAGCAATACCGATAAGATTAACTAAAAAAGTACGTTAATACCTTACGATTTTTTATTTAATTTCAAAAATTTACAATTTACAAAAAATAACAAACTGAACATAATTCGTTTAGGCATAATATTTCGGTTCTGTGAAACCATTTTCAGTGGAACGCATGTAGTACCTACATTAGGTTCGTACTTTTCATTAGGTTCTCATTCAGTTTCTGCACGACCTAGTATTGGCCATAACTAATTAATTAAATATCATAAATTTTATTAATTAAGTAGGTTACATTAAAATGTAATAAATTTAAAATTCAATTGTGGCTCCTTATTCATGTAGCTTGAAATCTAAATATAGTGATATCTAATCACTATCAATATCTTGAAATCTAATACACACATCAAAAAAGTCTAAGCAACATGCGTGATATTACAAATTTTACCATTTATATTAATTAATTTCTAAGTATTTACTCAAACAAAGTGCGTAGGTAAGTAAACTTTTTGTTATTGATGACATACTGGCTGGTTGTAAAAAAAAAATTGATTATGTTTTGTTTTTTCATAAAATTCAAATGACTGCGAATTTGTTTGAATTTAAGTGCGTTTTAATTGCTACGTTTAGTCTTGATTTTATAATTTTACCAACCATTTAAATAAAGTTAGCGACAAAATTGAATTGTTAGATATTCTTTACGTCATGAAGCGACGTCATTTGATGGCAGATGAAATGCAAAGAGCTGTAGGGATGTTGCAAGCGGGAAGTAATCAATCTCAGGTATCTCGACATTTTGGCATTCATAGAAGTGTTATTTGTCGTCTTTGGCAGCGCTACAATAATACAGGAGAACCCGCTGAACAGCATCCAGGCCGTAAAAGGAGTACAACCACTCGGCAAGACCGGTACATACAACTGACTGCAAGACGCCAGCCGATGTTAACCGCTCGAGAGATAAGTTTGAGGCTACAAATTTCAAGTGGTGTTGATGTAAGTCCTCAAACTGTGCGAAATCGACTGCATGAGTGCGGCCTACGAGCTCGACACCCAATCAGGTGCCCACCGATACGTCACGGGAATCGAGCTCGTCGATATGAATGGTGTAGAGAACGCATAACATGGACCCAGGAACAATGGAATAAAATTATGTTTTCCGATGAGTCGCGATTCGGGTTTAAGCCTGATACAAGAAGGGTGCGAGTGTATCGTCAGCCCGGAAATACTGAAAGGCTCAGGTGCGTTCAGGAAGTTCATCCATACAGCGGCTCAACAGTTATGTTATGGGCGGGTATTATGAAGAACAGGCGAACTGAGCTCGTTTTTGTAAATGGAAACATGAATGCTGAAAATTAAATTGAGGATATTCTCAAACCTTATGTCTACCCATTTGCACAAACCTTTGGCTCCGATTTTAGGTTAATGCATGACAATGCGCGTTCACATACAGCTCGGCGAACCAGTGAATACTTTGCAACGGAGAACATCCGGGTATTGCCTTGGCCTGCACAATCGCCAGATCTCAACCCCATCGAGCACACATGGGACATGCTCCAGAGACGTGTTTTGAAGGACTTGGACGGAGCGACAACAACCCAACAGCTGAAGGATTTGCTACAATTCCATTGGGAGCGAATACCGCAAGATGACATAAACAGTCTCATTAATTCAATGAATAATCGTTGCCGACAAGTTCTGAATAGCAGAGGAGACCATACTTTATATTAAATTGTTCTATTCTTTCACAATAAATACATTTTCTTTAGAAATTTCATTTTGTAAGAAAAAAGTTTAGTTTCTTATGTATCTTAGTTTCTACAGTATATTCTAATATTGTTCATTTCTGTTATTAAAAGAACTTATAAAGACAACAGCTGTTATTTTTACATCATAGAACCCTAAAGATATTATTTTAAAAATAAAATACAACGTTATAATGTGAAGAACCATCCTAAAATTTAAATTAGTACATGTTGCTTAGACTTTTTTGATGAGTGTATATGTAGATTAAAGATAGTGATATTAAGTATGAGAGTACTTATTTACGGTATTGGTTTGTATCTTTCAAAATTCGAAATGTTATATTTATCTATAGTAGTATTATAAAGAGGTAAAGTTTGTGAGTTTGTGGGTTTGTGGGTTTGTGAGTTTGTGACGTTGTGACGTTGTGGCGTTGTAAGGGGTAATCTCAGGAACTACTGGTCCGATTTGAATAATTCTTTCAGTGTTATATAGCTCATTCATCAAGAATGGTTATAGGCTATATATCATCACGCTAAGGCCAATAAGAGCGGAGCACAGATGAAAAATGTTTCAAAATCGAGATGTTTTTTTCTTTTTGAGAGCTTCTCTTGTGTGTCAGCGTTAGCCCAGAGTAGTAACTATTACTACGCGGATGAAGTCGCGGGCAGGGGCTATAATCTATATACTAATATATTACTAATATAATATTATAAAGAGGTAAGATGAAAAATGTTTCAAAATCGAGATGTTTTTTTCTTTTTGAGAGCTTCTGCTGTGTGTCAGCGTTAGCTCAGAGTAGTAACTATTACTACGCGGACGAAGTCTATAATCTATATACTAATATTATAAAGAAGTAAAGTTTGTGAGTTTGTGACGTTGTAGGGGGTAATCTCAGGAACTACTAAACCGATATTGAAAATTCTTTTACCAATAGAAAGCCACGTTATTTGTGAGTGTCGTAAGCTATATATAATCACGCTAAGGGCAATAGGAGCGGAGCAACAATGAAAAATGTTTTAAAATCGGGGCTTTTTTTCCTTTTGAGAGCTTCCGCTGCGTCTTAGCCCAAAATAACCATTCCACGCGTACGAAGTCGCGGGCAGAAGCTATTAACTAATTATATTATCTATAATCTATAGTAATATTATAAAGAGGTAAAGTTTGTGAGGTTGTAGGGGGTAATATCTGGCGAGTCGGAGAAAAATGGTCGAACGAAAACGTTTCTTACGAACGCTGCCTTAATTATTAGATATATATGATTGAGTTCTAGAGAAAAGTTGTAGCTTGATAAGGCCTATTACCGCCCAACGAAGTAAAAAGTATTCTAAAGTAAGTAAAGTAATTCTAAGTAAAGTATTCTATATATTATGATTATATATAGGATCGTTGGCCAGTACAACCACCGCCTACGGCAAACTTGCGTCATAGCTTAATCTATACTAATATTATAAAGAGGTAAAGTTTGTGAGTTTGTGACGTTGTAGGGGATAATCTATGGATCTACTAAACCCATTTCGAAAATTCTTATACCAATAGAAAGCCACGTTATTTGTGAGTGTTATAGGCTATATATTAACCCGAAAAATGAAATGACTTTTTGTGGTAGACGGATTTGCAAAGTAAGTCAGAAAAAACCGATCAAACGAAAACGTTTCTTACGAACGCTGCCTTAACGATGAGAGATATATGATTGAGTTCTAGGGAAAAGTTGTAGAGCTTGGTAATGCCTACAGAAAAGTGAGCGACAGCATATGTCTAACTTCATGTTTTTTTTTTATTATCAGGCGGGACATCGTTCGCCTTGACGGCTAGTGCAAAATAAATCAGCATTAGAATATACCTATATTTGTTGTAAATGCATCGATATTTTACGTCTCTATTGTAACGTGTTAAAACGACCATTAACGAGTGCCACTAATGAAATGATAATGAAAATCTTCAGTCATTGATTTACCGCTAACATCTCTCTGCAACAAAAACCACTCGAGGCCGGTCATTAGTTAATATATATGAATCATAAATAAAATGAGACAATACGATTTCTCGCAAATCATCGAACGAAGTAACTATTACAAGAGCTAGTAATACAGTCTCTTGATATATCAGACACGGTTATACTTCAATTCGCCACAATTCCAATTCTAAAAACCGCCGATCCGTTACGCACCGATCGCGTCGCACCCACGCTTTTCAACTGCACAATGACGTCATTAAAGTGTTTTGTTCAAAAAATATATTATTTTCGAACGTCGAAGCATGCGAGGATTTAAGGTTGAAAATCGTTTACCGCGGCACAAGTGTATGAATTTAAAATGAATAATAATACGTCATTGCCGAATCCCTCTGTCTTTCGGATTCAGTAGCTATGTACGTTATGGTCGTATGTTGATTTTGATGTACTGGCGAGTTTCCATTATTGAGTACTACACGATTTTTTAATGATTATAAGAGATGTTATACATTTACTAATTTTTTGGGATATGAAACTAAATTTAGATATTAGATCTATTGACATGCCTCGTGATCCTTAAGATCGCAGTTTAAATCTCGGTACATGACTGACTTTTATATGATAAGCATCATTGTCAGTTCTGTTTGTATATTAAATATTTATATATCACTATAATGTAAACTATATCTAGTTAAGACTTAAACCCTCGGTGTGACTTGTCTTTATATTTAATTCCTTAATAGGTTTGATATTATACGCAATCAATGTAGTTATTGTGTGTTTTTTCAGATAAATCGTATGGTTAATATATTAAATTACGTAGTAGATTAAACAACATATTAAAAAAGTATAGAATTGAGTCCAAAATTACTATGCTAGTAATATATTTAACAGATTAAATCATTAAAAAAAATTAAGAAACAACTATGAAATGTTAATAAAGGGCCATTAATTAGCATTTTGGTGAAAATATTGTACTGTTTTATTGTGTCTTAATCGGTAATCAGTGTAGTCTTTTTGAAGTTATACTTCTTTTGGCGCGTTAGGGAAAAATTATGAGAGTAAATCTTTACGATGCGCGCGCACACCGTCACGAAAAACCGACACTCTGAAGTTATTACGTGCGCACGCACACCGTCACGAAAAACCGACACCCTGAAGTTAGCTATGGTCAAAATTTTGTTTCTTTGTATTTGTTGTTTGTATTAAAACTTTCAATGTATTAAATACCTCTTTTCTATTGTTAGTGTCGTTTTTTCTACAAACGTAGAATAAGGAGAAAGATAAAGTTTTTGAAAATATTTTTATCTTGACTTATAACTTCTAAGACGTGTAGATAAGTACATACACACTTTTTTTTTCATTCTATGTTACAAGATTTTCAACAAAGGATAAACGCTCACGCCTCACAAGTTTGTACAATACTTTGTGCTCTCTGAATGAACAAAAATACAACAGTATATATAGTAAATTATAATAAAATATTATATAATTTCTTTTTACATTAATATTAAGTTAAAGATAATTAAATGAAATCATAAAAATGATATTTTCATCATTTTTGAATTACGGGTAACTTTTACTTGCGATTTTGTTAAATATATATTTGGGACAATCGGGAGTAGTAATTTTTATCTGCATGTCCTTTTCTGTACCCCTCTAATTTGTATGGAAAATTTAAAGATATTAAGATAAAAGTAATTGTTATGCAAATAACTGATTATTTCTACAAAAATAATATACTCGTATGTGGCGTGACGGAAAACATTGTCAGGAGGAAACTATGGCATAGTAGCAGTGCTTTTTCCAATGTCCATCCGAGTGGCTACCCACCTTTAAGTTGAAATTATATCGCCAGCACGTATGTGTTCCAGCAGCTGAAGCCGATAGTCATTCTCTAGTATTAGCGTCTTATGTCCGGTTTCTGAGGAACTGTAGTTCATCTGTTCAATAGCGTTATCGGTTCGATAACTTGTCAAATTACGTTTCTGAACACACAATCATACTATAAATGTCAGTAAAACTCAACGGGCCATTTGACAGTTTATCTTATGGATAATTTTGTTGAGTCAATAACCATTGGTAATTTAACCGAGTATCTCAGAAACCGCGCATGAAACCACGTATTTATTTAACATTAAACATATTGTATAAAATGGTATTCGGATGACAGCAACACAATGGAAACAAACCGTGAAAACGCAACGGCCACATTCGTGAATTTAAATCTCGCCCCGGGCGTTAGGAAGCTGTGATTTGTGGTTATTTACCGCGGTTGTTAAGTTTCCATTCTCGGCGATCGCTCGTGCGGAAGCCGCGCGACGATTTCGATTCGTATTGCGTTTTTAATTTTACAGAATAGGTACGGCGCGGGCGCGGTCCGTGCCTGCGTATTTTATAACAGTTGAATGTTACAACACACAATAAGTCGAATCATTCAGTGGATGAATTCACATTTGACGTCGTGTTACAAATTATTGTAATTTTTATTTTCGCCTCCGGCATTCGTGTTTTGTTTTATTTTTTATATTGCATTTATATACTGTTATATACTTATATAGTATTTTATGTTACAAATAATTACATATACTAATAAAATTATAGAAAATTCTATATAGACGATTACTTTCCTGTTTGAAACATTACATTCATAACTTTACTGACGAATCATAAGCATATTAAGCACAGCACAATTCAAAAACTCTTCCCCTTTTTACTTTTTTCTTCCTTCCAATTATGTACTACTCAAATCAACATTATCAAAGTAAAATATATAGTTCAGCTTTGATTATACATTTGTAATTATATAAATAGTATCGTCAGCAGTTAATATTCTTAAACCAATACAGCATCTCGCTGGACTGTGGAAATTACATTAGACGTTTTAAGGCAATCACAATATGCACTTTTTTTTATATTATAGGAGGCAAACGAACAGACGGGTCACCCGATGGTAAGTGATGACCGCCGTCCATAGACACTAGCAACACCAGGGGAGTCACAAGTGCGTTGCCGGCCAAACACATAAACGAGAAAGGTTGTGACTAATGGTTAGATCTATTTTACACTTTCACGCAAAAACTACAGCACATATTTTGAGGAAACTGTGCAGTGATGAGAGTGCGCTTATGTATCAGAATAACACATCAGATATCTATCTATCTTCTATACATACAATAATAATGTAAATCTAATGTGTCTGTAATTTTTAGATTTTTGTGAAAAAAAAAATGTTGCAGGTGTCTAGGAATAAGTAATGAAATACATTTCAATCATTTTTAGAAATGTCTGTTTGTCTGTCTGTCTGTCCGTTTGCTTGAACACGTATCACTGCTAAAGTACTGCATACACGATAAAACCTCACCAATAAAACCATGAAGAAGTCTAGTAACGTTTAGTCATAGATTCATTAAAATCGGTTCATTCTATCCAAAGTTGTTGTAATGACAACATGACTTAAGTATGAGAGAAAAGTAGATAAGTAAATGGACTTAGTACATTCAGATGATCCCGTTTTACAACAGATGTCCGATAAATATTTTTACCGATCCTCCCAATGATATAACGGCAGCTAATGATCAGTACCAGCCTGTCTCTTCGAACAGAGCGTGTACACGCCCACTGCGTGCATACGTCTGGGGGCAAATTTCGCTCTCGCACACCAGACTAGGCCCCCCTCGGCAGCAGCTCAAGCCTAGGTCCGTTCCCTCGGTGTAGAGCCCTTTAGTACGCTACTCGCGCAAATACAGTGACACAAAATATTTCATCACTGCAACAACATTTCACATATCACCTCCACACACGTGCACGCACACATGCTTACACATGGAAGTGGAAGGGTTTTATTTTTTCCATTATCAAACTGAATTAGTTCAGACAAAAACATTATCCGACACGAAATACGTATAAGAGCTATTGAGGTATATATGCTTGGTAAACATATATATCTTACTTACTTATATACGTATGAACATGTAGTTTAGCTTAGGTTAAATCAGTTAGGTCGCAAATTGCATAGATTATGCAACAGCCCAAGCCGAGGTGTGCCGTGCACCCTTGAGCGAGTTGGCAAATTGTCAAAATTAAATCGGCTGAGTATCTTAAGCGCTCGCCTTAGTAGTCCGGTGAAGTTGTTAAGGCCTTATTTGGCCAATAGCGTAGACAGTTTGAAAAAAAAATATATTCAGATGATTTTATTAGTCACTGTTTTTTTTACATCAGGTTCCACGTGGACGGAGTCATGGACGCATTTATTGGAAATGAAATATAAAAGTCACTAACACTTAAGATATATACGCGTTATCGTGGATATAGATAAGGATATTGTTCTCCAGGAATAGGGCAATTTTGCATTAAACTGCGTGTAAAACTTTAGGAAGATACAAATGTATATAAAGTCGTCGGTGGTTGCTAATATACCATATCTGTAATTATGCCAATTTTGTGAAAAATACAAAAATACTTTTTTTTTGTAATTAAGTTATTAGTTATTTAGGAGTTTAACAGGATGTAATAAATCATTTCAATTAAAATCCGAAGTGATTTGAAGTCGATCCAGAAATTTGTTTCGTAATTTGCAAAATTGTTTAATCGAATTAATAAATCAACGGGGAGTTTTAAGATGAGAAATCTGTCGGTTTCGACAAGACGCGACGGGCACAAATTCGAAAAACCCTTTTGTCCAAACAAGACGGTGCCACGAGCAAATGTCACCGGGTGAAGCCTGCCGTGACGTCCTCATTGAAAATTCAGTCTGTGACTTTCCATTGAAAAATATACGCACTGAATTTGATAAACGCCGCGGTTGAATATGTACTACATTTAGAATCTATCTATTAATATAAAATATCAATCTATCTCGCCCTGATAATAAATAAAACCTCGACAAATTATATACCTAATCATTTCTCTTAAATCACTTTACTGAAAATCAGATTAGTATCGAATTTTTGAGTTTATCGTGAATAGGCAGACAAACAGACAGACGTGGTAGAGGACTTTGTTTTATATAACATATATATATTTGATATATCTGCGAATAGTATATTATATTCTCAATGGAAGATACCCTATGTTCTCTACTGTAACCCTGATAACGATTATGCATTAAGTCATGATGATCCGTTGAATAGTGAAGACGTGAAAGCATAGCAAGCAAACAAACGATCAATCAAATAGACAAACAAACGGAGATTCGTATTTATAATATTATTAGTAAGGATTTTTCATAACACGATAATCATTATGACGAAAAGAAGGAATTATGGACAGCTTTAGAATTATGGAATTTGACTTCCGAGCTTAGTATATTTTAGTAAATTACCTTTTGTGAAACTACGCGTGCTGTTTTCGTATAATTCGTGTTTCTATTATTAAATAAAGTCCAAAGTCGATCAGCAAATATAATTTGTTAGAAATTATACGTTAATGATTGTATCCTTGAATATATTGAATTATCTATACTTTTAAATAATTCACGCCTGTCACAATTACTTTCTAGATTATCTATGATCGGATCTTTTGAATTTATTTCATACATTTATGTGTATGTATATCAAATGTTCACTTGTTAAAATACAAGTGATTCTTAGTTTGAAATTAAATTGTTGTGTATGACATTTTGTCCTCACACACATATATATATATATATATATATAGACACACACACCTCACACATATATATAGATATATACGTATATAATTAGTTATAACTTTTTCTTTATATCATAGGAGGCAAACGAATACGTGGGTCAACTGATGTCAAGTGATCACCGTCGTCCATAGACACTAGCCACACCAGGGGAGTCGCAAGTGCGTTGCCAGCCTGTGTTTAGGGGGGGGGGGGAGGGAGGAGAGGAAGGGAGTGGGGAGAGAGGAGATAGGCCTCCGGCGCTCTCACTGGCCGAACAAAACGCAACAATGCAAGCACTGTTACTTCACGTCGATTTTCTATGAGAGGGTGGTACTACCCCGGGCGAGCCGACCTATTCATGCTGAAACCAGTAATAGCTTCAGCGTGGCTCTACCACCTATGCAAATAACTGTTACTTAACTATAAACTTTCCGTTTTAACTTCCAAACATAGCTAGTGCGTAACACGAAATTTGCATAGAGCGCCCCAAGAAACCGGCAGACTTTAAATCTAGTGAATTTACTAGATCTAGACTCCAACTGATTCAATGCTGGTCCCAGTAGGCACTCTGTCATAGAATATTTATTAGAACAGATTCTACAATATTACGTATACCATATAAAATTGTAATTTCATTGAAATTTTTCTTAGTTATAAACAAGTTTTTCTGTTAAGGATAGTTAATTATTAAAAATCATGAACGTTATATCTGTATTGTAATCTTTGTGTCTTTTACATAATCTACCACGGAGAGTGCTCCGAAGAACTGTTCGGATTGATACCTGCTGCTGAGTATCTTTACCGAACCACTCGTCACAAACTGAAATTCTATCAGTGTCATCTCGATGGTTGGAAGTTGTCTGCTGTGCGGTTCTAAGTGTACATCCAGAGTGGACACTATAATCGAGCGTTGAGCGGGGCGTTACGTGCGGCACGTTCAGCGTGCAAGAACGACGCTGGCGCGTCACTCAGGATACTCACGTATTAATGCATATGTTTGACACGAACGCTGCACGTGACGCCCCGCTCAACGCTCGATTATAGCGTCCACTCTGGACGTACACTTACGTGCGTTTTTTCCGTGTACTCTTCTAGGTTCTTCTATCTAGGTTCTCTGGAATAAACTCCCAGCGGCAGCGTTTCCAGAACAATACAATATGCAAACATTCAAGAAACGAGCCTACTCCTTTCTCGAGGGCCAGCAACACATCTGTGAAATGAATTACTAGCGACGGCGTTTCCGGGCCAGTATTAATTACAAACCTTCAAGAAACGAGACTACTTCTTTTTCAAAGGTTGGCAATACATCTGTGGATCCCCTCGTATGGTAGATGTGGGCGGCGGTTATCACTTACCATCAAGGTCCCCGCATGTTTATTTGCCACTAATAGTATAAAAAGGTGTTTCAATGTTCACATCTGCGTTAATTTAATCTATGTAAGCCTTTTCGCATTTTACCTGCATATTTGTTCTGTACGGCTGTAGGTAAATTGATTTGTGAATCTGATTTATTAGACGCGGGGAATCAGTTAGTGGTGCGCCTACATTGAATAAGTTATCACAAACAGTTTTATATACAGAGACGAGTTTAAATAGTGAAGTAATCTTTATATATAAATTTCTTATGTACATCACTGAACTCCTACTAAACGGCAGGACCGATTTTGCTGAAATTTTGTGTGCGTTTTCCAGTGTATCCGAAGATGATTTAGATTTACAATTGGACCCGATAGGTAGCGCTGCGGTTGAATTTTAGATTTTTTTTTATTATCAAGGCAGGACAACGTTCGCCCGGCCCGCTAGTAACATATAAATTATTTTCAAACGTTTAACAAAAGATTGTTTATCTCATGTTTTAGGTTCAATAAAAACAGTAATAGTTTTTTTAGAAAAATAATGTTAGGTTTTACAACATAGCCGCAGAGACTATTATCGATTTGCTGGATGTCTAAACATTTATTATAGGGTGGATTAATATGTGAACGATTTTAATGTCTGTAACTAACACCTCTCTCTGTGCATCCGTCAAGAATGAAAGTTGCTATAATGTTTTTCAAATATGCATAACTAGATGGTGTAGTGCCACGCTGTGTCTCGGAGAACAAAAACGTCCACAAAGAGTGAGGTCAATAAAATCGTCGATCTAGAGTTTTAATACACTATACAATCCTATGATTTTATTGCTCACTGTGTTTATAATTTATACTTCACGCGGACGTAGTCGCGGGCGCTGCAATTCTTTATAGATAAATTTCTTATGTACGTGTGTATATCACTGAACTCCTCCTAAACGGCTGGACCGATCTTGATGAAATTTTGTGTGCGTTTTCGAGTGGATCCAAGAATGATTTAGATTCACAATTGAACCCGATAGGTGGCGCTGCGGTTGAGTTTTAGATTTTTTTTTTTATTAACAAGGCAGGACAAGGTCCGCCGGGACCGCTAGTGGTTATATAATTCTATATTATACTAATAGTGCCCGGAGCTCTACATGCTTTCTGTTATTTGTTGTGATAATTGTTTGAAATGGCTTCAAAATGGATATCGTATAAGCGATGATAGCGATGCGATCGCGTTTTCGGACACCGTGTCGAAGAACATAGTTTCGAAGCCTTACGATTGAGGCAGAGATTTTCGTAAAGGTAAACGTGATGACACCATAGCATGATGGTAAGGCTTTATTTAAATCCGCCTGTGTAAACTACCTTTACCTATGACTGTGTTCCGGCAGCTATTGAGAGCTGGTATGCATGCATCTTAGACTATATAATCATATAACACCTGATGATATTGTGATTAAGCACTAAGACATAAAGTATAAAAAAATTTGAAATGTGTAGTGTTGTAAGGTTATTATTCAACAATTAAATGATGTTATTAGATTCAAACACGGTTGGAATTTACAACATGACAGTGCCCCCCTCCCAAAGGGATTTTCCGTAGGAAAATACTTGCTGGCCCTGCAGCGAGTAACTACGGAAATAAGGACTACTTGGAAAGTTTAAAAAAATTACACCGGGTTTGAAAAAATACAATGTTGTATTATTCAACAATTAAATGATGTTATTAGATTCAAACACGGTTGGAATTTACAACGTGACAAATTACACACACCAATAAAATTTTCATAACGATCGGTTGCGCGATTTAAAAGTCTATGCTCTTCAGCACCGCCTGTCGGTGAGTTATAATTAAATACTTTGAAAATATTTTTTGCGGTTAAATATCTACGTATTTCAACGTGACCATCGATTGTATATTAAAGAATTGCTATGCTGCAGGACAACTTAGTCACGAATTTAGTATAACCTACATTTTGTTTACGGCTTGCCTCGCGTTATTACAGATTTGATCTATACCTCTGCAATAGTATTGTTACTGGATGAAAGGTATCCTAAGTCTAATTAAAAGGTGGTAGAGCGATGTTAAAGTTATTACTGGTTTCAGCATGAATGGGTTGGCTCGTAGAGTTTGTTTGCTTGAAAGCGCTAACCTCAGGAACTAATCGTTCGATTTGAAAAATTCTTTCCGTGTTAGATAGCTAATTTATTGGGGAAGGCTATATGCTATAATATATCATCACGCCAATAGGAGCGGAGCACTAATGAAGAAGGTTTCAAAATCGTCTTTAACTTTTGAGAGCTTCCACTCCGTACGCTGTGTAATCGCTAACTATTCCACGTGGACAAATTCGCAGGAAGAAGCTAGTTGATAATACACGCGTAAGTAACAAAAGCCTCAATTTTTATTTTTCTACTTAGTTTAAAGTCAACAACAGTATTGTCGACAGGCGGATATGCCTTACCGACAATATATCTCCATACAAGACTTCCTTTTTAATTTTGTTTTGACAATACCGTACCGTCTGATAGCAGTTTTAATGATTATTAAAAATTTGTATGTATTTACTCTTGCATAATATTTCTGTGTTGAGTTTTTCAGCATCCCTTAATTTATTGTATGAAGCTATTTTAAATTCAAAATATATGTCAAATATATATCTGCGAACAATATCTACTAAAGAAGAATTAGGGTAATCAATATTAATTGTATTTCAGATAATTCTACTAAAGTTAAATAAACTAAAGAGGCTACGTAGTTAATAAATATTAAAATTATAAATGCAGAAATATTTATATTCGTTTTTTCGATACAATAAGTTTTGCAGGTGGTAGAGTTACGCTGCAGCTATTACTGGTTTCAGCATGAATGGGTCGGCTCGCCCGGGGTACTACCACCCGACCCCCAGAAACACCCAGTACTCGTATTGTTACGTTTCGTTCGGTATTCGAGAGCGCCGGAGGCCGACCTCCTCTCCTCTCTCCCTAGCCCCAAACACAAGCTGGTAACGCACTTGTTACTCCTCTGGTGTTGCTAGTGTCTATAGAGGATGGTGATCACTTAACATCAGGTAATTCACCTGTTCGTTTGCCTCGTACGATATAAAAAAAAATTCTGGTTGGTTTACCAAAGGAAACTATAACATTTTAAGTAATGGCTTCCTTGATCTGACTATTTAAATGGCGATAGCTTAGCGATGGTTTTTTTAAATTACATCTAATGACAAGTTAAAGGAAATATCGGTTCGAAACTAAATCATAATAGTAGGAAGATTTCACTTGGTTAACTATTGCTTCAGTTACTTTCCGTCTGACTTATTATTAGTGTAATGTGGAAGCGACATTGACAGTTAACGTTTCCTAACATTAGATAATTTTATCATTAAACAATATAAAATAAAAACAAGGGAAGAAAAGATACAATGGTATTTATGTGTTACAATTAAAATTAACTATCAACCTGACATTCTATCTATCTTTTTAAGTAAGGTGGATAAAGATACAGAGAAATTTAAGATTAATTAATATTGCTGCCCTAAAATTTAACAATTATAATTACATAATATAAACATTTAATAACATAATAAAAATCCCTCAGCAATCAGAAGTTAAATAGATGCGCCCAAGGCACAATCAGTCATACCAACGGGATCAAAATAAAAATCAAATTATGTTCCTAGAATTGCATAAAGGGACCCCTTGACGTCCCTTATTGCGTTAGCAGAGGGAGCATTCATACTAATTATAATCTCCTATATTGAAGTGTTTGTTATATTGTGAGAATCTACTTTACTTTTATTTAAAAAAAATTAACCACAGCAAAATATTACTTTACTTGGTTATTTACTGGCAATAAGTGTAAACATTTTCACGCTATCATCAGCGGGTTTTGGTGTTAAAAGGCTATTAATAAAAGTATTATGGGGTGGATTAATATGTGAACGATGGTGATGTCTGGAATCAACACCTCTCTGTGTGCATCCACTAAAAACTTTTGTAGATTTAATGTATTATAAATATATGCAGGTTAGAAAAATAAACCTGATCGGGTTTCTTACCGGTTATTCTCGATGACCCGTGGTAGTTTTGACGTACACAATCGCCTTCTTAGGGCTTAAATCAAATAAAGTATTCTCGATTTTGGTCATTATTAGCTCGAACCCATCAACGCTATAATATTTGCTTTGCCGAATGTCGATCTAGGGTCCTTTTTGAGCAAGGAATGTGGTAACCTTTAGCGATTTTCTAAAAATATAAATACATAAAACACTCTGCTTGTAGTATTGTATGTTAAATTTTGTCCGTATTTTTATAACATTTTTTTTTATTTATTAACAAATGTACTAACAATCTTTATAAATGTGTTGTTACATTTCAGAATGAGCTAAATCCAATTTCAGCCGTTCCTGATGTTATACATTATTTTTACAATTCCATTTTTTTACATGTAAAATATGAAGCCATATGACGCCAAAATTTGAACTTCGATCTCGGTGTATAAAAGCTAAAAATTAAAAAAAAGTTATATGTACGATTAACATTGAATTTAGCTCATTTTTAAATGTAACGACATAATTATTATATTAAGGTATCAAGTTTGTGAATAAGATAAAAAGAAGGCACGTACATTCGCTCTTTGTAGGACAATATTGAACTAACAATACGTTCATTAATATAAAAAGTATCAATGTTTTTTTGTATGTTATCTATACATACTAGCGGGCCCGGCAGACGATGTCCCGCCCTGACTACAAAAAATAAAATAAAATCTTTGACAAATTATATACCAAAATCTTCCTCATGAATCACTTTATCCACTGGTGAAAACCGTTCAGTATTTTTTGAGTTTAACGCGAACAGACAGACAGACGCGGCAGGGGACTTTATTTTATACTATGTAATGAGAATAAGAATGTAAATCTAACATGTCTGTACTTTTTCGGTTTTCGTAAAAAAAAATGTTGCAGGTGTCTAGGAATTAGTAATAGAATACATTTCAATCACTTTTAGAAATGTCTGTCTGTCTGTCTTTCTGTGTGTCTGTCTGTTTATATGAACACACATCACTGCTAAATCACTGAGTTCACGATAAAACCTCCCGATGACAATCATAAAGCATATCTTCGGGAGTAACTTAGTCTTTGTTTCATTAAAAGCGGTCCACTCTATCAAAAGTTATTGTAATTTTAATGACGACGCGACCTAAGTACGAGAGTAAAGTAAATAAGTAAATGGACTTAATACATTCAGAAGATTTTATTAGTCACTGTTTTTTTTTACATTAGGTTCCACGTGGAAGCTGGTTATTAATAAAATTCTTATCTCAGCTTCGCACTCTAATATTAATGAAGAAAATATGACCACAAACAAATATTTCCTTCAAAATAGGACCATGTTATAAAATAAAATGGGAAGCGAAAGTTAATTTGTCAGTATTTTTGAATATCTCTCTACTATCTCACTCCCTATTTTATATGGAGATCCAATTTTTCATTTTTCTAACATTTCAAACATTTTCTCGCATTCAAACCTTGTACTGATAACGATAAGCGCAACCAAAAAAAAAAATAACGAAATAGGTGCAGCAGTTCACAGGTCAAACGCTTTAATATATTCGGCAATTGATTTTTATTTATATAGTTAATTCGACTTCTTAATAAAATTAATACCAACAGTAGTCCTCATATAATAGCATCGATCGCGGCAATAAATAATTCTCATTTAAATACACATAGGTACCAACACGATGGACCGCAATAAAATCAATCTGCAATTCAGAACACAAATCGAATTACCAAAAACGCATTTCGGTCTCCATTGAAATTTAATGAATTTATATATGCGGTGTTCTAATGGTAGACGTAGATGCTTTGTTACTGGAATCGACTTCATTTTTTATCTATTGCATATTGCGACATGTAAGTATGTAAGAATTTTGTAGGTAGTACAGCCACGCTGAAGCTATTACTGGTTTCAGCATGAATGGGTCGGCTCTCCCGGGGTAGTACCACCCTCTCATAGAAAACCGACGTGAAGTAACAGTGCTTGCATTGTTGCATTTCGTTCGGTCAACGAGAGCGCCGGAGGCCCACCTCCCCTTCCCTCATCTTCCCGCTTTCCCTTCCCCCAAATACAGGCCAGCAACGCACTTGCGACTCCCCCTGTGTTGCTAGTGTCTATAGACGGTGATGATCACTTACCATCAGGTGACCCCTTTTCGTTTGCCTCATATGATATAAAAAAAGATATATGTAATTTTTTTAAACAACTTTAAGTCCGTAACATATACTCTATTATACTCAGTTTCTTTCTGATAACTACTTAAGTTTATGTAAACTGCAAGTATAAATAAGATGTAATCTTTCTGTCTTTATACTTCAGACTAATATGAAAAGAAAAAGCAACTACGTGATAGTTTGTTTTAATTTCTATTGTGATGAGTATAAATAAATGTCTTTCGACAGAAAACGCATTTGGAAAAGATCTTCGGACTGCATAATATGAAATAAGCAGTACAGCAGAAGAGGGACGTGGGGGAATTTGTCATGAATACGTTTTATATAATTAATTGTTAATAATACTTATTATATTAAAAAAAAACTAATTATAACTGCAATAAATTAAAGTTGACGGTAGAAAGGAAATTATGGTAAGTTCGTCTACTATCCTGTTTAGCATCCGTTTGGTTTACAACATATAAGTAAAGGTCTAGGTACAGTCAATATATATCGAGAGTTATTATGTTTATTAGTAGATATGATCGTCAAAACTTCTCGGCAATTGACTATCCAGAAACTCCTGAATCATTTACTAAGGCAGGTTTTTATGTTGGTTAAGATAGAAAAGAATAAACCAAGCTCCAGAATTCTGCGTTCCATTTTGTCTTTATTTCATCATTTTTCGTTAATAGCAAGAGATACAGTAAATCTGACACTAACTTAGATACTAAAGATTTTTCTCGATTACATATTCAACTCTTGGACCATTGGACCAACATAGAAACTTGTCACTTCCGACTTAATACAATATAAATCTCAATAAAAGTAGTTATAGCTTATGACCACTACTTTGAAGTATGGAAATATTTTTTAAAATCGAATCACGAGTTTACTTCCTGCCAACAAACAAACATTGTACACAACTTTTACCTCTTAGTTTAGTTAGTTATTAGTTCACCTATATATATATATATATATATACTAGCGGACCTGGCGGACTTTGTCCTGCCGTGGTAATAAAAAATGAAATCCCTAAAAGCCAACCGCAGCGCCACCTACCGGGTCCAATTGTGAATCTAAACCATTCTCGGATCCACTGAAATACGCACACAAAATTTCATTGAAATCGGTCCAGCCGTTTAGGAGGAGTTCAGTCACATACACACGTACACAAGAAATATATATATTAAGATATGAAATATTGAAGTCGTGTTCAAAAATGTCTTGTACAAAAGAACTACAATATAGGAAAATAATTATAATTTCGTGTGTATGTTAGTGACTGTGTAATACATAATTAAAAACTAAAGCTATGAAGATAAGATAGATGTTTTATATTTTAGTAGTCAAGAGTGAATGAATGTACATTTGTAAATAAATATAGGTTAGCATTTCCAGTATTTCTCTATGTAAAACCAATTCGCCGTAGGGGTCGGCATGAGTGCGGGGGTGCGGGAGGCGGTAAAGACAATGTGGAACTAGCAGTTGTAATCAGGTTAGCGTACAATTTGCCTCTCTGGCCATGCGTGATATATGCCAGCGTAATCCTACTCGACTCGACCCGTCTGTTGTTTCGACGTCGCTGTTTCAATTTCAGTTTGTTACTGTTTCAGGAATTGCGGTTATTTTTAATAATTTTAGTTTTTTAATTTAAGACGTGTATATTTGATATACCTTTTCAAAAATAAAAGCTGTTTTCTTACAGTTTATTCACCGTTGGGTCTATGTATTACATTTAACCCTCTCTTTGAAATAGGATTGTCTGAATCATGAGATAATAAAATGGCCATTTTCAACAACAATTTATGTAATCTATATAAATAAAATGGTAGAAGTCTAAAATTGTACACGCATGACGTAAAAACTAAATAGGTTTCGAACAAATATTTTTAGTTTTATTTCTTAGACGTTTGGACTTTATTTAAAAAGAAGTTATAACGATATGTTCATTTGATATGAAGCTATAACAGGTTTAAAAAATTATGAATTTTATATACATTTCGCTTTCAGCGATTTGCTTTTTGCAACAAATATTAGGTCTTTACCTACGAAATTGCCGTTTTGTATGAAAAAATTTAAACGAATTTTTTTCATGTATTTTTTATTTGTATTAATCGAAGTAATCACCCATGCAATCAATGCATCTTTGCCAACGCAGTGGCAGTTTATTGATGCCCTTCTTAAAGAAATCAGCTGGACGGGAGGCAACAAATTCTTCAAAGGCATTTTGTACTGCCTCTTGGGTATTGATTTTTTTTCCCGCCAAGGAGTTATCCAAATTCTGGAAAAGGTAGTAGTCTGTAGGCGCAAGGTCTGGTGAGTAGGGTGGATGACGGAGAACTTCCAACCCCAGTTCTTGCAACTTGGAAACCATCTACTGTGCAGTATGAGGTCGCGCGTTGTCGTGCAGGAGAAGCGGAGACGAGCGATTGACCAATGCTGGTTGGAGATGTGCCAGCTTCTCCATCATTGTGTTCAGTTTTTCACAGTACACATCTGCAGTAATGCTCACCCCGTTTGGTAAGAAGCTGTGATGAATCACACCGGCGCTAGACCACCAACAGTGACCATCACTTTTCTAGAGTAAGTTTTCGTTTAGGGCATTGTTTAGGTGCTAAACCAGGATCCAACCAACTTGCTGAACGCTTGCGGTTATCAAACAGAAGGCATTTTCCATCGCAGGTAACAATGCAGTTCAAAATTCCTTTATTTGTGTGTCTGTTGAGCAGTGCAAGGCACGTCTCGACGCGTACTTCGCGCTGGCGATCATTGAGTTCGTGGGGCACCCATTTGTCAAGCTATTTTACCTTGCCAATTTGACGCAAATGGACCAATATTGTTTTGATGCTAACGTCGAAAGCTGCTGCTAATTCAGCCGTAGATTGTGTATCATCAGCTTCCACAATCGCCTTTAATTCGTCATTGTCGACCAAAGTCTTCGGACGACCTCGAGGTTCATTTTTCAGGTCGAAATTCCCAGAACGGAAGCGAGCAAACCAATAACAGGTGGTGCGTTGATTTGTAGTGTTAGCTCCGTAAACGTCGTTGATGTTGCGTGCCGCTTGTGCCGCGTTGCTGCCACGACGGTACTTATATTCCATAATTACTCGAATTTTAAACGTATCCATGATGACAAAAAAGATTGAAATGCGATGAAAATGTAACACTAATCAATAAACAAATGACTACTTTTGGAAAAAGAATTCCATGTTTTTAAAATAAAATTAATTTGAAATTAGAATTCTTAGCCAAACAAAAATTATTTTGATTTGAAATGGCCAGTACTGCAGAACGGCAATTTCATAGGTAAAGACCTATTATATTGTTAAGATAATAAAACTCATGGGTATAACATAGTCTATATACAGGCTGAAAGTTTAGACAGTAGCAATATTTATGGACAATACTCTGCACTCGATTCTCGTTCTAAATCACGTAAAAAAATAGGTGCTTAATATTTGACCTAAATATCTAGAAAGACACAACAATTATGATCTTCGGCTGACTTCATTTTCACTTGAAAGTGAACGTGGGTATGGCATGAATAAAACAAAAGGGTTTATTGTCCGCTTTATTATCAAAGGTTATTAGCTCCGCGTCACCCCTTGCAGTTTTCGGCACCGGTCATTGCACGTAGGCTTATTACGATTGTTTTTATTACTTTGGAAGTCTTAGAACAAACTTTAACTTAGGTTCTCTTTGTTGTTTATTAGTATTTGTTTTGATATTATTATTTTGTATGTTACATGTGACCATGAACTATCACGGAATAGTAACTCTTAGAATACTGTAAACGACTAACCGAACGCCTGATATATAACTGGCAATATCCTACTTAGCTCATGATCGTTCAGTCCAAAGTATTAAAAATATAAGTCTGACGCGTTAGTCCGGTGAAGCTATAAAGACCTTGCCAGGTCAATAGCGTAGTCAGTTCGAGAAAAAAAAAATATTAGTCTGACATTTCAGGAATATGTTATATGTTTGTATGGGAAGGGTAATAATATTTTTCAGGTTAGGTAAGTTTATTTCACATTTAGTATTAATTATTTTAGAGTTTTCAAGATACAATCCTAGAGGTATGAAAAAGATTTATCAAGTTTTTAGGATTCTTATGTACATTATCATTACATAGTATAAAACAAAGTCCCCAACCGCGTCTGTCTGTCTGTCTGTTCGCGATAAACTCAAAAACTACTGAACGGATCATCATGCGGTTTTCACAAGTGGATAAAGTAATTCATGAGGAACGTTTTGATATATAATTTGTCACGGTTTTTTTTTATTATCAGGCCGGGACACCGTCCGCCGAGCCCGCTAGTATTTGTATATAATCACTGTGCTTAATTTTGGTCCTTAACAAAGTCAAGTTTTTATTTGATATAAAACTATTTCTTCTAACGTTCGACAAACGTTTAAGATAACTTATCACTGTCTTTTTAATTAATCAAAACGATTATAACAATTCATATGTTGTATTTAATTACTACCCTAATAAAATTATCTACCGTCAATATAAAAAGCAATGTCATACCTCATTAAAGTCGCAAGACTGCAACAAATCCGCACCGATTGAGTCGTCAGTTGCGAGGACGCACGCACGTTTGTGACGAATCGCGATAATCCAGGCCGCGTGTGAGTCGCGTGCGCCGCCAGTCGTCCGTCTGCCGCCGACAGGCGAACATCGTTAATTATTCCCAATAAGTCGATTTTTGGCAAAAGATGATCTGGTGTGAAACTTTTTTATATATTGTAACTAGCATGCCCGGCGGCCGTTGTCTCGCCCTGATAATAAAAAAAACCTTGGCGAATTATATACCTAAACCTTCCTCATGAATCAATTTATCTAACCAAGAAAACCGCATGAGAATCCGTTAAGTAGTTTTAGAGTTTATTGCGAACAGACAGATAGTTGTGGTAGAGGACTTTGTTTTATAATATGTAGTGACTACGCTATATAATTCTATTCTTATTAATATTTATTAACAATTTTTCTCGAGCGTTAAATATGAAAACTATTGGAAAATATATTAATAAAAAATATACATCGATAATTCTAATCATACTTATTTTATAATTAAATGTGCAAGTTTATCTCCAAATTTTGATTTTTATTTTGTATTAATTCAGTACTTTAACTCTGATCTTAGTATATCCAACTAGTACTAATACTAACTTAATATTGTAAATACAAATCTGAGTTGGTTTTTTTGTTTTGGTTTTACGCTTTAGCAATTAAACCGATTCTCATGAAATTTTGCATATACGTTTTTTTTTAATATTTTTTTATACGGTGGCAAACGAACAATTGGGTCACCTGATGTTTAGCGATAGTCGCAAGTGCGTTGCCAGCCTCTGTTTCGGGGGAGGGGGGTGGTGAGGGGAGGTGGGCCTCCGGCGCTCTCACTGACCGAACGAAACGCAACAATGCAAGCACTGTTACTTCCCATCGGTGTTTTTGTGGGTCGGGTGGTACTACCCCGGGCGAGCCGACACATTCATGCTGAAACCAGTAATAGCTTCACCTACCTTCACCATCTACAAAAACGTTATTTTCACTAAGTGTCCTCTTGAGACCTTAATTCAGTATTTTTAATTTACTTCGATCAAAGCTAGCATGCTTAATATTTGACATTTTAATAACTCAGGTATATCCCTTGTCAAACAATAGTATCGCGCACCGTCCTAACTATTAATATAAATACGAATGAGAGTTTGTATGTTTGTTACGCTTTCACGTCTTAATTGCTTAACCGATTATCATATTACTTTGTATAGTTTTTCAGAAACTGAAAAAGACCTGTAAATAAAGGAAAAATATTTATTGCAGTAAGTACACGGAGAATATAATAATAGAAAAATAGAGTAACGACGATGTATATAATAGAAAAATTCAAAAAATTATACGTTAAAATCTATTAAAATGATGCCATGGTTTTACTGTTAAGGCGCACTATTTAGCATGTACCGGCAGCCACCTTACAAGTGACCCCAGCGCTGATTTAGAGATCCTGAGGTGTAAATTAAATCTCCTTAACGTGAGCGAAGATGCAAGCAAAAACTAGTGACATATTTACACGTATTAAAATTTCTCACACATAAAAAGCATAATAGTTTTTATTACATGTATGAAATATTGTATTATGTCGGCACGCGACTTTTAATGGGTTAATATGTGTATTAACGGACAAAGGGTACAAAAAAGCCCATACAATGAGAACGGGTGACATTGATATCATAATCAAAATATGAAATGATATTTCTAGGGTCGAACGTACCCTTGAGAGGGATTTGTGTTTCGCCCTGTGTTTATTTTAATGATATTTTATGATATTGATATGTTAGTTTGATTTGAGTTGATTTCGGCGCTAACATTCTTATGCTTTATTTCTTTTACTTGCGATTTCCATTCGGTACGTTGGGGATTTAAAAAAATGGAAAAGGGTCAATTGTAACCAAAATATAAGTGACGTAGGACAATCTACGCAAAATTCCGCATTAAATGTATGCCCATTTATATCAATATATGTCATACCCATATATGTCATATCAAAATCAGAAATTCTTTATGCAATATAAGCCCCGAGAAGGCGCTTATGAACGTCAAAACTACCGGTTCGGAAAACAACCAACTCATACAGAAGAACCGGCAAGAAACTGGATCTGGTTTATACTTTTCTCATACATATTTTTACAAACACAGTTACATTCGTTTTTAGTCGATGCACAGAGAAAGGCGTTATTTCCAGACGTCATCATTGTTGACATATTGATCCAACCAATAATAGTCTTTAGATTTTAAAACCTGCTTTGGTGCTCGAACTCACTATCCAGCGAATCGGTAATGGGCTTTGGGACTTTGTTATATTTCTGAATATTTCTTTGTAATTCTTTCATTTTGTGTTTTGACTGTTAATAGCTTAATTATTTAAATTACATTATACAGTAATTGTTGGGGTCAGTTGGATTCAGGCTTCAGAAGCAATAAAACATTGGTTGACTTCACAGTGGACTGTATATTTTAACTTTCACAATGTATACAATCGTATGTGACGAGCCGGTGACAATACATATTTTCCTCGGTTTAACACTACAATTATAGTCTTACAATTAGTACATTATACGTGCCTTACTGCCGCACGTTCATCCATACATTTACATAGTTCACATAAATTCACATTATATTTTTAGTGATGGTTCCGTATAACATTAGACAAATAATAATAATAATCGTATTGGCGGTTATATTTGAATTGTTACATAAAGGATATTTCTAAATATCACATAAGACATATTGAACACAGAAACCAAGTAAACAAGAAATACGACAGTTTATCTGTACGTATTACGTAAACAAATTTATACACCTAGACATGATAGTTTGTCTGTCTATACCAGACACATTAACCTGCACATATCGTATTTATTAATATAATATAACATCCCATTACACATAATGAGCATTAGTATATATATATAGCAATAGTATAAATATATATATATATATATATATATATATATATATATATATAGATATGAGAACTCATCTGTTCGTAGTAAATAGAGAAACATTTATTTCTAGCTCATCTGTCCGTAACAGTAATAATATCTGATATGCAAGCCCATGTTGTCTGTAAATAAGACCATATCTTGCAAAAACGTTGAACTACACTTTATTCTTATAGTAATGTATTGATGTTGACTGTGTTGGTAACCTAAAATAAATAAATACAATATCTACAAAGACGAATAATGTATTTTGTAGACATAAACATTTTGAACGTTATATATCCACGAACTAAGATTTTAAATGAGTACCAAACGTGTATTCTTTAATTTGCAAATATATAGGGTTTGGTGAATACAAATCGATAAAAATATTTATTGAATTCGGTCTCGAGTTGCTCCCACAATGCAGCGGTGTCCATTGTGCGGCGAGTCTGCACCAGACGCCACTTCTTCGTTCGCACGACGAAATAAAAATTCGATAAAAAACGCAACCCTACACGTGCCGACGCATTATTCGATAACCGTCGGGGGCGTATTAAACAGTTAGGGGCAACTCTACCATTTACATAAATATATAAAAAAATATATTTCTGATTTTATTCTAACAAAATAGAATCCAAAATCGAACGTGTTTCGCGCGATCCATTCATTTATAGAGATATGGAAAAATACGATTTATTGGCGAGATTTAGGGTTGATTATTCTCTGATTGAAGTGAAGTTAGGGCTGTCAAATATCTTTATTTATTGGTGGGAAAGGCCGCGTGTCAGATCTAACACTAGTTTTAATATTTTCGGTCACGTGTCGGGCACGCGTGGCGCTTTGGTAAAAAACTGGACGAGCGTAATTCGCGTTTTATTGTCACATTCTTCTTGTTAAATGTTATGGTGATTTTTCTCTTAGAACCGTTTTTTTGGGTGCGGTTTTACTGGTGTTGACGTGCGCCGATGTGTCATTAGTCAATCGACTGGTTCCATTAGGAAGATGGACAAGCCGTTCATGCGATAAAAATATTTCGAGTGTAATAATTTTAATTATGCTTTATTAAAGGATTTAAATGGAATGTCTTGTTTTATTTAAGCAAACTGACAACGGAACAGCACGCTAACCAAATAACCGAGACACGTACATATATACATGTTTCCCGCGGCTGAGTTTCCGTGTAGTATAAAACAAAGTCACCTACCGCGTCTGTCTGTCTGTTCGCGATAAACTCAAAAACTACTGAACGGATTTCCATGCGGTTTTCACCAGTGCATAAAGTGATTCATGAGGAAGGTTTTGGTATATAATTTGTCAAGTATTTTTTTATACTCAGGGCGGGACAGCGTCTGCCGGGCCCGCTAGTAAAGGATAAAAGTAAATTATATTCTTCCATACATCTAAGTCAATTTTTTTTTGCACTCGAGTTAGTAGCTTAATCGACAGATACAAAACAGATAGACTGGATTACTCTTGTATTTATGAATGTAGTGTGGATCAGTTCATGTGTCAGCTCATGACACAAGAGCCACTCATCTTTGTCGACCGTTTTGTGTTGTACGCTTTCTTAATTAGTTATTTATTTATAGATATTTTTAGTTACTTATACGAAGTTAAGAAAAAAGCATTTACAAATATAATTTATTTGATGAATTGTTGAAATATAACTGAAATAAGCATTACCTACTAGCGCACGGAAATGTTACCAACAACTAACCCCATCTATTGTACATTTTGGACAGTTTATATTTTCTAAAAGCCCCGCTATTCATGAACAGCATAAAATTACTTTTAAATAATCAGACTCAAATAAAAATCACAATATTGTTTTTTTTTAATTTTTCGGGTTACACCCGAAATTAGTATACTAATTATAATATTATATGCTTATGTTTAAGTGTTACGTGTAGCCTAGTGAATCTAGCGTTCTGCTATTTGTCATTACCTATCATATTATATGGGTATTGGGTAACATTACGTTTATTATAGTATATTACGTTTGTGAAATAAAATAATTTAACCATGTCTTTGCTCTTTCAAAAGTTAATTATGGGGATAAAGCCTTCATTCATACATAATATGTATTCGTTTCTAAAATGAAATGAAAAGATTTCGAAACAATAACTCATATTCTGGCTTCTACCGCCATCTATTGACAACTTTTCGGAATCATTTTACCCAGAGGGGTCGTCAAAGGGCCTATTTCCGTCCACGTGCCGATAACAATACGATACGATATCGACATTGAAACGATACGACATATCATCGCTACGTCATAATGCAACATTATTAACGTCCAGGACAGGAAATTGGCCTTTTTTACTAAATATCCATGATATTGAGTACAATGCATATTTTTTACATTTACATTTTCTTTGTGTATGCGAGGGAAATATTGTTACAATTTCTATAAAACTTTGTTTATTATAACGTAATGCTAGCTAGCTATGTTTAATTTTAACCTATAAACGGCGATGTTGGAATTTACTTGACTAGAGGTTTTTGATTTGTAATACAAAACACAAAGCGTGTCACATAAATGGAATTATAACCGTGAATTGTACATAAAATGTAAGTAAATAATTTATTAAGTAGGTATACAGAATAGTTGTTGTTTTTTGTGAACGTTTAGAAATGTTTATTCACAATATTATCAGAATAACTAAAAAGATAGTTGAGAAGTTATTATTTCGTTTCATTAATTAAACATTGTAACATAACTTGGTTATTTATCGTTTCTAATCCTTAATCAGATTTAAGTATAAAAAATTGTGTGATTTTAAGAAACCACGATGCAAGCTAAACTTTTTTCGAATCGCAGGCATTTAACAGAAAGTTTTCGGACGATTATTAGATTTAGAGTATTCAAATCGTGTTTAAATGGCAATTAAAATAGAGAATAGTAGACAAGATATTCAAATATAAATTTAATTTCAATAAGCCTATTAGAGTAGGGTATACAACCAATACGTATAATAAAAATGAAGTGTCTGTATGTAATATCAATTTTTTTTACTGTTTGGATTTAAATGTATACACGCGACTAATAACAAAAATGCAATTTTTAAATTTTTTGTCGGTCTGCCTGTCTGTTTATTCCTGGTAATCTCCGAAACGGCTAGACTGATTTTAAGGGTAATTTCACTTCGAGGCAGCTAAACTTACAGCGGGTTACTTAGGCTACTCTAATTTAGACTAGCTATTAACCGAGGCTTTATCTGCAGTGCTATCTTCAAAACGGTTAAACCGATTTCCACGGAAATTTCACAGGCAGATAGCTGACATTATAAAAAGTTATTTAGGCAATTTTAATTTATACTAGATGTTAACCGTCGCTTCGCCCGTAGTTCTATCTCCAAAACGGTTACTGATCTCCACCAAACTTTTATTGGCAAAGAGCTGACCTTATAAAACGTAATTCAAGCAATTTTAGTTTATACTAGCTGTTAACCATGGCTTTGCCACAGCGCTATCTCTAAAACGGTTTGACCTATCTTTACGAGATTTTCACTGACAGATAGTGGATATTATAAAAATTTAGTCTATTTTAATTTAGACTAGCTATTAACCGTGGCTTTGCGCGCATAGCTACCTCCGAAACGGTTTGACCGATTTTCACGGGTCTTTCACTGGAAGATAGCTGACCTTATAGGGAGTAATTTAGGTTATTCTATTTTAAACTAGCTGTTACCCGCGACTTCGTTCGCATGCAATTTAGCAAAATTATGTTGTTCGTTGTAAACATGTGCGTAAGACATGCGTTGTAATGGACTCCAAGAATAAATATAATTGAAATTCATATATCTGTATCTATGTATGTAATTTGAACTATATTGTCTTTTCGGTCATTTTGGCGGGTATTTTGTTTTATTGACCGCGCTTAAGACTACATAACTCAGGAACTATAGTAACATATAAGAATATTGTATCAAGTTCAATTAGCACTATTTAAATTGTCGAATATTAAAAACTGCTTAGACAGATATAAAGTTTTACATTTTGATTCATATTTATGCAAAATTTTAAAACGTCAGCTCATTCATTGTATACAATTCAACATTATAATTATTAATAGTAATTTTGAAGATAGAAGGAGTCTTTCTAAAAAGATATTATACTGGAAACGTATTTCTTATTGACAATATGGACATATTATATCATCATAATAACGTCTTCAATTAATTGTTTCATTAGTTCCTTATACAGTGGGCACTGAGGTAGTTATATAGCGGGTTAAGGTTTCTAATATGATACCGATAATAAACCTCATTTGACACACTGTTAATATTTATATATCTAATGTATACGTTACATCCTGTAAGTGGCGTACGTGTCGTATTTACAATTGTTTTTAAAGACCATTTCTATAATTTTACATGGTCTCACAATTTTATATAGTGTTGCCCAAACGCAAGACCAAGATGAGACTTGGCTTGGTCTTGGTATTGGTATTGCGTCAATACACCTGGTCTTGGTCTTGGTATTGCTCCCCCAATCTTGGTCTTGCAGCAAGAGTCTTGCTAATTTTGCTATTACCTATTTGTCTATTGCTCTTTATTAACCACGTTAGGTTAACCACGTTAGGTTAACCCTTAGAACAATCTAACAGATAAGTAGATTTTTAGCTTATATTTACACTAGCCGGCCCGGTAGACGTTGTTCCGCCTTGCTTATGAAAAAATCCTTGATAAATTATATACTAAAACGTTCCTCAACAATCACTCTATCCACCGGTGAAAACCGCATGAAAATTCGTTCGGTAGTTTTTGAGTTTATCGCGAACCGACAGACGCGGTAGGGGACTTTGTTTTATACTATGTAATGATAATGATGATATACGTAGTAAAGTCAAATAAAATTAACTAAATTCATAAAGAACAAGTTTTTCAAGGACTATTTGCTGGAATAAAGATATGCAATTCCTTCTGGTATAAAGACAGTAAACGCTTCCTTAAGCCTCAAGTCTCTGTATTTTTTATTTCATTTTTTTTTATACTGGCGCACTTTAGAAATAACTGAGTCGCAAAAATTATTTCGAAAAACTAATTAAATTTACTTTTTGATCTTAGACTGTCTGAATCGGATGCTACAACTCCCGCTACTCCGATCAGAACTAATTGAACCTTCGTCACTCATGTTAATTTGTAAACATATTAATCTGAGAACAATTATAATTCTCTGACCTCGAATACTTCGTGTATGGGTATAAATTAAATCTATACATCTAATAAGAAATTTTAATCTAACGTGTCTGTACTTTTTAGATTTTTGTGAAAAAAATCGTTGCAGGTGTCTTGTAATAAGTAATAAAATACATATCAATCATTTTCAGAAATGTCTGTCTATCTGTCTGTCTGTTTGTTTGAATACGCATCACTGCTAAAGAACTGTGTTCACGATAAAATCTCAATAAAATATTCATAAAGCATATCCTCGAGTAACACTTAATCTTAGTTTCCTTAAAATCGGTACATTGAACTATCAAAAGTTATTGTAATTTTAATGACGACGCGACTTAAGTACGAGAGAAAAGTAGATAAGTAAATGGACTTAATGTATTCAGACGATCTTATTAGTCACTTTTTTTACATTAAGTCCCATGCGGACGGAGTCGCGGACACAGCTAGTTGAAATATAAAACTCCTAGTTATGTGTACACGGCGAAACATGAATAAAAAAAGGTGATGAGCATTTATTGATAAACCGTGATTCTTCGGAAGACTAAAAATCAGAAATGTCACCAGCTGTATTGTACCTTCTTACCTAACAATAAAATGTATTTACGTGTTTGCATTACATTAATTATTAAATTAAGACGAAATTAAAAATTTTGTAGGTGGTAGAGCCACGTTGAAACTATTACTGGTTTCAGCATGAATGGGTCGGCTCGTCCGGGGTAGTACCACCCTCTCACAGAAAACCGACGTGAAGTAACAGTGCTTGCATTGTTGCGTTTCGTTTGGTCAGTGAGAGCGCCGGATACCCACCTCCTCTCCCCTTCCCCGTTCTTCCCCACCCCATCCCCCACTTCCCCACTCCCCTCTCCCCCAAACACAGGTTGGCAACGCACTTGCGACTCCCTTGGTGTTGCAAGTGTCTATGGACGGTGGTGATCACTTACCATCAGGTGACCCACATGTTCGTTTGCCTCCTATAACATAAAAAAAAAAAAAAAAAAAATTAAATTTATCTATGCTGATGCAGTATTTATGTATTTATGTAGTTATACAGTATATTTACGATAGGAGTTGATACACAGTAAATGTTTGTATAGTTTAATATAAGGGTAGTGTAATAATGTTTATTATTACTAGCTTTTACTCGCGGCTTTGCTCGCATGAATGTAGGGTCATTATCCCTCAATAATACTATTTTTTCCTTGATTTATGCTGTGTACTTTTCTGTATTCAGTACAACGTGTAGACAAAATTTTATGATAATGGATAAAGTAGTTACGGCGTGCAAGCGTAACAAAGAAATAAACTCGTAATCACATTTATAATATTAGTTACGGTTTTCACAATAATTTATTGTAATAAGTATCTATCTATTCTTACAATTACAATATTCCTTGTGAGGACAACACAATATTCATTTGTATCGGTCATGAGTAACTAGAAACTTATTTTATTCTTTGGAACATCGACGAACTATCAGCGGCAACGATCAAGCAGTATAAGGAATGCTGTGATACGCTTGTCGCACAGTCTGTCATAATCGCCAGCCGATCCATCTAATCACATTTGGTAATCAAAATATCGCGTAACATAAATAGTTAACATACTGGATCTATCGTGTTAGTTATTAACTTTGTTAAAAAATTATACTCTCTGTAGATATAAATACATTTATTTGTTTAAATTTATTGGTTAAAATTGATTGTGTGTTAGAAAGAATCGTGATCTTGATACCGGTACTAAAGAACGTATATGAATATTGTCAATAAGGTTCAAATTCGACTTAATTGCAAGACCGCAAGAGTCTTGCAGGCCCAGTCTCGCCTTGCGCTAGTCTTGCAGGGGTTAGTCTTGGTATTGGTCTTGCTAAAACGCAAGAACAAGACCAAGACTGCAAGACTGCAAGAGATCCTGGGCAACACTAATTTTATATTCCTTTAATACAATTTAAAAAAAACGCGAGGTCAGCTAGTAATAAATACAATCGTTCATATGCTACATATATTGGTATTGGCTGTTCTGCCGAGCGCCTTTCACTGTACCCGTGAATGCAATGTACGATAGATGGACGAAAGGAATGAGGCAATAGAAAAAAATCACTTTTAAAAGACATCTCTCCACACGCGGTAAAAGTGAAACCTTAAAAAAGTAAAAATATTTACATAAACGATAAAATATTATATCTCATTCTCTCGCATGTTATATCCTATTATCGCATCAAATCATAACGGGGCTATAAAGTTTCAATTCAAAAACTCTCTTCATGAGTGTTTAAAGTAGGAAATAAAACAAAATCTCATGCTAATTTTATATTTATTATACAAAACATATCTTCACTTAATACTAAATCAGACAGTTATATTCATTACTTCAAAAAAACAAGAATCCGTTCAATTATTCGTACTTCCTTAATCTGAATCGGTCAGCGGAATACTCTCCTGTAACATAAAGAATAGGGGTGTGCGAATAATTCGAACTTACGAATTATTCGTTCCGAATCGAATATTAATATTCGATTCGAAACTCGAATCGAATAATTCGAAAATTCGAATTATTCGAAAGTTCCCGAATAATTCGAAAAATTTGGAATAATTCGAAAATTTTCGAATTATTCGGGAACTTTCGAATAATTCGAATTTTTTTCAGGGTTTCTTATTTTCAATTAAAATAACTTATAAAAAAATGGATGGTAAAAATATTGATTGCCTTTTTTTTACGGCACTTCAAAAAATTACCTGAAATTCATGCTTCTAGACTAGAATTATTCGAAATTTTTACGAATTATTCGAAATATTTCGAATTATTCGATTCGAATTTCGAATCGAATATTGATATTCGATTCGATTCGATTCGAACGATATTCGCACACCCCTAATAAAGAACTTTATAACCCATATTATAAAAAAAGACAAAAATACACAATTGGTAAATTAATATTATGCCATGGAAGAAATTCAAATAGCGAAAGGTGGCAAATTAATTAATAGTATCTATAGATATAATAAGAATGTAAATCTGACGTGTCTGTAGTTTTTCAATTTTCGTGAAAAAAATCGTTGCAGGTGTCTAGAAATAAGTAATAGAATATATTTCAAACATTTTTAGAAATGTCTGTTTGTTTGTATAAACACGCATCACTGCTAAAGTACTGGGTTCCCAATAAACTCTCAGAAAGAAAATCGTAAAGCATATCGTCGGGAGTAACTGAGTGTTTGTTTCATTAAAATCAGACGGCATATGGTAGCGTCATACTATTTTCTGTGACGGCATACAGGTTCATTTTACTTTTAGATGCTCCAGTAGTATTTATATATCAAAAGATAAAACTTATAAGGAATAACACGAGTTTTGAAAATACACATCAGTTCTATTCGTAACTGTACTGAAAACTAAAACTAAATTTTTTACCACATTTGTAGGACTTCGTTTACTTACATCAAATTCTCCAATAAAGATATCAGAGTCATCAGACGGCGGCGACTGATTAATGTTATCGACTGGAGTTATCTGAGGACCTAAATGTTAGAATAATCAAGTCAACATCTATTACACAAAGATTAACTTAGGATATTTTTTTAATTTTGATTAAATAACCGATAACTGACCTAAAGGTATGCACTCTATCGGTTCGAACAGATCCATGGAGATAAGATCGAAAGGCGGTGAAGGCGCTGATGGAGGAGGTAAGGCACAAGACGAAGACATCTCTCCTACAAATGTACAATCCAATAAAATAATTAGGTAAAGTATCAATGTTTGCAAGACTAGGCTCCACAATACGAGTATCAGTTTCTATTAGTACTATTTATTTAAGTAACATTAGAATCAACACCTTACCTGTTTTCAGAATGCGGTCTGTATAGTCGACATTATCTCGATGAGGTCGTGGATCCAATGGAGGAATATTAGAAGGTCCGGGACGAGATTCGGTTTTGGAAGTGCATGGATCCATGTTAATATTGCCTAATGATGTAACGTTAATATTCTTATATAGTATACAATAATAATGTTGTAGTAAATTACCTACGGATACACTTGATCCTGATAATTATTATTTTAGATAAGAGATTAAATATAAAACCGTGAATCTATCCAGACAGAAGACAGAACCCTATCATTTTATTTATATATAGATACATGTACCTTCAGGAGATAAAGCGGTATGATAAGCATGGTGCGGCTCTTCAACGGCAAGATGCAATCCTTCCCCGTGCTTGATCCTCGGAACCACAATCGCTACAACTGGTACTCTAATTTGAACGGCTTGGTTTATTTTCACATTGGATTCAACGTCAATTTCCTAAAACACAGTGTCAAAAGGCTGCAAAAGTAACTTACCTATTTTCATTTATTTATAAACATTTTTAGCTATTGTAAAATTATAACTATTTATTAGTTTACGCTTTGGGAAAACTACCTGAGAAGAGGTATCTTCCTCTTTTTTCTTCATAACAAGTTTCCCACCAGTTCTTAAATCCTCGGCAGTTGCTGGCACCAACATCTTTTAATAAAAATGCAATTATATTGAAACACATTACATGTTTATTAAGTAGTTATAGATAGATAGCATGAATTAGAATCTCATTAAAGGAATTATTAATGATTATTCTATTCTAATGATTCTCTATTATATTATTAATGAACATATTTTTTAATTTAAATTATCTTATAACTAGCGGGACCGGCAGACATTGTCCCGCCCTGATTATAAAAACAAAATCCGGGATAAATTATATACCAAAACCAATCGTGAATCACTTTATCCACTGGTGAAAACCGCATAAAGATCCGATTAGTAGTTTTTGAGTTTATCGTGAACAGACAGACAGACAGACGCGGCAAGGGACTTTGTTTTATACTATGTAATGATAAATAAAGTCGATCTCAAACAAAATCACCCTAAAAGAATGTCTTTGATCATTGATAGCTACCTAGTCTTTGACCGTTATAAACCTATCATTTTATCAGTCATTATATATTTCCTATTCGATTTACAGGAGTTCATTGGCATATCTTCGAAATTCAAGATACAATTGTAATGAAGTTAAAATGGGTTTTAGAAAATATTCAACAGCAACTTTTTCAAAATCGGTTTATAAAGGACGAAGTTCTGAAGTAAAAAACGTTAAAAAATTACAACTGAATTCAGAACCTTATCCTTTTTGAAGACGATTAAAAAAAAGTATAAACGTGCGTAAATTATATTCAAAGAATTTACTTCGATATCGCAGAGCAACAATAACAAGGATTTCATCATTTACTTGACATATCTATCATTCTAGATCCCATATTATCCTATGACCCAATGCAGGGCCATAGGCCTTTTCCCAAAGAAAAGTATGGGCATAATCACCTCACGCCAGTCCACGACATATGGGAGATTTCAAACTCTGACAAATCGACAATTCTGTTTTCCCAGATACATTAGTACTACAAGAACATCTCTTAAGTTTAGGTTTCCTCGCGCTGTTTTCCTTCACCGCCAACCGATAGATTTATTAATATAACTTAGTAAATTACGCGAATTCTGAAAAAATCATTGGTACATGCGGGGTTTGAAGCTGCGGACATCAAAATGATATTCCTCCGTCAAATCATTAGACCACCAAGAATTACAACACATCTATATAAAAACATAAGACATAAAACATACACCAACCTGTTTCCCACCTGGCAGTTTAGTATCTACTACTTTAACCAAAACAGGATTACAATTATCAGGTTTCAAAAGCGCAAATGGAGTCTGATTTGTGGCTAAAGCGACACCCATTTGATATGTTTTTATAGGGTCCACAACGACACCACCATTTATTGAACCCCATGGCTTATCGTTAAATACATCGTTGTGTTCATTATAGCCTTTCGTTACATCCCACTGAGCCAGTTTAATGCGAATATCTGAAGCCTGTTCCACCGGCGGTAAATATGGACCCACTGATGAACTCACTTCACAATGCTCAGTTGTATTCCTGAGAAATATTATATTATTTAGGGAGATAAATGTATAATAATGAGGAAAAACGTAATTTCCTATCGCATTTTTTTTTACTTTATAGGTTCTAGCGCTTGACTACAATCGCATCTGATGTTGAATGACGAGGTCTTTCAAAATAGTCAACACATTAAGCTTAGAGGAGGGATTGTCTCTCAAGTGCAGCTGCTGGAATATACCAACCGGTGTTTGACGGAAGATTTTCAACTTAAAGATGGCAACTTGCCAAACGAACTTAGAAAAAGCTCTACCAGTATGCCATGGTTTCATCACGTTTTCCTTCACCAAAAGCTCCGACTAAGTTGCAAGGGTACGAATCTACGTCTATGGATCAACAACACTAAAATCCATCTATTAAGAGAAATAAATATGCTAAAGCATGCAAATATGCTAAAGCAAAAAAAAAAAATACAGAAGCTATTGCTATCTACAAGCACGAGGAAAGATTCCAATTATTTAAGATACGAAAATAAAAGTGCGATTTTATATGCATACAATTTTTAACTAAATTATATATTGACTTTAATAATCTCGACTCTCTGACTTGTATCTATATCAGGACTAACAAATCTTGGTGACTTAATATTACGCTCATGCAACGCGTCAAATTAGTGAGTACTGAATCGTATTAAATCGTGATCAACACCCTTCTCTCCGTTTATATGGCCAATTCCAAATGATCTCTTTGCGAAAACAATAAGTTCGGAAAAAAAAATCTATCTAATAACTATAAGTGCTTACCGGGAAGATTCTGGCTGAACGCTCGTGGCTGAACTAGAAGGTCGAGGCAAGTTTCTTTTTTGCAAAATATTTGTAATATTCTCATTGGGATGAGCCTACAATAAAATATATCTATAAAGTTACATTTTTATTGTTGTGTCAATAAGGTTCACTGCATCCTAATGTATTAGCAAAAAATCATACTTTATTTTTATGGCAAACGAGGTTGGACTGTTGATTGAAGCCTTTCAAACAAATGTTGCATCGATACGGTCTCTCGTTGGTATGAGCGAAAAGATGGTTTCGTAAATTGCCTGAAACGTTAACATAAGTATTTAAATTACTGTGATCTGAAATTACACGACTAAAATTAACAACTAAATTATAAGTTTGCTGGTATGATAAGCTTGGCAGATTCATTCTCTTTATCTATTACGTTATGATTGTCAACGATCGTGAGTGGGAAGACAAAGCTTACAAAGAGCTTAGTAAAGGAAATATTTCCACCGAAAATTTTGAAAAATTGTCTACATTTTTGGAAAACTATCTACTAATTTACTTGTAAACCCAAATTTAGAGTAGAAGTTTTAAATATCTACCTTTAGGCAAATAGTGACGCTAACTAAGAATATGTTTATTGAAGGCCCATTTGTAGCGAGAAACGTTTTTTATAATTTCTGTATATCTTGTACTATGTGATACGTCAATTATTGAAAATTCTTATGCAATCGTTGCAATTCTAAAAAATCCACATTAGATAGTGAACCAAATAAAGATCTTTAGAAATCTGACTACTACTACAAATCCACATAATTACGACTATAAAGTACTGGAGAGATTTTCTGCAAATGTATGAAGAAGGATTAAGAAGGGACAGGTAACCTTTCTGGTGGAATCCTTTAGGGCAGAGGTGACATCGGTAAGGTTTTTCATCAGAATGGGTCTTCCGATGGGAGATCAGAGTCGACACCCGATTGAATGTTTTGTTACATACCTATATAAAATATTTCATATTTAAACAATACAATTAATGCATACAAATATATACTAAAAACTAGCAAGCTTGGTAGAGATTGGCCTACTCTGAAAATAAAAAAAAAACAATCCTCGAATGACATCGCAGCAATTATGAATCTAAGCCCTTAAAGGACTCGCTCAAATACACAAAGAAATGTCATCAAAATCGGTCAGAATATAGAGAAAGAGTTTAATCAAATTCCTTTCAAAAACTGTTTATTGTCAGCGTGTGTATTAAATATTGATTGTAGATTGTAGTTTCAAATTTGAAATTATATCTTTGATTGCTCATAATTTGGTAATGCTAATGTGACTGCAACAGCTGAACACTCTGAACATCTACTTATAGAATTATTTAATATAATTCCAATAATATGATTAAGGTTAGTAACTCTATTTTGACAGAGTGGTGTAGTTGAACTAATAATATTGTATTTGAGATCTTACCTCGCAAGCGTAAGGTCTTTCTGCGGAATGTATCGCGCGATGTTGACTCAATGTGGACAGTTGCCTGAAACTCTTACCGCACGCAGCGCAGTGGAAGTTCCTCTCATCCGTGTGAGTAGGCAAGTGCCTCATCAACGTATACTGGTGTTGGAACTCTCGGCTGCCTGTATTATTCAAAAGTCGCGTTTATGTCATTAAATTGTAAAAAAATGACGATAAATTTAGTTGCTTTAGCGCATGCATATATGGCATATATATTTAAATTAGGATATTAGTGAGTTCCTCAGTTTCACTAACAATAGAAATAAAAATAATATAAGATATATCATCGCATTTCAGTTAGGTTCAGACGCAAATTGTATTATTGACTAGAATTATGCTATTGAACAAATTATAATTATAGGTATACTGATGTTATTATTTTTTTTCCTTTATCAATTTTATTTTAATTGTATGAAGATATCTACAAGGCATTTTATTGTACTTTCAAGCATGGAAGGTCCATTATTTCTTCTACATAAATAAGATCTAAAGCTCCAAGTGTTGTAAAAAATAGGAAACGGTTATTAACTAAGCTAACATAATATTTATTATTTACTTACAAATTCCACATTCCCAAAGTTTGACCGTACGTCCGTGTCTTTTCAAATACTTCACATAGTGAACCCTGGATCTGGGATCTGTTTTATCTACTTTACAAGCTCCAATACTACTATTACCTTTCGCTCGATCTAGAATATCAACGTTTATTGCTTTCATATGATTTAATATTTCACTCCCAGCTATTAATTCCATAGTTAATTTATACATAGTATCGTCTTCAGTATTCTACCTTATGAAGATTAAAACACTAATAACAACTGTTATATAAGACTTGACTTCAGTTTATAATTGGTCTTATAAATCTTTCAAAAAGCCTATGTGGTCCGATATTTGGTTATTCGTTACAGTGCTCAAGTTTCTAATAAAGTCCGTTCCATATTGAACCTAACTTTTGAAGGTAGTTGAGCCACGCTGAAGCTATTATTGGTTTCAGCATGAATGGGTCGGCTCTCCCGTAGTAGTACCACTCGACATACAGAAAACTGACGTGAAGTAACATTGCTTGCATTGTTGCATTTCGTTCGATCAGTGAGAGCGCCGGTGGACCACCTTCCAACCTCTCCCCTCTCCTCTCCCCCCTCCCTCCTTTTCCCCCAAAAACAGGCTGGCAACGCACTTTCGACTCACTTGGTGTTGTTAGTGTCTATGGACGGTGGTGATCACTTAACATCAGATGCTATAGAAAATGTCTATTCCATCAATTATGGATTGATCTATAAATATATTCTTAATATTTTCAATTAATGACCAGTTCTGTCTGTTTACTATAGATACGGTAATTGATAGAAATTGTAAGTATTACTGTGAGAAATGCAGGTACTCTTATCTTATGGTTTCCTATCGTACAGGAATTAAAATTAACCACAAATACTGGTTTTTTAAAAAGCATCGTTACAGTTTCTTTAAAAACATTTTTCAATTGTATCGAAGACCTTTATATGAGAACTGTAGCTACTGAATATATGGTAATTAGGACCATTTCTGACGAGTCCTTAAGCGCTGTTTTTACTATTTTAAAGGGAATTCGTTTCGACACGTGAAAAATTTGGATCTATTTACCTAAACTGCTTGTCGACGTTGAAGAGACTAACGGAAGTTCCGAAAAAACTTTATTTGTAAAACTAATCTCGCTGCGGTTCGGCTCTAAGATGGAACTTGAAGTATCAGCTACCTAGAAAATTGCAATCATTGTTACTTTTACCTTCGTTATACATAAGCGGTGTTATTACAAAAAAGTTAAATACGTATTGAATCCTGGCTTTAAAAATATTCCATATTAAATGCACCGCGGTCGCTGAATGTTCGCCATCGTGCTCTTTTGTCTCGCTTTGGTTATTTTAGGTTAGACTTGCGAAAAAGGATAACGCAAACTTGCTTCGGGCGAGCGCGGTGCATTAATTACAAAACTTTTTTAAAGCAAGCATTTAATACGTATTTAACTTTTTTGTAATAACGCAGTATAGGTTTTAGGATTTGACCACAAACTCACCTGATGTTAAATGACGAACTGGTCCAAGATGCTAATTACGCTAAACATAAAGAGAGACTAGTTAACAAGTCAAGCTGCCGGAGTACATTCATAAGTGATTGAAGACAGATTTTCAACATGAGAATGGACGCTAACTAGGTGCGCTTTGCAAAAACCCCCTACCATCTTCCTATGGTTTCATCAGAATGCTTTCCTACGGCTCATTCACAAAAGGAGGGGCAAATGTTACGCGCAGGAAGTGTACCTCTCATTCCTCTGCACGTGATCTTCTGGTAGTGCTAAAGAGTAACAATTTTTTAGCAGCTGCACTGTTCCATATAAATTGAACCTCGCAGCAAGAAATAGAGTAATCAGTCAATCAAAATAAAAAATGAATACTCTATTTATCCATATAAATAAAGTTCGATCCTACGAAGATCATCGCCTTATTCAAACACCATAACCACTAATATATGTACCATGTATCGTATTTAAAACACTTTCAAAAAGCCAACGAAATCAATTTTTTTACTATTACCTTCATTTCACTCTTGAAAGCGGCGTCCAAATCTTTCCCAAATGTTGTCTGACCGGTTGTCCCAAAGCCCGGCTCTGATACTAGGGAAGCGATGTTACCATCTTCTTCGGTCCACGCGAACCTCGCCTGCTGTGGCTCAAGACCATCAGGAAAGAAGCCGTCACGGAATAACGACCGCGGTACATCCAACTAAAGAATATTGGAATAACATTAAAGAATATTTTAAGTAAGCTGCTTATTAAAGGGTTTTGTAATTCGGATCGGTAATCTTTTTATGGGACGAAATGTATGGGGGTAAACGGTTAGAGTGTCGAAAGCACCGACTCTCGTCCGATCACCGAAGTTAAGCTACGTAGGACGCGGTCAGTGCTTAGATGGGTGACCACCTGGGAACATTGCGTGACATTGGCTTTTTGTTCTATTTTTTGATCCCTTTCAATCCCTGTCAAAGACCATAAATGTTTAGACCCTAGACAAGCGAATGAAGACCTCATGAGTCACAGGTCAAAAGTCTGTTGGCAGCATAAGCTTAAAAAAAATACATGAGTTATTACCTAACTTTGAAAAAATAACAAATTATAATATTGTAAAATAATATTTTTTGTGTGAAACGTATATTTAAATGTTTTTTTTTATTTATACGAACTATTTAGTAAACCATGAAATTTATAATATACGACGTCGTGAAATTAAAAAAAAATTAAGCATGTTTCGCCATTTTGATATCGGGGTTTTAAGAAATCAGCCGAAGGGTTAAATGTTTTTCTATAATACAAAAGTTTCACTTCTATCGCGTGTCTTTATGACACACTATGCTTTTTTTTCTTTATGTCAGCCAATTGAATTCACTGAAGTTTTATGTTAGCACTATTTTATTATAGATTGCCACTAGACGATTTTAAACTATGTTGTCTTGATATTAAATTTTATACTCGGATTTAACATTATTGTTAGGGAATTATAAAACAATTAAAATAAAATTCTATAACTCACGTCATTTTTGTTTGATGTTGACAACAACGCCTCGCTGTGAAAACCCAAATCCTTCTTGTCAAATTTGTCATTCAAACACACTTCCCGTATGCTAAAAATGAGAATATGTTTTGTTTAAACAAAAACACATTTGCAATTAAGCGATCAAATATCTAGTCGGTTGCAATATGTCGCTCATAATATTGTCTCTAAACAAAAATGAAATAAACTTCACACCTTATTATTTCGTCGCCCTGCCTTATAAAACTTTCGTGTATAGGTTTTATATCTTCATCGGAAAACATTGTTTTCAATATTCAATTATTTCGACAAAACACAGCGAGCTTCCCTTTTTCCGGATGTCTTCTTTTATTATTTTTGTTGCTATGACAACTGCGTTCATGAAATTTTTGAAATTTTGTATTTTTTTTTAATTTTAAATGGTGATAGTTTGCAGCCAGACTTGATAATGTAACCTCTTTTGAACTTTTACTCGACCACCTCGATTTTCTTGATAGTGTCACTGATGCTGTTGGTCATTGAACTACATTTAATGAATGTAATGACAAACAATCCACAGTATTTATATTGACGACAAAGGTCATCGAACTATATTAATCTTAGGTTTGTTATTAATTCTAAATATCTAATTTACTGGATAATCAAATTGAAATAGTTTAACGCATTTTCTATTAAACCAGTTATTATTACACTGACTTTGTGTTCATAATGTAGCTCATTAAATACCTGTTACTTCATGTGATCACTGTTTATAGTGATGTATACTCAACATTATATCTTTAAATTTCAGCATAAAGTTTTTATATACCATCTATTTTGTATAAAAAATAAGTGAAATTTTTATTGATCATAAATTGTGTTAATTAAATTGTATAATTTCAAAATAGTATTTCATTTAGTTAAATCATATATTTGTGACACACATTTGACGTTAGCTTGCGTATATTCATTATATTTATAAAATAAGGCTGTTTGGTGGCGTAATGAAGTGAAGAAACATGGCGCGTGAAAAAAAAGGGTCATTTTTCACAAACATTTGTCTATACTGAATTTTTGGCGGGAGCATAGTCTGTTAAGTAGTGGATTTTATATTGTCTTCATAATCTTGTGTTATTCTATTTATAGATATTTATTTTATTTGATTCTATATTTTGTAATAATGATAGTGTTTTATGTAATTTACTTCTATTATTGTGCACAATTGAAGTAGGTGGGAAATATTACCAAGGAACATGAATTCAGAGATGACACAAAACTCTATGGAAAGTTCTAACAAGCCACCATCTTGTTAGAACATTGAAATTATCACATGATACTTACTCCAAAATTAGCAATTATGAAACGATGTATGACTTGGCTGCATGGTGTAAATTCCTTTGCCTTTTTCTTAAGCTGAAAAGAACAGAAACGAAGAGTTTTTGGCGGGATCTTGGTCTGTCATGTAGTGGATTTTATTTTTTATTCATAATCTTGTGTTACTTGACTCTATATTGTGAAAATTGATGGTGTTTTATGTAATATAGTTTGTTTATTGTGCATAAGTGAAGTGAATGGAAAATAATACCACGGACCATGAATACTGAGATACCACAAAAACTTCATGGAAAGTTCTAACAAGATGCTCATCATCTTGTCAGTTCATTGAAATTATGTCAAGAAACTTGTAATATCGATACTCACTTGACAATGGCAGTAATAGTCTAATAGAAGACTGGTTGCCAAAAATGGAATGGAAGGGGAACTTGTAATACTATTAATTACTCGACAATGGCAGTAATAATCTACAAGATTGGTTGCCAAAAATAAAGTTATATATATATATATATATATATATATATATATATATATACTAGCGGGCCCGGCAGACGTTGTCCCGCCCTGATTATAAAAAAATCTGGACAAATTATATACCAAAACGTTCCTCGTGAATCACTTTATCCACTGGTGAAAATCACATAAAGATCCGTTCAGTAGTTTTTGAGTATATCGCGAACAGACAGACAGACAGACGCGGTAGGGGACTTTGTTTTATACTATGTAATGATATATATCTGTATAAACTTATATGACTGTATTTTGTGAATAGTTTAAAAAATGTTGACTTAAAAAGTTATTATATAAATTCAACGATGCCGAAAGTACTTCCTGAGGCACTAAAAGGCAGTGGATAGCCTAGTGCCATAAAAACCACAAATCATAAGAGAAATGAGAAAATTTGTATTTTGTCTTCTTACAAATACATATGTCGAAACGCTTCAGACCCTTAACCATCATCAATTTAATACAAAGTTAAAATATCTTTATAAGAATCTAAAATTTGCATTCATATATCCTTAAGTTGTTTTGATGATAAACACAATATCATACGTACTTCTGTATAAATTTGTGTTTTGTGCGTCTGCTGTAGAATAGTGAAAAACTTCACTCAATGAGAATTACATAACATTTACTATTATTTACTTGTGAAAACCGCATGAAAATCCGTTCAGTAGTTTTTGAGTTTACGTGAACAGACAGACAGACAGATAGACGTGGCAGAGGACTTTGTTTTATAATATGTACCTAGTGATGCCGAAAGTATTCTTTTATAATCGAGATAAAAGCTCAGTTACCTGATAGTATTCAACGCTGTCGTTGTCGATATTAATCAAGCACCAAATAATGCACACCACAAATATCGGAATACCGATTATCATACCGCTCCAAATCTGAAAGCGAGCCAGTCCGTGTGCAAGAGACAGGCAAGTGATTGGTCATCTCCGATTTTGACATATGAATAATTTAGACCACCTCCTAACCAATTTATGTTTTTGTGTGACAGTGAGTTGTGAGTGTTGTGTGAGTGTGAGTGAGTTTTGAGCAGTGAGTGAAAAATAGTGAGTTTGTTTGTCACGCTATCATGATGTAGCTATTCAACCAAGCATTCTGAAATTGTATATACACATTGTTAGGCGTACAGAGAAGGATATAGGGTACATCTCATACAGAAAGAAAGTATTTATCTCAACGAATAGATCTATATAAACGTGAACGAAACCGCGAGCAAAAGCTAGTATACAAAATTATAAAAACGTATAAAATAATTTTACGAACGTAATCCAAATGGTTTATTACAAGACACGAGTGGTCTGCTCATTTCGTTGCTGAGTCGACTCGAACATTTCAAGTGTGCTCGTGAATCCTCTCAACGGGCTGAAGAGTAAAAAGCAAATAAGATTTTTCTGTAGATTTAGATATTATTTAATAAGATTATTGATGGGACGTCTGCTTTGTATTACGGAGGGAGAAATGAAAATATATTGATTGTTACATAAATTATACAGCTGTAGATCTATGACTCAAACAAAAGTTTTTTTTTAATTTTGTCTGTGTTTAATTTCGATGAAACGGTTGAACCAATTTTGGCTCGAATTTCATTGGGTGGTAGTTGATATTATACGGAGTAACGTTGGATGGTTTTATTTTAGAAAAAAAAAATAATGTCATTGAATTAGAATAAACAAAAGACCCAGTGTCGAAAGTCGAATTTTAATTTTATGAAACGGGGCTTTGATCAGTCTAAGTTCAATTAATGAAACAATGTCAAATTCTGCCAAATCTCTTACAACCATAAGAGGAATATTTGTTGAGGGTCATGTGCTCTTTCCTCTGTTTTCGGTTAGGTTAGGTTAGACTTGCGATGTGAAAAGGGAGCGCTATGCTTTCTGATTGTCTTAGTGACGTTTTATCATAAACGGTATACTTTAGCAGTGACGCGTGCATAAACAAACATACAGACATTTTTTTAAATATTTAATTACTTATTTTTAGTCATTTGCAATAATTTTATTTTTCACAAACATTTGAGAAGTAACAGACACGCAAAGCTTTAAATATTTTTTTTTATATCATAGGAGGCAAACGAACACGCGAGTCACCTGATGTCAACATCAGGAGAGTCGCAAGTGGGTTGCCAGCCTGTGTTTGGGGGGAGGGGGAGAGGGGACGGGGAGGCGGGCCTCCGGCGCTCTTGCTGACCGAACGAAACGCAACAACGCAAGCACTGTTACTTCACGTCGGTATTCTGTGGGTCGGGTGGTAATACCCCGGACGAGCTGACCCATTCATACTGAAACCAGTAATAGCTTCAGCGTGGCTCTACCACATACAAAACAAGTTATTTGTATATGGAAGATAATAATATATATATATACAAATAAATTAATAATGTAAATGTAACATAAAGATAGTACAAATTATTGTATAATTAAAGTTCAAAGTATAATTTATAATTTCACTTTATTACTTGGAACTTAAAACATGTTATACACGCGTTGTGTGAAAGGAAACTGAGAGTCTGGGGAATGTCTTTGATTCTAGTGCACGTGATTCGATTGAAATACCTTCCACATCTTAAGCACCTATTGATTTAGCACGCGTGCTTTCACTATTATACGTATAGTTCGTAAATTATTTATAAATTACTAACAAATCGCCCCGGCTACGTATGTATGCTTTTGTACTAATGTAGCATTATGAGTCTCTCAGCGATTGGCCACACAAAACCTTTCGTCATAAAAAAAAACATATGTGTGTAGGTACTTGTAAACGCACGTAAGAAGTTATACTTATTTAGCTTAGACATTAAATACGATTTAATGTTTTTATTAATAAAATATAATTAAATTTAAAAGCCTTTACAATTAATTTTCTATATATCTGTATACAGAATCAAGAAAGATACCAAAGACAATTAGAATAAACTATTTATCAAATAAAAAGATTGCATACCTAAAGTTAACCTAAAATCTATAAACCCACTTAAAAAGTTCATGATACAGAAACTACTTTTATCACGAACACTTACAATAAATTATCATTCACTACCATATATAATTTAAAATCACACCATACAAATACACGTATGAATATATATATTATCTCCACTGATATAAAACACATACGTAGCTATCATTATTAGAAACAATAACTTAATTAAAATATACAAATAAAATTTTTGACGCTCATATCAAAATTTTTCCATCTCAAGGGATCGTAGTAAATGGAGAATTGATAATATTTAGTAAGTTATTGAATAAAAGAAGCAAGTGAAAAATTAATTTCTAAAAAGTGAAAAAAATCCATATTAAATGAATGGGAAAAGTATCGTCATTTAGGTACGGTTAAACGGCAAGGGTTTTTTTTCTTAAATGTTTTTACACTATAAAGTAACAATTTAAACGTTACCCAAGTCAAAAAAGCCAACTGGGTAGATATAGACGCCCTACTGTAGAATAGTTATTGTTATTTCTTTTTTTCGAACTGACTACGATATTAGCCTGACACGTCTTCACAGCTTCACCGGACTACTAAGGCGAGCGCTTACTTCACAGCTTAGCAACAAGTTCAAGGGTGCCAGAGTGGCCGAACCTCGACTTAGGCTGTTGCCTGGGATGCAACACCGCACATTTTCTAAGCTACACTAAGCTAGCTATTCATACCGACAAATATTCACGAGACACATGTGTACCGGCATGTGTGTCTCACGTATCATTGTTATCATAGTCTTACAGAGGCGAGTGTCATTTCTAAGCATCACTACCGTTCACGCAATAGCCCTTTGACATTAAAAGACCTTAGACCTCTAAGACCTTATTGTACAACCTAACACTATTATCTATCTAAAGCAGTTGTACTGACCTTACTGAGCCTAAAACATGGGATGGCCTATTTGTCATTATTTCTGGTATTAAATGTATCTATCAGAAAAGCTTTAACTGGGTAAAGAATAAATAGAAATATAATTATGTCGCCGTCGTAGGCCAAACCGGCGTATCTTACAAAAATACAAAACGAAAAAAGTCAATAAGTTTTTAGTATTTAACAAGGCTGGTGTAACTCTCTGTTTATGTGTAACTTTAAGAAAGATAGCGTTTCACATGCTATAGTGGCAATATCCAGACACACCGACATCTGTGTCTACTATACCGACGTGACTGACGACGCGGTTAGTAGGTTCAACCATCGGGCCATTGATGCTCCGGCGCGGGATATTGTGGATTACAACCTAAAGATGGCCATAAAAGGTCAAAATGCAACGGCTATAACAATAATAACGTCATTAAGCCTATAATAGTTAATAAATAAATAAATGTATATAAAAAAAATGGGTCACGGATACGATTTTTGACGTATACAACACATTACACGAAAGCAAAAAAAGGCGCGTACCATGAGTCTGCAGAATAGAAGAAAATAAATAATAAAAAAAACTTTACAATAGAAGCTCAAAGATAAAGAATAAAATAGTTTTAGATGCCCCTTCTTTCCTGATTCCAAATACATATAAAACTCAATATTGCAAAAAAAAAAAATACAGTAGATATTTCTTACAATTCTCTTCTTTTCTTCTCTTCTTTATCTTCCTTGGACAGAAAAATAATCTCAATTTTTTTTCCTTTACTCAACAGTACCACACATCTTACAATTCAAGTTTACAGAACGAGGAATGACGAATAGCATTGGAGGATCGAATATTTTTATTCATTTACCTAATTAATACCAGTAGTGGTTAGTGTAGGTATAAAATTAATAGGATTTCAAACATATAAGAATAATACAATATGATCTTTTAAGAAATTAGCAATTTTTAAATGTTGTATGTGCTGCCATCTGTTACCGAGTATTCACGAGAATGTACAATGCAGTCATCTAGCGATGAGTAGTTTAAGTCAATAAGCATAACTTAATTTATATTAAAGTATTGATTTTGCCGCCATCTATTGTGCCATTAGTTAAACATTTTGAAAAGTACAACTAGGCCTTGATATTATTCAGTAATAGTTCCGTAAAATGATTACAGATGGCACTTATAACAATATTTATTAGAGAACATTTATCAATGTTCAGAATTTGATACGATCTTCATTGTCGTTTACAATATTCTTTGGGAAAGTTTTTGAGGACTTATGTGGCGTCGGCAACGCTAGTAAAAAACCTTATGAGATATCGTAATATACTACGTAAAGCAATATACTAGATAGATCTTAAATATATGTACTACGTAAAGTACTGTAGATCTTAAAAATGTCTATAGAAAAGTCAATACTACCATATATATGGTTACCAATTGTTTTAAGATTTTAAAAATAAAAATATTTCGAAAAGAAAAGTGTTTTCCAAATTTATGTGTTTATTCCTTTCAAAGCATATTGTTAAGTACTATTAGCACAGGCTAATAATTACCTTATTATATCGGAACATAAATTGTTCATTTAAATAATTAATCTGTTTTGTGATTTTGACTTTGTTATTTACATATCACATTGTTTAAATTTCATTTAATTTTTTTTAAAGATACGTAAGAAAATATTGATAATTAAACCAATTTTTCAAATAAACTAAACTCATATTAATGATTTTTCATTTTATTTTTAATTCAGAAATAAGAAAGTTATCGGCTTTTTTTCTAACCATATCCATAATATTTCAGAGATACAAACATTCAACATAATTACAGAATAAGTGTTGATAAATAAATAATAAATCAAAATCCATACGAGTGTTTCATTTTACGCATCACAGTATAGATTGGAAATGAAGTGTATTCCTTAAAAATAAAGTATTATAAATTACTAACTGTACCCGCAGCTCCGCACGCGTTTTTTTAAATCGTATTAAAGAATTATAAAATTGTGAGACTATGTACAATTAAAGAAATACTCTTTAAAAACAGTTGTAAGTACGACACGCACGCCACCTACAGTGACATGTAACGTATACATTACATATATAAATGCTAATTGTGTCAAATGAGGTTTATCATTAGCAACATATTTGGAACCTTAACCCACCATGTAACTACCTCAGTGCTCACTTACACTGTATAAGGAACTAATGTAACAATGACTTAAAGATGTTATTATGATGATATAATATTTCCATATTGTCAATAAGTAATACGTTTATGGTCTTTTTATCTTATCTTTTTAGAAAGACCCCTTCTATCTTCAAATTTCCTATTAATAATTATAATATTGAATTGTATACAATGAATGAGCTGATGTCTTGAAATCTTACATAAATATAAATCAAGATATAAAACTTTATATCCGTGTAAGAAGTTTTTAATATTCGACAATTTAAATATTGCTCATTGAACTCGATACAATATTCTTATGTGTTACTATGGTTACTGCGTTAAGTAGACGAAAGCGTGGTGAATAAAACAAAATGGCCACAAAAATAACCAAAAAGACAATATAATTCAAATTACATACATAGATACAGATATATGAATTTCAATTATATTTATTCTTGGAGTCCAATAAAACGCACATGTTTACAGTGAACAACATATTTTTGCTAGATTTCATGCGGACGAAGTCGCGGGTAATAGATAGTCTAAAATAGAATAACTTAAATTGAAAAACCCGTGAAAAAATTGGTCAAACCGTTTTGGACATAGCACTGCGGGTGAAGCCACGGTTAACAGCTAGTCTTAATTAAAATAGACTAAATGACTTTTAATAATGTCCGCTATCTGCCGGTGAAAGTCTCGTAAAAAACGGTTGAACCGATTTGGAGATAGTACTGCGGGCGAAGCCACGGTTAACAGCTAGTATAAATTAAAATTGCTGGAATTACTTTTTATAAAGTCAGCTATCTGCTAGTGAAAGTCCCGTGGAAATCAGTCCAAGCGTTTAGAAGATAGCATTGCAGACGAAGCAGCGGTTAACAGTTAGTCTAATTTAATGTAGCCTGAGTAACCCGCTGTAATTTTTTCTATCTGCCAGTGAAATTCCCGTCAAAATCGGTCCAGCTGTTTCGGAGATTACCTGGAACAAACAGATAGACAGAACGACAAAAATTGCATTTTTGTTATCAGTAAAAAAGTGTTATTTTGATATTACATACAGACACTTTATTTTTATTATATGTATAGATAGATATAGATATAGATTATAACTTGTGGTTGGCAACCATATCGATAATCTGAGGATAACTTACAGTTACAGGACTTACAGGAATATTTGGCGGAGTCTTAACCTGTTATGTAGTGGCTTTTATATCTAACTCATAATCTTGTGTTATTCGACTATATTTTGTAATATTGCTGGTGTTTTACGTAATTATAGTTCGGTTATTGTGCATAGGTGAAATGAATGGGAAATATTACCACGGAGCATGAATACTGAGATGCCACAAAAACTCCCTGGAAAGTTCTGTCAAGAGGATCAATATCTTGTTAGAACATTGAAATAATCGCAAGACACTTATATTATTACTTATTTGACAAATGGCAGTAATAATATGGACGATTTGTTGCCAAAAAATTTGAAAAAATTACAGTAATCATTTTTATCACTTACTAATTATTAAAATTAGTTATTTAGACCAATATATGTATAATGAACCCTTATCTAAATTAAATATTTTAGTTAAGTTGCTGTAAGTTTAGGTAGTTTTTAATTTAACGTTATAAATCGAAGCGTGAACAAGACGAAGCGCCGGGACTTATTGCATTCTTATTAAAATATTTCCTAAGAAGCACTCAATCTTATTCCGCGTGACAGGTTGACCGCAAACGAGATCATGTACGTACCTGTTCTGATGGAATACACAGATTGCGGATAGATGCACGCTCATCCTGTATTTTGCATTCGAATACAACCTGCACAATGGCCGATGCAACTTATTAATCTTAAGTCAGTCAGGATGAAGTGTTAGTCAATAGGAAATGTTGGTTATATGGTGGTATTTGATTTTATCAGTTTATTGGTCCTTTCAATAGCTAAATAGAGTCGTTGTAAGTTCGTACTGTAATGTATAATGCATATAGACTTCCAGAGTATCATGAGAAGTATCTCGGGTATTTTCTTTATATAGTACTAGCGACCCGCCCCAACTTCGCACTGGTGCAATGTTGATGATATCCAATTTAACGAAATATTGTTAAGGGCAGTTTTGATCTACATGAGATGTACAACTTATGTAATGTATTTAATTGGACAAGGAATAATACTGTATTGTATAAAATAACTTGGTAAAGAACACATAATGTAAAAAGATAAAAATGGTTACTGTGGGTTATCCTTTAGAGATAAATATATACCACCCAGAACTTTTTTATCGATCTTCTTAAGATATACAATTCCGTAGTACATTAATCTGATCTATCTCGTAAGGTTTAGCAGCGTTTGTGATTTAAGCGCACGACAATATGTTTGTTACGACATCACATTAAAAATTTTTGAATTTTTCGGTTTGTCTGTATTGTAATATGTATGTATTATACATATAAACTAGGGGTGTGCGAATATCGTTCGAATCGAATATCAATATTCGATTCGAAATTCGAATCGAATTATTCGAAATTTTTCGAATTATTCGAAGAATTTCGAATAATTCGAAATATTTCGAATAATTCGTAAAAATTTCGAATAATTCGAAAGTTTTCGAATAATTCGCGAATTAAGGGGGTATTCTAGTCTAGAAGCATGAATTTCAACTATATTAATTGTTCTATTTGTGTAACTATATTTCATGGTTTAAATAAAATGTATATTGACTGTTAAATTTTTATTCGAAAATTGAAAATAAGAAACCCTGAAAAAAATTCGAACTATTCGAAAGTTCCCGAATAATTCGAAAATTTTCGAATTTTCGAGTTTCGAATCGAATATTTATATTCGATTCGGAACGAATAATTCGTAAGTTCGAATTATTCGCACACCCCTAATATAAACCTTTCTCTTGAATCAAACTATCTATTGCTGAAAACTTTATAAAAATCTGTTGAATAGTTTAAAAGGTCTAAGGGGACAGACAGCGGAAGCGACTTCGTTTTATACTATGTAAAGATTTTTTCTGAAAACGTCTTTAGGCATATTAAATAGTGATCGAAACTGAATAGTCACGTTCGTTTCAATGACGCTGATTTGGGCTTACTCTTTTCCATGCGACGTCCAGCACGCTTGGGTCGGTGACGTCATCAGCTACGTTCACTGCCTGACAAGGAGTGTATCGTTCTATTTATTTATAATTTTTGACTTCTATCGTGTGTATATGAGCATATATCCGTTATACCTATATATGTATAATAAATAAATATAAATACTTATTGAGGATTATCTGTCGCAACACATTGCCATTCTCTTGTACTATAAAAATTTTGCATGTGCATATTTAAGGGTCTTGCGAATTTCTAAATGATATGTTAGTGCGTCGTTGAATACAAAAGGTTGAGAACCGCTGCTGTAGACATTCAAACTTGCAAGTTATACCGGACAGGAATGCAATTAATTGAATTAAAGATTCGTTTGTAACGTAATAAAATGTAAGACTTTATTATCAGAAAACATGTTCGTAGTTTGGTATTTATTCAATAAAACTCAGAATAACAGATTGAGAAACACTAATCAATATGTATTGGAATTTTTATACCGACAAATAAACACCTAATCTTAGAGATACAATGTTATAGTTTATTAAATATCGATTATTGCAATATAATTGTATCGATACATTGTGGTTATATTTAAGAAGGTCAGATTTAGAAGAGGTCAGGTTTAAGAAACAAACTGAAAACTTAGTGTGAAAATTTAGAGTTCACTCAAAACCATCTAAACTGCTATAGTGTGAATGTTAAATAACAAGAAAATTTGAACAAAAAATCAAAGCCGCTTGAAAAAATATAAATGTAAATATTAGATTATGATATGATCTAATATCTAAATGTAATAAAAAAAAGGAAGGTCTAATAAAAAGTCACAAGACTCCACCATCCTGATGAAATAACGGCAGTGAACGATCAGTACCAGCATGTCTCTCCCAACAGAGCGTAGCCACAGATCACGCCGCCGTGGTCTGGAGGTAAATTTCGCTCCCGCACACAAGACTATGCCCCCCTCGGTAGCGGCTCAAGCCTAGGTCCGTTCCCTCGGCATGAAGCCCTTGAGTACGCTGCTCGCGCGATACATTGACACAAAATCTTACATCACTGCCACATCGTTACACATATCACCTCCACACACGTGCACGCACACACGCTTACAAATGAAAGTGGAAGGGTTTTGTTTTTTTCCTTTATCGAACTGAAATAATTTAGATAATTATCCGATACAAAATACATATAAGAGTTATTGAGGTATGTATGCTTGGTACACATACGTTTCAGTAACTCATATAAGTATGAATATGTAGCTTAGCTTAGGTTAGTTCAGATAGGTTGCGAATTGCATGAATCAGGCAACAGTCCAAACCGAGGTGAGCCGCGCACTCTTGAGGTAGTTGTCAAAATAAAATCGGCTGAGTACCTTAAACGCTCGCCTTAGTAGTCCGGTGAAGCTGTTAAGGCCTTACTAGGCGAATAGCGAAGTCAGTTCGAGAAAATTCAAAAAAGGTGGCGTCCGTTTGGTTAGAGCATTGAAATTACGAAAGGATTTTACACTCGAGAATGAAAATAATAATCTTTATTAATGGAATCGATGTTTAAAATAAAAAAGTATAAATGAGGACTCTTTGGACTATATTTGACTTTATTTTGTAGTGAACACTTCTTTAGGCGTATTGAGTGGTACTTTTTAGGTAGAAGAAAATTTATAATGTCGCAGCATGATATGCTAGTAAGCGTGGCCGGCCGTATTAGGCTTCTGCGGCTTGCGTCAGACTAGCGACTCGTAGTACAGCGGCCTGTGTACATTTAATATTGATATTTTGTATTGAGATTGTGCAACCCATCATATGTTTGATGAATTAATAAGCTGTATAAAAAAAACATAATTAATATACCATTCGGAATGCCAATAGATGTGAAAGAAATTATGAAACTTAAATAATTCACACTGTAATTAATTTTAAAATTCCAAAGAGAACACAGTTTAAATTCCGTTGCTTTGAGTTTTCACTTCTATCGCAGTCCTTATGACTGCCTCGATTTTTTTTCTTTTCAATTATATAAGAAAATTACTTAGTGGCTTAGTGTGATGTTACCTACTTAGGTACAATTCTGATAGACTTCTCTAGTGACCAGTTAGAATCGCTTGTCAAATCAATAACTGACTCGGTATAGACGATGCCCATTGATGACGTCACGGAACGATAATCTCTATGATTGGCTCGTACGTGACGTACGGTTATGACACTACACTGCATTGCATGAATATTGAAGAGTTAAAATAAGTATATTTTATTATTGTTGATAATGCTTATATTGTACATGATGTTGTAATTTATAGTTTTCTTTGTTTCGTTGTAAAAAAACTGAAAAAAGATTTCTTTCCGGTAAATAATTGGAAGAATTTTGAAGAATTATGGCGGTAATTACGGTAATTTGGTAACCAGTTTACGAATATAAAGGCTTGAAATTATAAATAAGACACTTAGTAATTAATTAATGATCAAGTACCTTATTTATGGGTTTTATTCAATTTAAAAAAAATGGTTGTCTGTAAAGTCGGTTTACGGACGATAAATTTTACGTTATAACGACTTGGACGCATCAGCCTATGGAGTGGAAGAGAGATATCTGCGTCTCAAGCCAAACGCTTAGGCCGATCGCGTCTCTCTATACCTTGTCCCGCGCTCTCGCTTGCACGCTCGGCTCAAGCGGAACGTGGCAATGAGTCATGGCTTTTCGTGCGTGCAGATATTATCACGCTATCACGTTAAAAAATCAAATTATTAAAATAAAGATTTAACACATAAATATTAACTTTTTGTCAATAGGCTTATATATAATAGATTTTAGTAATTTAGTTATTTAAACTTTTAATCTTTATTAGCTTTTTCTCGTGGCTTCGCTTGAGTTAGTGTAAATTTTATGTTATCCTTCGAAAACCCCTGATAATGTGTATGCAAAATTACAAGAGGATCGGTTGAGTAGTTAAACCATTCAATCCTAACAAACTGACTCATTTTAGTGTTTGTTATTAAAAACGCTGGATGCTGTAATTTGTAATTCTCTTTAGTTTATTAGTTTTTTCTCATGCGAATGAAAAGCTGAAACAATATACCCAAATTGTTGGGATAAAAATCTATTGCAGAAACGTTTGCATTGTGATTACATATTCATTTGGTTATTTTTCTTTTTATCATAGTTTTATCATAAATTTATACCTTTTGAACGCGACAAATATATGGGCATACATATGCAAATTACATTCGAAAATCAATCCGATCCAAAACCGGGTGAAGAAGATATAAAGTTTTGATAAAATTAAGAATATTTATTAAACTAAACACATTCTTTCGACGAAAAAACAATTTCGTAATTGCGTTACCAAGTTCTTGATGTATATTTTTATGCATTTTGATATGTATTTGGTCGCAACTGTACGAAGTATTGTACGATCTATGAGAAAGCGACACAACTCATATTGCATGCATTATGTGCCGCTTACAATAATTCCCATTTCTCTCGACTCACACACACAAACACACGGCCTTATTTTCTGAATTTGTCTCCGCTTGTCATTTTGGACGGTATTATGCGAAATGGGATCACTATATATCTTATAAGGTTTGTTTCGTTTAGAATTTCTTCATAATCTCTATTAAAAATTAATAAAGAATATTCTCTTAATTTTATAATTTTTTTCCTCTTTATCAGACACGTGGTTTGTGCAGTACTTCTAAAATAAATTAAATAGAACGTAAAAATTGTAACTGTACCATTAAATCTGTGAATCTATGTATAAATCGTGGTGTGTGGGTTCGTAATTCTTCTTGTATTCAATATTATTTTTGTATTTTTCTAGACTATTAGGTCAAATATTAAGCACCTTTTTTAAAATTGATTTAGAACGAGAATCGAGTGCAGAGTATCCTTCATATATATCGCTATTGCCTAAACTTTCATCTGGTATATAGTCAGTATATTTATCATAAATACCAGGGTAGTTATTTATATAGGGCAAGCGTTGATTGATTATGCAAAATCAAAATTAAAAATGCTTTATTCAATTGATTTATAAGATGCCGTCACGTCACAACTACCACCGGTTCTAAGAATAGTCAATTACGGGAAGAACAGGCAAAAAACTCGATCGGATTCATATTTGTATCGTACATGTTTTTGTGAGAAGGCATTATATTTACAATCATTTTTAGCATATAGGCAAAAACAGGGGTGTTATTTCCAGGCATCACAATTCTACACATATTTCATTATCATTATGTCCTTTAATAAAGAATATTATGTTCTGATACAGTTTTTTTTAAGCATAAGGGATCACAATAAGCATGGAGACAATAATATTTACTTGTATGTCAAAGCAATTACTATTTACACATAATTCCGCAAAATAATTTAAGTAACACAAACATAATAAATAATGAACAAATTAATACTATTTAAGTAATAAATCAATTCTATATAATCATGTCAGTTTTTATTTGAAATCTATATAATAATATTAATTGTTATTTATGTATCTCTGATGTAGTCCGGTGCAGCTGTTAAGACCTTGCTAGGTCAATAGCGTAGTCAGTTCGAAAAAAAAATATCTCTAATATGGTGGCGCTAGTGTCAATGTTCCATTCGCGTTGTAGTCTCGCCTCTTGGATGTGACGTAGCAGCACCGGAGGTGGATGATAACAATCGTAAATATTAATCTTTTTTTATACATAAGATTATAAAAAGTCTCTTATTGAATAACACCATTCCTACGCCGATATCAATCCTGTCTAGTTACGACAATGACTGCGAGATGTGATCGTTTCGCAGTTTTAGCTCAACTACCCAATGATTCAACTATCGTCGGTGTTCGGACGATGTAATACGTGTGTATCTCGTAATACGTCATTACTCGAATGGCGACAATCACGGTACGTTACGAAAAACGTGATTCGATCCGAGATTATATTTTGCGTGATGTAATTCATCTATACATATAATAGGAATGTAAACGTGTCTGTACTTTTAGATTTTAGTGGAAAAAATTGTTGTAGGTATCTAGGAATAAGTAAAAGAATATATTTCAGTCATTTTTAGACATATCTGTCTGTCTATTTGTTTGAACACGCTTTACTGCTAAAGTACTTCTTTCACGAGAAACATAAGCCATGTCCTCGGGTAAATTTAATCTTCGTTTCATTAAAATCGGTCGACTCTATCAAAAGTTATTGTAATTTTAATGACAACACGACTTAAGTATGAGAGAAAAGTGGATAAGTAAATGAACTCAATACATTCAGATGACTTTATTAATCACTGTTTTTTTAGATAAAGTTCCACGCGGACGAAGACGCGGGCACAGCTAGTGTGTATATAAATACAGAGTAACGAATAAAATTAAATAAATATAAGTATTTAGAAATACATAATTGTAGTGGTATGCTTTAATGTTTAAAAAAACGGTGTGATTATTTTTAAGATATACTAATTCTGCTTGAATTTGTTTAATGTATAGTATTTTATTTCTATATTATGTTAATTATTGTTTTAACACTTTTATATCTTATGATCAATCTGTCTACTAAAAGTAGGGTGATGTTGTTGATTATATGTAATACTAGCGGGGACGGCAGACGTTGTCCCGCCCTGATTAAAAATAAAGCCTTGACAAATTATATACAAAAACGTTCCTCATGAATCACTTTATCCGCTGGTGAAAACCGCATGAAAATCCGTTCAGTAGTTTTTGAGTTTATCGCGAACAGACAGATAGACAGACGCGGTAGGGGACTTTATTTTATACTATGTAATGATATGTTTATTTTATGAATTTTAACATATGAGCTGTCACTACATTCGTTTAACCTAAATAAAAAACAGAAATTGTCATTTATTTTTTAAATTGTAAACCTTCTAATACATTCAAATCACCGCGGTTCTTTACTGGTTAACATGAATAGAATTACAATATATAATACCTTAAGCGTAACTGTATGTAGCCAAAAAATACTCTGAAAAAAACTCTACCTACAACTACAAATCTCGTCAACATTGGTTTAGTCGCTTCGGAGTTCAACAACAACAAACATAACGTAACAGTAACAAACGTTACTTCGATTTTATTTATAAGTTCAGATGAAGGTTTCCATAACACAAAAGGTACCACTCAAGCGTTCCGTAACTTTAAAAACTTAGGAACCACTGCGTTGAGCATTATCAATTTTACTTGCTGTAAGCGGCTCTGCCCAAAGAAACACGCTCACAATTACAAATCAGCCTCCCATGGCACAAGTTATTAAACATTATATTATAAGCGTTAGTTTTACAGACAATTTACTTGAACAAATTATAACAGAGCTGCCTTAGTTATAAGCGACGAGCGTAAAGACTTCTGTGAGAGCATAAATGTATTTTTTATATGCAAACAACATAGTCGTAGTGACAGCACGAATAGTATAGTAATTTTGTTGGTTGTTTCTATGATACTTGCGACTTCGTCAGTATCGTTTTATTATCTGAACAATACATATACTTTATGTTTTTTTTTTTTTTTTTCGAACTGACTACGCTATTGACCAAGCAAGGTCTTAACAGCTTCACCGGACTACTAAGGCGAGCGCTTAAGGCACTCAGCCGAATTTATTTTGACAACTAGCTCAAGGGTGCGCGGCACACCTCGGCTTTGGCTGTTGCCTGATACATGCAATTGGCGACCTATCTGAGCTAACCTAAGCTAAGCTAACTATTCATACATATATGAGTTGTTGAAACATATTGTATAACTTTATGTACACAGGAAAAACATAAGCACAACAACACTTGCCCCACTTTTCTATTGCAAAGAACATTCATCACTTTACGTGTAGTGTTTATAAAAATCGTGGTTTCTTAAAACTTTAATAACTTTATGTTGATTGAAGCTATCATGACAATACTTGATTTAGGTAAAGATCATGTATCTAAGAGGTAAAACTAAAAAATGGATAGAAATTTAGACTGTAGTTTTTACGTGACGTACACACAAAGCAGACATCTATCATTTTATTTATATATAGAAGATGGAAGAAGTAGATGATTGTTTATTATTGGTACGAATGACACACAGTATAATGATTTTATGTGCCACATAATTGATTTCTGCATACGTTCCCAAAGTATATTATCAATTTGTCCAGTACCAATTAACAATAACTTCAAGCATCATGTTATGCAGGTTTTACTCTCAAAATATGGATCTTTACGTGAATAATAGTGATGTCTGGAACTGACATCGCTCTTTGTACATCTGCTAAAGTAGAATTTTGTATAGGTCTTATAAAAAATATAAACAAACAACATATAAAAATGTAGTTGTTGGCTTATGATATAAAATGACAGACGGTATAACAAAAATGCATATAAATAAATATATACATTATGCACATTAGAGTTCATGCATACTTATTTATGTTTATATATATAAATATATAATAGAGATATATAGATACACATATATACACTAGTAGATTGAATATAAATCATACATAATATTATTGTAATAGGTAATAATTGGGATGATGTATTCCTTATGTATGTCAGATAGTAAAGGTTAGTTGTTGACGACCGGAGCAGTGTTCCATCGAGCACAGCGCGTTTATTCAGTGCGTCTTCGACCCGTATGGGCTTGCTCCGTCGACTGAACACTGATTTTTATACCCGATTCATTGTCACCGAACCAAGTGAGACGATTTTTTTAGCTCACTGATTCAACACGCCTAAAGAAGTTTTATTATATTTTATAACAATAAACCAGATGTTAGTTTTTTGTACATGAATGTCCGCCCCGCGTCCGACGCGTATTTTGAGGCCCACCACTTTCCCGGCCGCAATCGAAATAGCGGCGCGGGCGTCGTGCTACCGAATTAGCATGTGCCATAGTTAAAGGTATCGTTTATTGTTCAATTGCAAAGTTTTTTTATATATTCGTACATGATTTCGGGCTTCGAAGTGGCGTGACCTAATTCATTCGGGAAATTTAAATACAATGTGGTCCAACGATGATATAGCACGCTAGAGGGACTGGCACATAATATATACGCTGGTAAATTGAACCTAAATCATACATTGATTGTCAGATTATATATAATTTAAGGATGGTAGGTAGATAATTGGGGATGTATTCATTATGTATGTCACCGATACTAAAGGTTAATTGTTGACGATTGGAGCAGAGTTTCCTATCATCGCGCATTTTTATTGCGTCACTGTCCCGTCGCGCTTGAGTCACTGTACTGTTTTATACCCAATTTATTGTCTACGCGAGATCCAAATGAGACGATTTTTTTAGCTCACTGTGCAACACGCTAAAGATGTTTTATTATATTTTATAATAATTAACCAGTTTAGTTTTTTGAGATGTTTCCGACACTTTTTTGGGCCTTTTCCGGGCCTAATTGTGCAAAGTATCGTTTATTGTTCAATTGCAAAGTTTTTTTATATATTCCTACATGTGTATTACTATTTTCGTTAGATCGGAAATTCATTTCTATAATTTTAAAAAAGAGCTATTTAATTTAATGCCTTCCTCTAGATATAATATCATAAGCACCGCGGGGGCTGCCATGTTTTGCGTTACATCCTGATATTAGGCACGAACTAAAATGTCGTCACTGCGTCTCGTGCTGAACACGAACGGTAAGAGGTCAAGGAATATATTGACGATCGTCGCTGTCATTCCGGCCTGTATAAATGGTCTCTTCTAGCATTACGCTTCGAGAGACATTTAAGAAGTGATGGTAGCGGCGACCGGCAGGGTTGATTGAAGCGGAGGTCTTGGATTCTAGCTATTGTTGTTGGATTATACTGTGCTCACCGGTAATAGGTAATACAGTCACTTTGTGAGCTATGATAAAAAAAATAAAAAAATTTAATGACCATCGTGATCCAAGATTTTTCTAAGCAGCCGACTAGCTACCACTTGTTGTTGAACATTTGTTGCAAATACTTGTTGGTGTAATCCAGCAGCTGCACTTAATAGCCAACCACATCTAGGTCCAGCGTGTTTACCATCTTAGATTAGATCGTAAATCAACATCAAATGAGATTATGACATCAAACCTATGAAGTATTTTTTTTAAATGTTACACGTGCAGCGAACGGTTATGAAGTTTACGATACGGCAAAGACCTTAGACAGCTGCGAACTATTTTTTCTATAGCTTTTCGACATTGACTACATAGTCTACTACTATCTTACTTGATGTCCAATAATGATGTGATACAAGGTGGCCTCAAATGCATGCTCCCAGATATAATATCATAAGCAGCGTCATGTTTTCTTACGTTGATATTAGGCAAAATGTCGAAGTCGAGGGTTGTAGGTAACGTAGCGGACTTAAATAAAATATTAGCGGATTTAAAATAATGCCCTACCACAACAATCAACAAAGTCATTGCATCTTTAAATTCCAAGACTGACGCGTGCAAATCTGTTATAGGAGTAAGTTCAAAAAAGCATTCCCAATGCTCCGGGCAGTAGGACACACTTAAGGATAACAAAGCAGACTTAAAATAAAGCTATACTACCATACTAAGGCTTCAAAACGATTTTTTTGCAGTGAAAATTACCACTCACTGGCAAGGAATCTAAACTTGTTATCAACAAAGTCAACGTCACTTTAAATTCCAAGCCTGACGCGTGTAAATCTGTTACAAAAGGAAGCTCCAAAGAGTATGCATAATTATACAGACGGTAGGGCACACTCAGATAAGTAATATTCATACGTAACTAAAGCAACATGCTTGGTTACGTTTGCTTCATTCGCAATTTAGACAGCCCGTATATAAAATCTATGTAGAGTCGAAGAGTTGCCTGCTGCAAGTAGGCTGTTTATAAAAGCATATTTATAATTCTAGAATTCAATAAAAGTTATAACTTTATCAAATTTATTTTTGTTACGAATTTTTACCGAATAAATTTGGACCTTTATTCTCTATTCAATATAATATTATCTAGTCTAGTCGGACCTAGTCTCACCAAATATCATGCGATATACTTCATTACGAAAAAGAAAATAGGGTCATACATAATTCTAATATAATTTTTGTTTTTAACCTTTTAAATATGTTAACTGCTCTCGAAATTGCAGTGAATAATAACTACTCATAATTAAAATTGCACTTGTTTACAGCCATTTTGTCTAGACGTATATCCTAGTGTAAATCTTGTTGGTGTTTCGATTAAATAGATAATTAATTGACCAATTAATAATAAAATTTAACATTTAATTTCAAAAAAGATAGTAAGGTTGATCGTAGAATTCTAATCGCTTCATGGAACGACCAAGTGAGGTTTAAAATGTGTACTTGTATTTATAATATAAAATATGTAGAAATAAGACTGATTGACTGAAAATTACATATAGATACGTCATAAGCGCTTCGACAGCGCCTAGTTAAGATTTGGCTAGTTAGCTTATTTCTGACGACTGCCCCGTTTATCCACCCGTATCTAAGCAACATATAACTATTTCATTCTCACCACCGATTTTGACAATATGCCATCTTACTTCCACATTTTATCTAAGACAGTGTGGCGTTACAATATTACTAATAGTACATACGTAGGTATGTGTGCGTTATCGTGCCATTTATTTTGTCAAATCATATTTTATCATGTAGGTAACATATCTTTAGTTATAATATCATTAGACACATTATAAAGGAACGCTCACTAAGAAAATACAATGGACCTAAGATGGCCTAATAATTCTCACCGATGACGCCGAAAATGGCTGAAAAAATTACAATTTCAACTATAACAAAAGACAACTGGTTTGACAACTCTATTTAGCTATACGATTAAACAAAATAAAAAACAAAAAAAATACTGTATTATTATTTCAGAATAATAAACGCAATGAAATTGATATTCGTTTCAAAAGTATATGTGAACAGATTTCAAATAAGAAACACATGGTAACAATGGTCATTGATCTTTTACATACATTTTTTACCTCTCCTAATTATCAGAAATCACGGCGTCTGATAATAATCTATATTAAATAAAAATCAATTGCCGAATGTTTATAAACGAATGACTTCAGAATGGCTACATAATTATATTTTAATTGTATATGTGATTGTTAGGAGAAAGTTTGTATGGAATATTTAAATTCAATTACCGTTTTATTTCACGAACCCGTAATATGAAGAAAAAAATTGGATTCATTTTCTTAGGACAGCTAGTACTTACTAAATATAGAAGTTTAGTGGCCATCAGCAATTTTGTCAGCATTTACATTATTACAAATGATGACAACATACATGATCACTACATATATACACTACAAAGTCCTCCGCCGCGTCTGTCTGTCTGTTCGCGATAAACTCAAAAACTGTTGAACGGATTTTCATGCAGTTATAATAGATTAATAGATAGAGCGATTCACGGAGAAGGTTTAGGTGTATAATTTGTCAAGATTTTGTGTTTAAAATATAATGATAATTGTTGGAAGGTGTCGGAAGAAGTCAAACCGCCTGGGATCTTTTGCCGAAAACGCTCCCTAATTAATCCCTTTAAGATATAACAAAACAATTAAGATAATATACGACGTAGACAAAGTTGCGGGTATCAGCTAGTCTTTGTATATATTCTAACGTTTTATGTAACGCATGCCTGGATTGTTCTCAGATGGGAATATTCTTTTCAATTTACTCGAGACTTATGATGCAATTTTCGCCGATTTCGACAATATCTATATAAATTATACCCTGTATGTGATTGATATGTTAAAACTATACTATTGTAAGGTTTTATCAAAATTTGTTCAATAGTTGTAGCGTAAAAAATTAACAGATATCCATCCATACAAACTCGGACTTTTATAATAGTATGGTATAATGGAATTACTAATTGTTGTCATGTTCATTAGCTATTTATTTATATGATGTCGATAATTAATGTTATATAACGGTGAAGTTTAATTAAATAAAGTATATATAAGTTAAAAATAGATTAATTTGCATGGTAGATGGAGGCAAGGCTACATTTAATTCAAAAATATTAAAAGTGGCTGGGATATTGACAATTTTGGGTTGTAAGTTTTTTATGCGAGAAATTTAAAAAGATTTATCATTAGAAAACTTTTTTAAATTGTCAATATCGACAACAGCGCCATCTAACGGGTCCAACTATAACTCAGAACTATTCAGTTGACCCCATAAGTAAAAAGAAAATAATCAGTTTCGGACAAGCCGTTTAGAAAGGAATGAATTACGAACCAGAATTTTATATATAAAGATATCTGTCTGTTATCGGTAAATCCATACTCGTAAAAAGGGTTTTTTTGTTTAATAATACTACGTGAGAGGGGGATTGTTTAATTGTGGGTTGTTTTTTATCAAAATTAAGTTACCTTTGTCAATTTTGTCGCTACAGCTTAGCTAGCCCCTACTAAAAAGCGTAATAAATATTTTAGATAAAATTACTCTGAAAGATTTCCATCAACTTGTAAGATCTTTTGGTTTTTTTATTTTTGATCCCTGAGATATTTTATTTATACTATATATATATATAAACATATAGCTATTACCCGCGACATCATCAGTGTGGAATTCAGCAAAAAAATTTTGTTCAGTGTGAAAGTGCTGGTAGGGCACTTGTACTTTTTATAGTTTATAATATTTGAGTAAAACCCTTTTTTTTCTAATTAAAAATAATCTAACAACTCCTTATGACATCCGCTACCTCTCATTGAAGCTCCAGTTAAAATCAGTACAACCGTTTCAGAGTTAAACCATAACAAAGAAAATGAGAAAAAAATCTTTATTTTGTTATAAGTATCTTATATATTTTCGTAACCGTTTAATATAAGGCTGTTATTTTGATATTACAAAAATACACTACAATTTTTTTTATTTATATAGATGAATATATAACTTAAATACGTATTCACATTTAAATTTTACTATCGTTAATTTGTTCATATTATATGCGATATAATCATGCATAAAGAATTATAATGTAAAATAAAAAAAATACGTTACTTAATTATCGATACAGGCAAGCAATGTTCTACTTTATCGATCGAAATGCAATTCCACGTATAAGTTAAAAATAAAAAATTACAACAATAAGCCGCGAACGCGTTTTCGTGAGGTGAAACAAGAAAAAGTTGATCTCGAAAACGTATGACCCAAATAATTAGACCTACCTGACGTATAAATCATCTCTCGGATAATATTTATGAAGCTATACAATCGGGTGGCCAGTTATGCTCGTCCTCCAGTGTTCATGTGAAGCTATGTATTATCAATTCTTACGCTACTGTATTTAAATGACAAAATATTTAAGAAGGCATTCATGTTTAGAACTAGTTTTATAACTCATCAGTTGGCTTTCGTTGACAGTTTTTTATGTTCAGATCCACGTATATCTTTAACTATTTCTCATGGAGTTTTTGGCGGGTTCTTAGAATGTAATATAGCAGTTTTTATATTTTATTCGTAATCGTTTGTTATTTAGCTCTATATTTTGTAATATTGCTGTTGTTTTACGTAATATAGTTAGGTTATTGTGCATAAGTGAAGTGAATGGGAAAAAATACCACTAAGCATGGATTCTGACTTACCACAAAAACTCCCCGGAAAGTTCTAACCGGACGGCTACCATCTTGTTCATTAAAATATTCGTCATAAACTTGTAATATTAATGTAATATTACCTACTCGACAATGGCAGTAATAATCTACTAGATTCTAGTAACTAGAAGATTGGTTGACAAAAATAAAATACTAAAAAAAAAACTATTTTTCATTAATAAACAGTATAAAACTCTTCCACAAAGTTTATATGCAAAATACATACATTACATTCATAAAAAAAACTAGTTTTTTCTCGCGGCTTTGCACGCGTCAATGTAGATTTGATCTAACAGGTGCTGCCCTTTTTTCTGTATAAAAGATGTCATATGTACACTCTAGTAACACGGACATTGTGTAATTTAAATTCATTGAAGATATTGTAAAAAAGTGTAATTAAGTGTTAGGGTGGAGTGAAAAAAAAAATTTTTTTTTTTTTTGCTGGGGGGTAAAATTATAAATTAAAAAAAAAAAAAAAATTTAAAAAAAAAAAAAAAAAATAACACAAAATTTAAGCCACCCAACTAATTTTAAAAAAAAAAAACAAGAAAAAAAATAGATAAAAAAAAAATATAAAGGTTTAAAAAAATAAAAATATTCTTCTTTAAAATAAAAAAAAAAAACAAAAAAAAAAAAAAAACCCAAAAAAACAAAATTCCAAGGGAAAAAAAAAAAAAATAAAAAATAAAAAAATAATTAATAAAAAAAAAAAAAAAAAAATTTTTTTTTTTAAAAAAAATAAATTAAAAAAGGTGGGAAAATAATTTTTTTTTTAAATAATTAAAAAAAAAAAAAAAAAACCCAAAGTGTGTAAGTGTACCTTTGGTAACCACGATATAAAAGTGAAAATAAAAAATAAAAATACATTTACATAAAAATCATAGAAATGTATCAATACGATATCAATTATGTAACTAGTATTTGGTCTATTACCCGCAATACAGGATTTGTTTCATAGCGTGGGAATCTACATATTAATTTTATGCCTTATGAAATCAATTACTGTTAAATAAATACTTTTTTTTTTAATAATATTTATATGTAAATAAATAATAGCAATATTTATTTACGCACAACATATACACTTAAATCACTACCTGGTTATATATAAAAATACATAATACTACTCTATTATTATAATATGTAATAATAATAACGTAATTATTGGACCGATGCACTATTTGTCAGACAGCAAACGGGGCTGATGACGACTTGAGCCGAGTAAACACGATTAATTGCGTCACCGATCCGAGCGCTCGATGTCGAGTCGAGTCGAGTATACCCGATTCAGCAACAGTTTACCTACGGCTCACTTTCGTTCACCCTTTAATGTGCCTAAAAAGAGTTTTACCTCAACTTTTGCACATTAAAAATACGAAGAGTTGATAGCATGTTCGGACACAGCGTCGATGCACGTAGGTTCGAATGCTTGTAACTGAATCGGAGCTTCCGGTAAAAGAAAACATCGTAATGGAACCATAGCATGGTGGTTGTGGTTTTCTAAGTACGCCTGGCTAGTTACCACTCTCAAGTTGAAAATCTGTCGCCAAAGCTGTTCGTGTGTTCCCGCAGCTGCACTTGAGAGCCAGTTCCCTCCTTCCACGTCGTCACAGTGTAAATATAAGAGACAGTATGGAAACTACCTATAAACGCTAATACCGGCACACTCACACAAACATGCACATCGACGAGACTCCTAAGCGGTATTCGCGGTGCTGCCCATAGAGTACATTTTAAAACCTCTCGCCGTTTTCGAGCATTTGTAGGTGGTTTCCGTACTGTCTCTTATATTTAGACCAGAGGTTCCCAAACTTTTTTTTCTCATAGACCCTTTTCAAAATTTTACTGGTTCCGGTGTACCCCCTGCAGGTTCAATACTATCATATTCCCAAAACTTGAGAAAAAATGTGAAGATTAGATCTAGCAGTTTTGGAAAAGAAAAGTGAGAATTGATTGGGTAATTAATTAAACCCTAGACTGCCGTAAGGCACGCGCGTCCCCAGACACAATAAAAAATCGATTGTGTCACAATTTAGCGATTCAAGAGATCAATTTGATTGTGCTTTGAGTGGATATCAGAAAAGCAAAGTTGGCCAATCAAAAAAGTGATTCTATCCAACTTTACTTTTTTGACATCCATTCACAGCACAATCAAGTGATCTCTTGAATATCTAGCTATCTTGAATATATCAATGTGATAGGTGAAGTCAAGCCAACATTGTTAGTTCTTCACACTATCGAAAATAGACCAATTTTCATAGAACCCCGCTTGCTAAATGTGCACCCCCATTTCTTTGTCACGCCAACGTACACCCCCATCGAGTCTCTCGTGGACCCCTGGGGGTCCACCTGGACCACTTTGGGAATCACTGATTTAGACTGTGACGTCGTCGTAGCATCAGATGATATTGTGGTCAAACACTAAAACCTATAAATTATAAAAAAACGAGCTTTTTTATGTCGTAGTAGGCAAATGAACAGATGGGTCACCTGATGTTAAGTGATCACCACGGTTCATAGTCACTAACAACACCAGGGGAGTCGCAAGTCCGTTGCCAGCCTGTATTTGGGGTGAAGGGCTGGAGGGAAGAGGGTGGAGAGGAGAGGAGAAAGGAGGAGAGGTGGGCCTTCGGCGCGCTCACTGACCTAGCGAAACGCAACAATGCAAGCACTGTTACTTCACGTCGCGTCACGTCGGTGTTTCTGTGAGAGGGTGGTACTACCCCAGTCGAGCCGACCCATTCACGCTGATACCAGTAATAGCTTTGGCGTGGCTCTACCATCTAAAAAAACCTACCAGCTTTAGCTTTAAGCTAATTGTTGAAAATTACTAACTTAAAGATAATCCTATGCTATTATCGCTAACTTTAATGTAATACAAGCCTATCGCACGCAGGTGGTGTTAATTTGAAGCTTACAATATATAGGTACACACGTTATAAATAATTACTTGAGATAATAAACGTTTCGCTTGACCATCTTGACCAACCGTTAAATGTTAAAAAATAACCATTATTACATCTATTTATGGTAATTATCATTTGTAAGATAAATTAAGTAATGCTTTTAATTAATCTAAAAGTAGTTTCATCATATTTCAATGTAGCCGTATAAGTTTCGAAACATTACCTCATGTCTCATATATATTTATTACTAGCCGACTCCTATCCGCTTCGTTCGGCATTTAAAATTTTAATTCTAAAAGACAAGTAGCCTAGAACCATCGAATAATTCCGCATCGAATGTACAAATCAAATAAAATCAAAATATACTTTATTCAATTTAGGCTCTGAGAAGGCAGTTACGAACGTCAAAGCTACCACCGTTTCGGAAAACAACTAAGTCATCGAGAAAAACCGGCAAGAAACTCGATCTGGTTTACTTTTTTTTGGTTGGACTAATAAGTCTAACATAATAACGAAATCTTCTCTTTATAGTATGACCATGTAATAAAATAAAACGGCAAGTAAACAACTGACTCAATACCGTCAATATTAAAAAAAATCCTCGTACTGTCTTCTGTCTTACTCACTTTTTATATTGAGATTTATTAACCTAAGTTTTCCACATTCCCGTGCGATTTTTTAAATATTTTCTTATACACAGACCTTGTCTTAAAAAGTACACATATAACAGAATAACAATTAGTGAAATAAGTGTAACTGCTCTGCAGTGATTCGCTTACATACATATGGCAATTGATTTTTATTTATATGAAATAGCGGTCAAAAAATGAATGTTGTATGTTATTGATCAACCTCCATTTCCATTTCAACTCACCATTATGTGAAATCCAGGAATATCAACTTTTGTACCGTTCAACTGAATCTCATGAAAATGGCACTAATGTATAGAAGCGAAAGTTGAAGCGATGATGACTTAGTTAATAGCGTGTTTGGACACCACGTTGATCGACAGGTAGGTTCGAATCTTTGCAACTGATATCTCCGAATGTTAAGGAAAGGAAGGAAAACATCGTGAGAATCAGACATCTGAACAAGTTGAAAATTTATCGTCAGTCACCTGCTCCTGCGTTCCGGCAGCTTTTTTTTTGATTCCCCATATTCCTCAGATATAGATCCGAGACTTTTTCTACTTTAATTTATTTATTCCCCGTTTTATTATGTGTCCATTTTCTTTTTCTCTGCACGCTTTCGTTTTATTACTTTTCTTACTGCCATTACATTATCTCTACTTACATATTCTCTATTTACCCGTTACAGTATTTTCGTTATGGTTTGTCACAGTCCCTCTACTATTTATTTTCTTACAACTAGCTACAATTGTAATGTGCTTTCGTTCATCTTAATCATTTTACTTTTTTTTTTCGTCGAATATTTTTTTTTTGGCAGCTACACTTGAGAGCTAGTCTCTCTCTAGGTTTAGTATATTTGACACCTTAGATGACTATAATATTCATTTAATATGACGTGAGGTTGTGAGCTGACGCTAAAACCTATGAAGTATAAAAAAGATATTTAAACACTGACCGTGTTATTACAAAAAAGTTAAATACGTATTAAATACTCGGTTTAAAAAAGTTTCCTAATAAATGCACCGCACTCGCCCGAGGCAATTTCGCGTTATCCTTTTTCGCAAGTCTAACTTAACGTAACCAAAGCGAGACAAAAGAGCAAGATGGCGAACATTCAGCGACCGCGGTGCATTTAATATGAGACCTTTTTAAGGCCAGGGTTCAATACGTATTTAACTGTTTTGTAATAACACCGCAAGAGTACACTGTAGGTATTTATTATGGTCTAAGTCAGAGATTCCCAAAGTGTGTGTCGCGGCGCCCTCGTGCGCTGTACAAAATAAAGAGAGGTGCAGTGAGGCACTCCTTTTCATCTTTCTTCGGTAACTTAACTTAGTTATTTGCGAGTACAACGTAAAACATTAAATATCCACCACACACAGATCCATGTTATGGAAGTTTTAATATTTGTGACTATTTAACTAGTATTATTGTACATATTTCTATCGACTTTATCTACCTCGACTAGCTTGTTGCTAGTTTAGGGCGCCGTGACAAAAATCAAACTTGAAAGTACACTGTGTGCTGAAAAAGTTTGAGAACCCCTGGTCTAAGTCAATTTCTCATTACAATAGATTTTCATAGCAACAAACAATAACATAATTTTATTTCCCTACACATGATAATGGTAACGAAATGGTTTTTTTAAGTGGTCTAATATATTGTAATGGAATTTAATATCCACTAAACATATACTATACATATGTATGTTAAGTCAATATTTATGTTTTAAAACAAACGAAACACCAATAAGTAACAATAAGTTGAAGGATTTGCGGCACACAGTGTTGCTGTAAGTTTGTTTCGTTGCGTTTCATTTGCATACAACGTATATTACCATAGAGATATAAAAGTTTTGAATGAGATATTATATATGTGGAATTTGTGTAAATTTTTATTTATTCCCTTATCTGCCTTTATGTTTTTTTTATATATATTATAGGGGACAAACGAACAGTCGGGTCACCTGATGGTAAGTGATCACCGTTGTCCATAGACACTAGCAATACCAGGAGAGTCACAAAAGCGTTGCCGGTCTTTTAAAGAAGGTGTGCCTCCGGCGCTCTCACTGATCGAAACGAAACGCAATAATGCAAGCACTATTAATTATGTCACGTCAGTGTTTCTGTGGGTTGGGTGGTAGTACCCCGGGTAAGCCGTCCCATTCCTACTGAAACCAGTAATAGCTTCAGCGTGGCTCCGCCACCTACGAAATGTTTGTCTGGCCTGTGTACATTTTGCAATGTATTTAATTTTAATCATGGATAACTGACTTCAGTAATTTAAAAAAAATGGTCAAGCACATTTTCATCATTTTCCAGCTCTTGTATTAATCTTCGCATGACACAATTTTTTCAGGTTAGTGCACATGTAGTTTTTTATTGATTTCACCTTATTTTAAATGACTGCGTGCTCTATGATAATTGTTAACCTTAGAGAACTAGCGAAGAACTAACCTTCAGGTACTGCTACCGGAATAGACATATCTAGCATGGCATAATGTGGTAAATTTCAAAGCATTTAACAAACCTTCAAATTTATGCAACTTCCTTTTATTTATCTCTATTTGTAAATTCATTATAGGACTAAGTTAGAACACTATCATACGACGCATTAGTGGGAATAGTGGTAATTTGTAACAATTTGTAGCCCCACCTCTCTATCGACTTCTTGTAAATTATAATACGTATTATTGGAGAAAAAAAAACAATAAAAAAACAAACAACACACACGCGTTTAGGTGATCTATCTTACTACATTTACGATGATTTCCTTAACAAAAATTGATGAGCATTGTAACTCGTATCTATGACACGACACTACACGGCATCTCAACACACTAGCACTGAGATATTAACACTTCAATATTGCACTAGTTTATTAACGGTATTTTAAAAAGTATATTTGATTAAAGTCCTGTCTAATCGTTCCAATGTCGACATTATAATGATTTAGGTCCAGTGCGAGCCCACAACGCTTTAGTAATTCTGACTTGTTACTTTTATTTATTATCTTTAAAACAAACATAACGTACGGAGGTGCTCTTTTTCATACCTAATTACTCGGCTGGGTGTCGTTACGTTTCGGAAAGTTTTTATTTGTCCTGGATTTACATTTATATGCAGGCGTTAAATAATTCTATGCGACTTTTTTGTTCTAAACTTTATGGTGGTAGGGCTTTTTCGGAGGTGTTGGTGTGTTCGTTCTGCTGTTCTGAAGAGCCAGTCCCCTTCCAATTTTAGAGTGCTTACTATCTTAGACGACACCATCATTTAACACCAGATGAAATAATGGTCACATTTTAAATCCTATAAATTATTAAAAAACTGTAATATAACATTTTCATCAAGGCGTTGGACTTTAATGAAAAGAATAGATATATCTCATAGGGAATTAAATCAATACAAAGCGAAAATTTCTACTTAAGATAATGGAATTATGGCATTAACAATTCTAAGTTATTGAGTGTCGAAAATACTAAATACTGCGATAATATTGTCGTGTTTAAAACACTATTTGACGTATAAGTGTTCCGTTTGCTACTGTTGAGCGTGATATAATTATTTTCTCGTGCCAATAACCGTCAACCGAACGTGTAGCCGTTTGTGAAATTAAATTTATACGCCTTATAATGTAGGAAGCCGTGATTAAGTAGTTGAAATGCTTTCCGCAGTATGTAAAAGGCAAAATGTATAATTAAGAAATGTAGGTAACTTTTTCGTGTTCTACAAAATTCTAGAAAATACTTAGTGTTTCGATCTAATTATTTTTGGTATTTTTTTATGAAACTCCTAACTTTAATAAGTATATCAAATCCATACACATTATAGAAGACAATGCTTATCTGATTTATATGATTCTTTTTAGATTATAGGTGTACTAGCTTTTCGTGGCTGTTGCAGTCATTTTAACATAGATTTGTCTATCACTCCGATGGTCCTTTTTTGTCAATGAAAGGTACGCTATTTCTTTTTCTGCATCTCTGACAACTTGTATGAAAAATTTCGTGATGACAGGTAGAGTAGTTAGGACATGGAAGCGTAACGAATAAGCAGATGCACACAATCAATTTCGTATTTATAATATTAGTAGGGATTAAACGAAGTTGCTTTTCGTGTTTGTATGTTCTCTTGGTTCTTTCAAATTAGGCAATAAATTTTGATACGGTTCGTGCTTTACTACATTTGAAAATCAGCACTGGGGTCACCTGCTGTAATGGTAGTCAATTCAGACTTAATAGTGCGTCATTGTAGAGATACTACGGTATAGTTTATTATATCTTGTCAGCAATGTTTAACTTTTTATTTATTTATTTTATGTTATACACATATCTTTAACTCTAATTTTTTAACAAATGTATTTTATCTGTTTACTTGTTAGAGTAATTACATTTTTCTTTTCTATGGTTTGAGAAGGTTCGGAAGGTTTATATGTATATGACGTGTGTATTATATTTATATAAGGTACAGAAAAGCTAATGTATTCCAATAAAGTCATAAAAAATATTTTCGGGCGCTTATATTATACTAACGCCGGCTTAACCTTATGACATATACTAAAATAATCTACTACGGAATTATATATTCTAAAAATGTCTACAAAAAAGTCCTCGACGGTATATATCTATAAACCATACTTATGTTTTCATCAATATAATATGTATTCAATTAAATATTTTAGCTACATTGGACATTAAATATGTAGCTCAAAATCGCCTTTAGAATATATTGTCGAAATAAATTGCGTACAATAAAAAATACATTGATTTTTGTCGTGAAGATGGCCACGTAGTTTAATGAACTGTAAATATGAATACCCCAAGAATGGATCCAAATCGTTCGGACTTATGACAACTAATTAGTGTACTGGATACATGCGAAACCAGGTGGGGTAATAGTTAAGTTTTTACATATAAAATCAACCATGGATATATTTAAAAGCGTTATAAAAACAGATTTATTTTAGAAAAAATAACAATACAAACAACATATAAATATCAAAAGTATTAGAATTCTACAGCTTCCTTATACTATAATGAAATGAGACACTAAAATTTGCAACCAAACCTTTCTATGTCAGCCGATCGATAACTAAATACCGCGATTGTACGTAACAAGCGCTGCGGAGAATGGCAATTCGAATAATTTCCTCCAACCCAACCACAATCAAGCGTCTATCAAAGAATTTCCGCAAGCCGGCGCAGTTGTGATTTATGATTGACAGGCGTCATTCGATATTGGTTGATGGGGTGAATATTGTTTGACAACTGAGCAGATCAATCCTGAAATCAAATGGTTCATGTCTTTGAGGTCTTACATAAAATCATGTTTGATATTTTATATGTATTTTTTACATCTCTAAATTCTATTACCTATATTTATATCTAATGTTATAAAGCGATATTTCACACCAGAACAGCTTCTTAGCCTGTACCAAGCTCAAGTACGCTCATGTGTGGAATATTGCTGTCATTTATGGGATGGATCAGCCAAATATCAGTTGGCCGCTTTTGACTCCATTGAGCATCGTGCTCGTCGGCTTGTCGGTGATGAAGCGCTGTGGGATTCAAGAATGTTTACTTTAGAGAATCGACGAAAAGTGGCTTGTCTCTCAGTGTTTTATAGATTACACTTTGGAAAGTGTGCACAGGAATTACATAATATAATTCCACCGTCCCCATTCCATCAGAGGACGACTAGACGCCGTGAGGGTTTCCATTCTTACGTGGTTGATATTCCCGTAATTTGTACGAAACGATTTGCTTCCACATTCATTATACGTACGGTTAAGGAGTGGAATTCACTCCCGGCGTCTGTCTTCCCGTCATCTTATAACTTGGGAGTCTTCAAGAGTAGAGTGAACAGGCATCTAGTGGGTAAGCGCGATACATCGTCGGCCTCATCGTCACTTAACATCAGGTGAGATTGTGGCCATGTGCGTTCCTGTTGAACATAAAAAAAAAAGCTGAAGAGTCTGTTCGCTTGAACGCGCTAATCTCAGGAAGCGTATTGGGTTAAGTAGTAGTGACAACATTACAATGATATATGTGACAATTAATTCAGGTAAAATACTTTCTTTGCATCAAATTATAGAGCGAGAACGTTTTTTATAGCTTTTTAATGTTTGTTCACAATCTCACCTGATGTTTAATGAATCTATACCTACAGGAGGACTTACTTTCAAGTGTTGCTGCTAGAAGACACAGTTTTTCCATGTTTGTTATCTCGGAACTTCGTCATTTATGAACATAATAGAAAATTCTTTTTTTATCAGAAAGAAGATATTTTGAAGTATGTGGCATATTAATTGTAATAGCAATGCCTTATGTTTTCAATATACATGTGGAAACTTCCTCAAAATCTAATAGAAAATGTATAATGAGACATCTGGAAATACAAAACTAGGTAGGTACCTAACTATGGTCGAGAACTTTCTGGTGAATTTTTTAGAGAAGATTTTTGAAGAAGTTGGCTTTATTTATTATACCAATATACTTCCTTTATAATTACAGTAGTTGCCACACAGTTGTCATACAGAGCCTCCTAGTAGACAAAGTTTGCGGTGGAACAATAGCACTACGCAAACATATATTGCGACAAAAATAGAAGGTATGCAGTAAAATCTTCGTTCTCACGATCTACAATGTAAGAGATAACTAGACACCGTTCACATATTTGTATGGCGGTTGTAAACTATTTTCTTTTACAACAAACGGGCTCCGACGTACTAACTGTTTGAGACGACTTATGTACAATTAACCCGCTCCGGCTTTGCATGCGTGCAATACATGTACTAATATGACGTCATATCAAAGTCCTTTACGTAGATAAGGAAAACTAATGGATTTATACCACTTATAGATTTTTTTTTAACAAGCTGATTTCCGATACTTCGTCTGTGTCGTTTACTATCTCTATCTTTATGTTATATTTCAAAGAGATTAGCATTAGGCAGCGTTTTCGACGAAAGCTCCCAAGCTGTCTTGACTTTTCCGACACTTCCAACATTTATCGTTATATTTCAACCGATTTACAAAAAATCTTGACAAATTATATATCTTATTAGAAAAGTGTTGAGTATGTTTGTGGACGGATATATGAGTAGAAGAAGAGCGAAAAAGGTATGGATGGACTGCGTGAAAAATAATATGTGCGTAAAAGGTGTGAATTATTGAGGGGTCGTTGCAGTAGACTGTTTCATATTCCTTTTTATATAAATAATATTTCTTTTAATAATCCAATTGCTAATATGTGTCGCTCATACAATACTATTACTGGCTGTGTCTCCTGCTGTGCCGATATCAACATAGACATATTTCATCTTAGTCTGAGTAAATTTCGTAATTTAGTTTATAAACACAGATTCTCTCATTAATTAAAATATAATTAAGTTAGCATACTCGTATGGGATTTCATGATTGTATTTATTACGCATAGATGTGCATGCATATATATTTTGGATAATATAGCAGACAAAAAATAAACTACACATTGTAATTGTAAACATAGTTACTTATTATCTGTAATGTGTGTCTTATAAATAAATAAATAAATAAATGAATACTGAGATGACATTTGACAGGAGAGAGTTGAAAAAGAAAACATGTTGTGCCAACCCAACTTAGGTGGGATAAGGGTAATGATGATGATGAATCTTCCTCGCAAATCACTCTATCTTTTAATGAAAACCACATGAAAATCCGTTCAGTAGTTTTTGAGTTTATACGATGATAGAAACTTCCATGGGCGTTAGAGAGTTAAATTCTAAAATTGTAAATAGCCCAGATGGGAGAAGGAAACAATTTTGCTATAAACTAAGAGGAATTGATTATACAGTGAGTAATAATTTTGTTTTACAAATAAATGCCATTTATACGTTTTTTTAAATACTTTATAGGATTTAGCACTTGCCCACAATCTCATCTCATACATGTTAAATGACGATTTGTTCCAAGATGGTAAACATGCTAAATCTAGAGGGGATCTGGGCTATTAAGTGCAGCCACTGGAATACATCAACGGGTGCTGGTCGACATATTTTCAATTTAGGAGTGGTAGCTAGCTAGGCATATTTAGAAGAAACCCTACTACCATTTTTGAAGGTGGTGGAGACATGCTGAAGCTATTACTGGTTTCAGCATGAATGTATCGACTCGCCCGAGGTACTACCACCCGACCCACAGAAAACCGACGTGAAGTAACAATGTTTGCATTGTGGCGTTTCGTTTGATCAGTGAGAGCGCCGGAGGACCACCTGCCCTTCCCTCGCCATTCCCGCTACCCCTTCTCCTTCCAAACAAACACAGGCTCGCAACGCACTTGCGACTCCACTGGTGTTGCTAGTGTCTATAGACGGCGGTGATCACTTAACATCCGCCTGTTCCTTTGCCTCATATGATATAAAAAAATGCTATAGATTCATCACAATGTTTCACCGAATTCCTCGACTCAGTTGCAAGAATTTGAACCTATATCGATCAAGCCATCATCGCTTTACTAAGCCATTCTCCTAACAATAGCTCTGTAGAGAAAAGGAAACAGTTTGCTATGAGCCGAGAGAATTACTTTACAACGAGTAATAATTTTGTAACCCAAACGAATTTCACTTATATTATGTGTTGCATACTCTTTTATTATAATTTTTTTGTAAACAGGTACTTCACTATAATCACATACGTTAAAGTGATAAATCAATGGAAGACAATGGCGCATTTTTTTATAATATATTGTGTATTTTATTGCCAATATTAAATTATTAAATATTAATTAAAAGTATGCGATACAATACATTAGTACAAAACGACGCTGTTATGTTATTACAAGTACTTATAACTCATTAAAGGTAATATATCGTAAACTTACAAAAATATATTATTAAAAAAATTCTCTAATTCAAAATATGGACCGCAAAACTATCAAAAAGCTTATTAAAAATTGATGGATTCCTACATATGACCACTGCCACCTAAACTAGGTTATCTTGTGTCTCAGGTGGCAGACTAGAAAGAATATAAATGGCACTCAATTATGAATATCGAAATATACCACTACATTTTCTATTTGCAATTGGTAGCTAAGATGACTACTGCAGACATTCTGATCAACATGTTGTTTGGTTTGGTGCAAGCGTAGTCCCACACGTGGGACAGTTAGGATAGTTCACAATATGAATTATACCGTATTTCCGAGGTGGGATAAATCAGTCGAGACTGGTTGCGAATTAAATAACGGATCTCACGGCGTATGGGTGTGTTGAGACGGGGCAGTTTACTTGAGATATTACTTGTATCAGTAATAATTGCAACAACAATTACGAATGTATATGATTTAAAATTTTAAATGTAAACGCTTTTAATTTAAATAAGTTAACAAAATATTCTTGAAGTTTTAATTTTTTTCATAAAATTTGTTCATAAATGTATTCTGCCAGCCAAGATTGAAAACGAGAATCTCGCTAAAGAAATAGACACATATACGTTGACTCCAAAAACATACACTTCCTTCTACGCAGTTCGCTAAAACATGACTATCTGCTAAAGAAAGTGACAGATATCCAGACAAAAAAGCAAAAAAAAATGAAAAAAAAAATGTCTTTGGATAATATATTTTAACTAGCGGGCCAGGCGGACGTTGTCCCGTCATGACAATAAAAAAAACCTTGACAAATTATATAACTAAACCTTCCTTATGAATCAATTTATTTACTGGTAAAGACCGTACGAAAATCCGTTCAGTAGTTTTTGAGTTTATTGCGAACAGACAGACAGACGCGGTAGGGGACTTTGTTTTATAATATGAAATGAAATAATTCATCAAACAGGCATTACATATATGTGATAATTAATTAACAATTTAAAACGGAACATAATCTTAAGTAGGTGAGATTATCTTGCCCAGATTAATTATTGTTAAACTAATATATTGCCGCAGGTAGTGCCAGGCGTCATTTAGAAGCAGTGTCTAGTTTTAGGATTAATTGCAAATTAACGATTTTTGAGTTTATCGCGAACAGACAGTTGCAACGGGGAATTAATTTTTAATTTGCGGGCCCGGAGACGTTGCCGGTTTAAAAAATTTATTTTATTTAAATATATATTAACAAATTATATACTAAAACGTTCCTCATTAATCACTCTATCCACCGGTGAAAACCGCATGAAAATCCGTTCAGTAGTTTTTGAGTTTATCGCAAACAGACAGACAGACAGACGCGGTAGGGGACTTTGTTTTATACTATGTAATGATAGTGAAATATGTCATACATGCTTGTGATCTTAAAGCTTACACTGTAATTGTATGTTATAATTAATAATATACCATTTTACCTAATGCATTCTTTACGTTGATGTGCGAACTATAAAAAATGAAAGAGAAATATGTAGAAGGAGAAGGATTTTATAAAGAATTCCCATATATTGCTTTATTCTGTAACCCAACAATCGATTTCCTTTATATCCTGTTTGAAATTACCCGAACAGGAATCGCGTCGAGGAAATTGTCAATATTAAACCATTCAACACTTATTGATAGGTAAATTAATTGAAAAAAAAAAAACGCCTTCGATTTCATATCAGTACGATACACAAAGTTCAACAAGAACTCTTATATACATATAATACATGTGTACTGTACATACACAAACAGGATAATAATCGTTTAAATGACAGGGTTGAACCATATTTGTTGTGCAAAATATTATATGAAATAAGTTATTGTTAATATGCATGTGGACCTGACGCTTAGTTTAAAATTAAGCAGCAAGGGCCACCTGAAGCGATTAGTCGGCTTGGGGTAAGTGTAATATGAATAGAAAGCATCAGTAGGATATCATATGGGATATTTGATTATCTGTAGTGCTTGTAATTTCAGCCTCCTCAGGTGTTTGTCGAGGTTGACTAAAATTAACCCATTAACGGATATCACTAATGTTATTCGGTTTATTTGATACATTACAATAGTATAAGAATGTTATGTATTTAACTATTTTTCTACAAGTTCTACCGCTTAAGAGACACTATATAAGGAGAACAATACGACATGAATATAATAAATACTTTTACGTAACAATTTTACTTAACTTGTATTATATGCAGCATTGTTCGTTATTTTTATGAATACTAACTAATACATTACAAAATAAACTGCAAGTAATGTAATATATAAATAGAACTGAATTATCTATTGTTAGTTTCATATAATCTTCGAAACGACAGACCCAATTTTAACAAGATTTTTTTTTGTAAAAATTATTTTCATCCAGGTTAAAAGTTGCCTTTACAATCAGTAATTATAAACTTTAATAGATATAAAGTAATAACTTGAATTAAATTATAAAAAGAAATGTTAATATCTGGTAATTGTAATTTTATTCTCTGCAATTCAGTTTGTACTACAGAGATTTAGTATGTTGTGTCCTGCGGTCTCACTGCTGCTAGCTATTTATCAATGAACCACTATTGATGGTTGCGTGGTTGCATTCATAAATATAAGGCGCGGGAAACAAAAACAAAATGGCGGAGCGACTTAATGGCGACAACTAGCTCAGCAGGGCTGCCAACTTAAAAGCATACGTTTATTCTACACAGAATACAAAAAAACGTCGAGGTACTCATAAGGAGTGCCGATAGAAGTGAAATCTCAAAATAATAAAATAACTGTGAACTATTTTGAATTTTGAAATTAAGTATAATGTAAAATACAATTTTTAAACTTGTCAATTTGTATATTGAAATTATTGTCATTATTTTCACATCTATTGGCACTCCGAGCAATAATTATATACATTTTTAGTTATTTACACGGGCCGCATTACTATGTGTCGCTAGTCTGACGGTCGGTCACATTTACGACAATGTCATGACGCGTTCAAATCATAAGTTCATCTCTTACAAAAAAAAAATCAGTTCAACACGTCGAAAGAAGCTTTCACTTCAAGAATACTTGTTTTAAATTTTATTCCCTTAGTAATTAATATTTTTTCAAAAATCTTTACCTCCGTCGTAATTTGAAACAGAAGTGAACAGTTAATCCTAAAAGCGATATTAAAAAAGACAAACATATAGATCTATAGGATTTAATGTACGATAGAATAAGATGGAATACACTATACAGTGTTATGTACGACGTCTCCTCATTGTATAGCATTATCTAATACTTTTTCTGGTCCGAACGTTGTACATGTGGATGTCTGCATATTTGTATGCACCTACGTATTACTGAGGAAAAGATGTTATAACCAGTTATATTATTCAACTGTATCGTTTATAAATGTTATTATAATTAAGGATTCACTTCTACCGCATGTGAAGATCACAAACGTTTTCTCTTTATTTCCGTTAGGTTCACTAGCTTTCATAGTCTTCAAATTTTGTATCTAACTTTGTTCCTCAATATTGTTAATGATCGCATATTGCAATTTTGTGTTACGTTCTAAATGTTTATATGAAAAAGTGTGTGTGAAAAATCTTTTCAAATTTTTTATCTTTCGCCTTATATCTCGCGTTTGTAGAAAAAACGACACTAACAATAGGAAAAAGGTATTTAATACATTGGAAGTTTTAATACAAAGAAATACAAACAACAAATACAAAGAAACAAAATGTTGACTATAGCTAACTTCAGGGTGTCGGTTTTTCGTGACGCGCGCATCGTAAAAATTTACTCTCATCATTTTTCCCTAACGCGACAAAAGAAGTATAATTTCAAGAACTCAGTTGGATAGTCACATCTTGCAATAAAATTCACGTAAGTATTTTTCCATGTTTCCTGTCATTTTTTAAAAGTTAATATTTACTGCTGTAAACTGTGAATTATATTACTGTATGATCCTCAACCCTGTCATAGTAGAAGTCACAGCAATTAAAACGAGTTTAAAATCTCGTTTCGCTGACAAATTACAATAAATAAGAATACTTAAATCTAACTTGCATGTAATTTAAGTTTGTGCATTAGCTAGACTTGACGCGCAGGCATTTAAAACATCTTAAGTATTAAAATGGCTTGTGTGCAGTGATAAAGGAAAAATATGCAACCGTACTGATTGATGCATTCGACTAGTTTATAATAAAAAAGGCACTATTCCCATCCACCTGTGTTTGTGCTTAGTTTTGCGAAGCTACAAAATCTATTTTGATACAGTATTCACTGTCATTTGAAGAATTACTTACGGCTGATTAACATAAAGTAGTGATCGGAATTCGACCATAATTAATTATTATTTTAACATTATTGTTTTAGCAAGAGTATTATTTTGTTACGTGTACAAATATGTCATTATGTATTCATTTTCATCTTTCGATTCATATATTCGTTGGTATGAAAAATAATTGAGTATATGTTTTTGTCTGTCGCTATGAACTTCTGTCGGTTCGCTTACACTGTTTACAGTAATTATTTCATGTAGGGTAAAAGTGAAATAGTTGACCTACTAGGGTAGATGCCCACATGATTTAAATTTAAAAACGCAATACGATTATAAATTATATTAGCTGATCCCCTCTCCTTCTGTATCCGCGTTTTATGTTTTTATTTGCGGTAAAACATGTATACAAAAGTTAATTTAAAAAAATTACAAAAAGAGTTAATGGAATCAAAAAAAAATTGTGTCCTATCTACGAAAAATTACGCATCGGAATAATTGGAATCGGTCATAGTCCCATATCGATACGCTAAGTAGTTTTGCCATGATTAAGTCTCAAAGACACTGTATTCATTACAAGACTCATATCTGACTATTCTCTTTGCCCGAAATGTGTTTAAAAAGGAATTAAAAGTTTTTGCTCGAGTATTTAATATATAGAGATATTTTAGATTTTATTTTATTTACACAATACGGTTGCGCCCTTCGATCTTCATTTAAGTTTTGCGTTGTTTTATTTCTCGCCGAGGTCCGACGCAATCCTCTTTTTAATTGTTCTGACAGTTATAAATGAGTGAAACAAGAATGAAGAAACCCTTAATCGGCTTATCTTTCCATTTGCATGCACGCAATGTTCTCTCTTTATGATTAAAATATATAAATTATAACGCGTCTGTGTCAGATATACTATAATATGATAAGAAACTAAATAAATAAACCTGTGTCTGAATTAGTCATTTACTTATAAGATATTTTTCTATTCTTATACTGATTTAATATGCATGAATTGAATACTAGAAAGGATTTTTTTACGGGATCTTGGTCTGTTATGTAGTCGCTTTTATATTTTACTCATAATCTTATGTTATTTGACTCTTTGCTATTAGCTTCTGCCCACGGCTTCGTCTGCGTGGAATAGTTAATTTGGGCTAACTAACACGCAGCGGAAGCTCTCAAAAATAAAACGATTCCCCGATTTTGAAAGATTCTACACTGGTGCTCCGCTCCTATTGGTGTTAGCGTGATTATATAGCCTATAAACTGTCTCGATAAATGAGTTATCTAACAATGAATTTTTCAAATCTGACCAGTAGTTCCTGAGATTACCCCCTACAACCTCACAAACTGATTATTGATGGTATTTTACGTGATAATAACCGTGATAAATACGTGAAAATAAACCACGGAGTGACGATGATTGTTCCGACCGATTTCGGCCATGGCGACCACTAACTTGCATCAGGCTAGACCTCTCTATCGCCAGAGGACTTTTGCGTACTCGGAGTCCAGAAGTAGAAGCGGTCAGATGCGCAGGGTATATTAAGGTGTACGCGCAAGACACAGGTGCACATACTCGTCTTTGTTCTTCTGGACTCAGTAGAACGGGGACCGTTACGACCGAAGGAGGACTCAGACAGATGGTACAGTATCTCGGTAAGAAAATACAAGGGGTCAGTACTATCTCCCTTAATCGCCTTTCACGACACCCACGGGAAGATATGGGGTGGTGCTATTCTACTCTGCCGGCACCACACGGCACGGTTAGATCGGCACGGAGTATTAATTCTGAGAAGCCACAAAAACTGCCTAGAACGTTCTTACACGGAGGAACACCATTTTGTAAGAAAATTGAAATTATCGCAAAACATTTGTAATATTATTAACCTACTCGATAATGGCAGTAGTAATCTGGAAGATTGGTTGTCAAAAATAAGATAAAAAAAACTAGAAACAGAGACAAATTGATAATCCTATGTTACAGGCTCAGTTAGACCAGTATTTTTTCTAGGTAATAGTGTTAGGCTCTACAACAAAGTTTCAAAGCATATTTCTGATTTGCAGGACTGTAAGTACAAGCACCATGGCAAAAGAGTTTTGATTTCTGTAATCCGCAAGACTCTTGCAAGACATATTCCGTGTTATTACAAAAATGTTAAATACGCATTGAACTCTTACTTTTAAAAAGTTTGTTCACAAAAGAGTGTGTTATCCTTGTTCACAGATGGACATTATTTTAATTTAAATATTCTCTAATACTTGCCTAAGTTGACAGTTCTTATTCTATTGTTGTAATTGTCTGTACCTCTATTTGCCGGCAAAAGAAGTTTCATAGTAAATTATGAATTTCGTGGGAATAATTAATTTAGAAGTAAATAAATTAAACAATTTTAGACAATCACAAGTAAATCATAACTACTACTATTTGACACTATTGACATCTGACAGTGTATATAATCTGTCATTATACTGTTGTTCCACCTTACGCACTTGACGTAACATATAAATCTTATAAATTGCTTATTTTATACATCATTCTCTTTTAACTAAAATATCACAATAATAATAACTAATTTAACTTATAATAAGTAAATTTTCTTAATGAAGATCTGAACAAAAATATTATTCATAAATTGAAATTGTTTGCAAAATATCTGTATGTAATGGAACGTTTTTCAATGACGAGATCGAATTGAACTGCCATTCGGAGTTGCTTGCATAAAAAACTTAAAATCAGATGTTTAGCTAGAGACCTCTTCGACACGCTTTTGTTATAAAATATTTTAAACGTGACTTCAACTAAATTTTAAATTTTAGGCACTGTTCAGTAAAACTTGTGTTATACCGGATTGTGATTAATCTCAAGGCGTCCATCAGAATTTTAAATTTATATACCTATTTACAGTTCACCCTACGACTTTAGTTTTTGTGATATTGCCTTTGTAATAAGTTAATATGTTTAAAAAACTATCTAAATGTCCAAAATAATTCAGAACACATTATAAGTTCGCGAAATTTAACGGTATACTGTTAGCGAAAAGAATACGCATATAATATAGTATCTTTAGAACTCGTTTACCGCAACATATTATTATCGGTGAATGAAGGAAAAATTTAAAAACAAAAAAAAATAATATCAAAATTAATCATGAGACGCGGAACTGTATCAAACCATATATAAATCAGATTGACCCGAAATTATTCAGCTTTCGGCAAATTTCGACCGTTAAATATCGTTTCGTTGTACATACAATAAAAAAAAAACTGCATAAATTCGGGTCACGTTTTCGGGTTTCCTCTCTCATGTCCCGTAAGAGAGACCTCGTTCGTTGCTTGTGCATTGTTCTCGTGAGAGATAAAGTCCGAAACAAGCTCATGTGCTTAATTAATCACTTTTGTTCTGAGCAGAATACCGTAGCAGAATTTCTGCGATGTACATTCTATTTCGTATACATTCTATATATTATTCTATATCCTGATGACACTATAACATGACGGTAGGATTTTTTCTAAGTGTGCCTAGCTAGCTACCACCTTTAAGTTGAAAATCTGTCGCCAGCACCTGTTGGTATGTTCCAGCAGCGTCACTTGCGTGCTCACACGTGCTCAAACTCTAAAGCTTGTTCGAGTTTGCTGAATTTGTTTTTATACGATTAGAGGCAAACGAACATGTGGTAAATCTTACCTTATAGTAAGTGATCACCGCCGCCCATAGAAACCTGCTACATGACAGAAATCAAAGATGCATTACCGGCCCTTGTAAAATAAGTCGGCTCGTTTCTTGAAGGTTTGTAAGTTATACTAGATCGGTAGCAGTACATACGCATATGTATAGTACAGCGTTTTCGAGTGATTGACATTATTTTTCCTGCAGTTCAAATCTAATAGAAACGTTTGTCGTCAAATGTCTGTTAGTATGTTTCGATAGCTGTATTTTAAGCAAGTCTTTGTATGCCTATTACACGTTTATAAGCACTTTGTCAATTCAATTTTACTGTGATTTAATAACCTACCATCCAGTGATTGAAATTTGAACATATTAAGGAATAAAACTTTTGTTTTTATCTATGGGTATTATTATCTGTATTAAATATTCCACAGATATTGTAGCTTGTAAGGAGCGTGGTATATATATAAGTATAGGGTAATAAGTTAGGGGGAGAAAAAAGAAAATTTGCCTAAAAAAAGAGGGGAAGAATGAGGACTTGTTTAGGAAAATAAAAAACTAAAAAAGCGCGTTCACCGTACATTAAGTCTGCCGCGCCGCGTTGCTTCTGGTGATTGGGTGAGAACCGGTGTTTTCAACACTCTAGACGACACAGTGTTTACCTCCACTCCTTTTTGTCACACAAAAAGGTTACGTATCAAATATCAAGCTCTGCCATAAGATGTTTTACTTTAAAAAAAATTCGTTGACAATCAGTTCTCTGTTTTTTCGTCTCTGTTCTTTACCTGAAGAAGGTACTGAAATGTTTTACTTCACCTATTTATATGTAGATAACGAATTACAATAAAATATTTAATAACATTCCCATACTTTTATTGAAAACTAGCTGACCCGTGCAACTTCGTCTGCACCAAATCGGTTATTACCGGTTTCAATTGTATTTTTAAACGCAAATAATCTTAAAAAAACTGAAACCCTATTGCAGCGTTATCCAGCACTTCCAATCGTGAATCCAAACTATCCAGGGACTCACTCAAACATATACCCAGTTGGTATGTGAGAAATATTTTAAAATAAGCCTATAATCTGTTCGCAGCATTACCTAAAGTAGTGTCATCAAAGTGAAGATCAAAACTAACTTACATATATTGCCGATAAACGTCTTCCCAGTACCCCTTGTAACTTCATCACGTAACATACTGTAAAAGTTGAACTTTATCTACATTAAATTTCCATTTTGTTTTAGTTGTTTATTTTATAAGAATTTGTAAAGTATACGTGAAATCTGCATTCAATTTTAATTTGGTCACATTTATTTTACTTTTGACATACAAACCACCCTTTTACTGAGATTCTGAACTTGGGATAATATACTTTCTAACAGTGAAAGAATTTTTGAAATCGGACCAGTAGTAGGTACCAAGCATTCCTCGAAAACAAAACTTTACCACTCATTATAATATTAGTATAAATACAACATAGTAACTGCAAACAGTAGTCCAGTGAAGCTGTTAAGACCTTGCTAGGTCAATAGCGTGGTCAGTTCGAGAAAAAAAAATAACTGCATACACCTCAACTGATTTATTTTAATCTTAGATTCACAAACCTGAACCCAACTACTTCAAGACTCAACAACATTTACAAAACTAATTTTATCAAATATCGAAACAACACTGATAGAACTCTAATTGAGATTCATCTTCTACAATGCAATGTAACTATTATCTAGGTTTATGTTTTAGGAAAAAATCTTGTCACTTTTGTTTAGCAAACATTTTTTATACAATAAAATAAATGTAACAACATATAAGTGACAGTTTCGTTTACACATATTTTTTTCATATGAGGTTGATAATTACGCATAGAAACGTCATACTGCCGTAGCTCAGTTATAACGTACTGGACATTATATGGTCCGCCGGAGCCGACGGTTCGAACCCCGGCGATCTTTTTTTTTGGTATTTTTTTTAAAGTAGCTTAGGGAAATATAGCTTATCTTTTTAGCTAATCTGTCTGCTATATATAGCACAATGAAAATTTACCAAAATCCGTAAAAAATTTCATTAACTACAAATTTTTGACTTTCGTCCGTTTCCTGGAGAATCTTTGCGTTTATGAGATAAAAAGTATTCTAGATGTAACCTTGTAATATTAGTTATCACTGTGCAAATTTCGTAAAATTGGTTCAGTACTTTAGAGTGGTACGTGTTCAAAGGGACAGACAAACAGGCAGATCCTGGAGAATCCCTTGCGTTTTATGAGATAAAAAGTATCCTAGATGTAATCTCGTAATATTAGTTATCACTGTGCCAAGTTTCGTCAAAATCGGTTCAGTACTTTCAGAGTGATGCGTGTTCACAGGGACAGACAGACAGACAGACAGACAGACAAAAATTGTAAAAAGATTATTTTTGGCTTCTATATCGATAACAAAGTCTACCCAGATAAAAATTTTCAAAAAATATTTAATGTACAGATTTGACCTTGCTACAGTTTTATTATAGTAATATATTTTATTATAGTTATAAATATTTAATTAATCGCATCCACAGTATTTAGTTAGGATTTTAACACCTATTTCTTTGTATTCCTATCAGGAAAATAACAGTTTCCCGAGACAGTAAAATACTTAAGGAACACTAGATTGACGTCCATTAAAATTCCCAACAAATCACGTATACGGACGTGTTATGGCGTAATTAGAACCACGACAAATGCCTAGAGCGAAGTCCCTATATCGCAAGTTGCAACTTTGTGAGCCGATTCTTGTACTTTCGAGATTCTTTCGAACACTTATTTCGTACGTTCAGTAAGCATAAATATCGAAGGTTATAAATACCGGTTATGAAGTGCAATGGATAGTTTACTTTATAGCTTATTCAAATATCACTCAATCCATATATAACGGATGCAAATTAATAAAATTGACATATTGTTTGAAAGTAAAAAAGTCAATCAAAAATTATTGAAGTAACCATTGCAATTTTTTATGTAAGTTCATCTTTTAATAACTGTAGTATTATCCAGGAATTTATAAAAATCCATTTTTCTGACTTGTATCCTTAAAAATATTCAAGAAAAAGGACAGAAAATCAGTTACATGTAATAATGGGCTTCTTATATTATACTACATTGTAAGATGGTTTATATCTATCAAATAATAGAGTAAAACTGCAACAGTTGTCTTCAGCTTTATTTCGAGCTACGAGACATATTTTTATTTTCATACAAGTGTTATAAATATTCTTTATGTCTTCCTAATCATCACGTTGTGTTTGTTCCATTTAAGTTTATTTTTATATACATGCAAGATTTTTTTACAATAGATACACAATAATCCATACGGGTCGTACACATAAAAATTACCCATACGTCATACGAGGTTTCTCACCTTACGTCAATAAGGGTTACACAATATCTATTAATATGAGATTTTATAACAATAAAAATCTCGAAATCTTCAGAATCGGACAGCGTTGGTGACCAGTTGCAACTCACTGTGTGGGACACAAGAAACTCTATGAATAAAATTATTGTGACCACCCGTTGTGGAAATTATGTTGCTAATAAATCTACTATAATGTTCATAATGTTTGATGCTTATGAAGAATTTATATTTGAAGTAAACTAATATCATTAATTACTAAGCTTAAAATAAAATCATAAGTATAAATCTTCTATACATATAATAAGAATGTAAAAAAAATTGATGCAGGTGTCTAGAAATAAGTAATAAAATACATTTCAATCATTTTTAGAAATGTCTCTCTGTCTGTCTGTCTGTTTGCATGGATACGGAACACTGTTAAAGTACTGTGCTCATAAATAAACCTCAAGAAAGTCAGAATGCATATCTTCGAATAACATTTAGTCTTTGTTTTATTAAAATCGGTTTGGTCTATTAAAAGCTATTGCAATTTTAATGACTTATGTACGAGAGAAAAGTAGATAGTAATTAGAATTAATAATTAAGATGTCTTTATTAGTCACCGTTTTGTACATCAAGTTCCACGCGGACGAAGTCACGGGCACAGTTAGTAGTAAATAAATCATGAAATTTATTCATAGATATTATTCTAACGGAAGCATTTTTTAGTACAAATTAGTCATTTAATTAGAAAGAAAACAAACTATACTAATTTGTAACGTTTAAAGATAATGCCTTAACACGATAATAAGACAGGGCAATATTTCTATTCACTACAAGATATTGTTTGGACGGTAGCGCGACATGTCGCTTGGGGCGGTCCTGCCGCGCGGCGGATACCAATTACTACTGCCCGATCCCGTGCTTGCCCGAACTCGCCCGAGGGATATCATGATAGACATTAATTGTTCTTGATGCTTTAAAATTCTTATAATCATTTGTAATTATAAATATCAAGATTTTTAGTGTATATGTGTGGACTGACTTGTTTTAATCTTTTGATATAAAATAATAACTTATTGAGCCTACACTTGAGCACAGCCTAAAATACTAGGTATTGTAGGTGGGCGCACTAAGGAAGGATTTTTGTAAATAAAACCATTAAGGTGGTAAAAATATGAATATGAAGATTAATAATAGGTGTAGTAAAAAGCAGTCCATTATTTTTCCAATAGATGGCTCTAGGTATCTGTATCTCGCGATGCATAAGTTCAATCGGGTTCCACTAGATGGTGCTAGAAATTTGTTTTTAATTTTATAGGTGTTTTTAAATCAAATAGATGGTGGTCTAATAGATGGGCTGAAAATTTGTATAATATAAATAAAGATAATACATTAGCCAAAGGCAGTATGATCAAATTATCGCATTTAGTTCAGAAATAAAGTATTATTTCCGAGGGATAGCGCAAATCTATATTAACGAAAGAGAGGTATAGGTGGTAAAGCCACGCTGTAGTTATTACTGATTTCAGCATGAATGGGCCGGCTCGCTCGGGGTAGTACCACCCGACCCACAGAAACACCGACGTTAAGTAACAGGGCTTGCATTGTTGCGTTTTGTTCGGTCAGTGAAAGCGCCGGAGGCCCACCTACATCCCCTCACCTCGTCCCCTCCTCCAAACACAAGCTGGCAACGCATGATCACTTAACATCAGGCGCTCTCACTGACCGAACGAAACGCAATAATGCAAGCACTGTTACTTCACGTCGGTTTTCTGTGGGTCAGGTGGTACTACCCCGGGCGAGTCGACCCATTCATGCTGAAACCAGTAATAGCTTCAGCGTGGCTCTAACACCTCTAGAAGCTATTAAGCTTTTAAGATAGCAGAGGTTTGAAATCACGCGTAATAAAAAATAATTGTTTGGTTGATGAATTTCATCAATTTACCTTTATTTTGGAAAAAAAAACAATCGAATATGATATGTGTCTTAATAGTTTGGACATTGATGATGGAACCTTACATCTTATATTAGCCAACAAAAATATCGAGTACTCAAATTGGATATTAGCAATAAAAATTAATATAATCCTGTAACATGTATTAAACCGCAAACTCGTTAATGCTAGGATATAAAATCTTGGGCTAGAACAGAGAATGAACGATAAAATTACAATTGGTATAATATTAAGGCTCGTGACATCGCCGACAGAGGGCGTAGTAAAAAACTCATTTTATTTGTACTCGGGACAGTAATACCGTTCTGGCGGACGACGATTAAGGACTTTAAGGTACGGCCCTATATTTAGTTTTATGGCATCGAATTAGTCTAGGTTGTTGACACGTTTTTACTTACGGCATCTGTCGATTTAGATTAACATAATTAGTAAGGAAATATAATACAGCAAAGATTTAGGAGCTTAATTACATTATCTTATTAATCTTTTTTACAATAATTTGTTGACAATATTCGTTTTTTTTTCTTTCCAACAATGTGTAGGTAATATATACTTTAAATTTGATACAGAATTATGATTATTTAGAATTAAACTTTGAAATATCTTTTTTATTACATCAAATTATAGATTATAAAAAGTTTAGTTTAGATAGGGAATTATATATAAATGACATTGAAGTATCTGTCATTTGTCCGGGATAGTCATCGAAATTGCTGAATCGATTTTGGCGTGGTTTTTATTCTGTAGGACTTTTCTCTGAGTATAGTGTAGGCTATATACAAAATTAAACAGAAATATTTGAAAATCAGTAAAATGGTTATGGAGGTTTAACGGTAATGACAAATTTTCAATTAAAAAAAAATAAAAAACAACTTACAATTAATCCAGGTAAATCGCATAGTTCCCTACAAAACCGCTTTCACGTGAATAATTTCACGGGTACAAATGTACACGGGTTGTGTACAAACAAAAAATTAATCTTTTACTTACAATGTATCTATATAGTGAATATTGATTTATAAGTTCACGTTTTATTGTAAAGATGAAGCACGTGGCTTATATTGAAAATATGTAAATTCGTAGAACTAAAAGTCACTTTTATTCTTATTATCATTTTATACACAATGAAATATATGATAAAAGCATTAGCCATTAATACTCAATGGATATTAAACCGACTCGTTTCATTACATAACAAAGTAATGAACTATGTTTAAATTTAAAAAATAGGATAAAGTAAAAAATGTAATGACCTAGCTCTCCGACTGCACCCGAAGTATTGTTAAAACTCATAGTAGCTACAAACTAATTATCAATAAAATATGCCAGTTCAACGGACACCGGCGACAAGCAAACTTTTATATTCACATATAAGTACCGTCTTTATGATACGAGAAGAATTTGTCGTGGAAATTAAATAATAACATGATACTGGTGCGTTTTATTATACAAGTTTGCGAGTAGCATTTGTTAGCGACTGTACGGCCTTTTTAAATGGCTGTTATATAGTTAAGTATAGTACTATAAAGATTGGAAGTTTGTTAGAATTCCATAAAAAGTTAAAACTTATTCTTCGATTTGAAAATAGGCATATGTCTTTTTTTAGCTTTTCCTAGATCATTAATCTTTTGTACCCACCACCTTTACTAATTTTTGGTTTTCGTAATACTCAAAAGTCATGACGCTGTGCATTCATTGTAAACCCAGAATGTGTGGTCCTTGGCACCATAGAAGACTTAAAAATAATGAAAATAAAAACTATGCTTAATTGAGAGAGACGAACTTCTTAGCCTTCCATGGATTCACCGTGCGGGTGCCGGGTCCATCGTTTGGCAGAGGGAAAAACTCAGAGCAGTTCCCAGGACTTGCGACCCAGGTGTAGGTTTAAGGAGACCCTCTTTGAGATGCGCATCAACGCTCACCTTCACTGCTCGAGTTTCCCGCCCTGCCTAGCCAAATTTGGTAGGAACCTGTTAGTGCAGCCTTTGATACTCGTTTTAAAATAGAACTTACTGCAGTTCTCGACAGGCCAAGGTCCTTCAGAAGGTTGTAGAGAGATTTTGCTGGTATACCTCTCGCTTCTACTTCTACCGCGCCATGTAATTAAAAACATATTCTGTAATACTGTTACGATGTATTTGATAGATAAAACTTGTTTTTTGACATGACCTGATGTTAGGTGATGATCACCGTCCATAGATACTTGCAGTACCAGGGGAGTCGCAAGTGCTTTGCCAGCATTTGTTTGGGAGGAAGAGAGGGAAGGAGCGAAGGGGGAAGGGAGGATAGGTGGTCCTCCGGCGTTCTCACTGATAGAACGAAACGCAACAAAGCAAGCACTATTACTTCACGTCGGTTTTCTGTGAGAAGGTGATAGTACCCCGGGCGGGCCTACCCAGTCATGCTGAAATCAGTAATAGCTTCAGAGTAACTCTATTACAAGAACATTTCTCGGATTCAGGTTTTGTTACGATGTTTTCCTTAACCTTCAGCGAATAGAGTTGCCAATTAAAATTAGTAAATGTACGTTATTTCAGAAAAAAATCGTTGATACAGTTCGGGAACTACAGAGTAGGTGTTATTCGAACATGGACAAAGCTCAACCATCGGTTTCGCAATTGTCTTTTGGCATTGAATAGGTTAAAACGGATTCGAAGATTAATGAAATTATTTTCTCTCCTATCTTCTTATAAATTTCTTCTGTACGTGTGTAAGTCACTGAACTTCTCCTAAACGGCTAAACAGACTTTGATGAAAATTTATGTGCGTATTCCAGTGGACCCGAGAATGGTTTAGATTCACAATTGGACCCAGTAGGTGGCGCTGCGGTTGGCTTTTAGGATTTTTTTAAATTATCAAGGCAGGACAACATCCGCAGGGACCGCTAGTATTTATATAAATAAAATGTTAGAGGTCTGAATTTGTGGGCGCAACACGCAAAAATTACTTATAGATTTCGATCAAATTGTTATATACTTTATAGATAGTCCTTATCAAAAAAAATTGCAATTGATCTGATGCAACGGATAGTGATTCTATTTGATTATTGGATGCATGAGTACAAAATAACTTCTTCAACTACAAACAACTTTCGATTAACCTGCGGGCGTAGCATTAATAAGAAATTTCTATACACGACACTCGTGAGAGGAAATTTCTAGAAATAATACGATTCAAAATAGATATCGTACGTTATAAGTAACACGTACTACCGCATTACCTGGACAATTGAAAAGCAGGCGTATTCAATAAGCGAAGAACCAATAAAACAGAATCGCGACACAATGGCGGACCGGCTGTTGCCTGTCGCGCGGATTTATGGCTCGTCACTTAGACAATAAATAGTGATTTTCGCGTTTCTCTGCGAAGCACGCAATGACTGAGAGTGTAAATTGTTAGGATTTCTTTTATTATTATTTTTGAAGCGAAAACCTTTAAATCTTTTTTTATACCATAGGAGACAAACGAACAGGTCGGTCACCTGATGTTAAGTGATCACCGCCATCCATAGACACTAGCAACACCAGGGGTGTCGCAAGCGCGTTGCTAACCTGTGTTTGTGGGGAAGGGGAAGGGGTGGTGCGCTTCCGACGCTTTTTTTCCAACTGACTACGCTATTGACCAAGACCTTGCAAGACCTTGTAAGATCTTGCTTAACAGCTTCACCGGACTACTAAGGCAAGCGCTTAAGGCGCTCAGCCGATTTTATTTTGACAACTAGCTCAAGGGTGCGCGGCACACATCGGCTTTGGCTGTTGCCTGATACATGCAATTCGCGACCTATCTATTTTTTTTTTTTTTTTTACGTGGGGAAATCCCTTATGGATACACCACCCTCTCGGGGGAGAGGGTGAGTTATGTCCGACTCGCACGGACTAAAACCCCACGGTGTACGTCTGCCGCTATAGTTGGGGCGGCACGAGATCTCTATAGACTTCATCGTGCCGCCCCAGCGGTTGGCCCAGCAGCGAAATCGCCGCCACCGGGCCTCGTCTTGTTAGGAGACAGCCGGGTACACACCGGCCGTCTCCTCCGTCCGCCGGACCTGTGCAATGGAAAGATGGGCCCCCCGACCCATCTTCCCCGGTCCGGCTACAGTGGGAGGAGGCGGTCAAACTGACGCCTCCTCCTGCCCGTCCTCCGTTGGCGGAGACGGCCACTTTGAGGGTCTTGCTCACGGACCCTCTCCGCCGCCTCCTTCTGCGAGACGACCTCCTCGCAGAAGGAGGCCATTGCATTCCAGTTATCCTCACTACCGAGCATGGCCGCAACCACGCTCGGCAGTGAGAGATCTTGCCCTACCGCCGCAGCCAGAGTGCGACGTTGCTCCTCCCACGCAGCACACTCAGACAGAGTGTGCTGCGCGGTGTCCGGTTCAACGCCGCACTGATGGCATACGGCGGTCGGCTCCCTGCGCGCTATCCGGTGCAGGTACCAACCGAAGCACCCGTGCCCGGTCAGCACCTGCACCAGACGGAACGTCAGGGAGCCCCATCGTCGGTTGCACCAATCCGGCAGGACCGGGCGGACGGCGTCGATACTATATCTACCGAACTCCGCGTCCGCCAGGTCCTGCCTCCACCTCTCCATCTTTCTCCCCCTCTCTTCTCTTCTTTTAACCTCTATTTCCCTGGGAGCCAGAGGCTCCCCCATCCGCTTTTTAGCCGCCGTATACTCGTATACGGCGGCCAACACCTCCGCCTCTAACTCCCAGGGAAGGGAGCCAGCCAGTACCATGGCCGCCCCCGAGGACACCGTACGGTATCCTCGAATCACCCTCAGCGCCACAGTACGCTGCGCGGCTCGCAGCGCACGGATATTTGTGGCGCTGAGGGCGTCGACCCACAACGGTGCCCCGTAGGCGGCCATGGACTGTATGACCCCCATATAGAGGCGGCGGCAGGTGGCGCCCGGCCCCCCCGTGTTGGGGAGGAGTCGTCCGAGCGCCGCTGCCGCCTTGACTATGCGCGGTCCGAGCCCCTTAAAATGGGGCTCGAACCGCCAGCGTCCGTCCAGGGTGAGGCCCAGATACTTCATGTTGGTCCCCACCCTGACCCGGACGCCCTCCACACAAATGTGGGCCCCCGGAGGTGGCCCCCGCCGAGGCCCGTGAAACATTAAGGCCTCGGTCTTGTTGAGGGCCACCTCGAGGCCCAGCCTTCTTATGCGCCCGACCACGAGAGTCACGGCCTCCGTGGTCAGGCGCACCAATTCGTTGAATTCCCCCCCCCCTGGGCTACGACTAGGGTGTCGTCCGCGTAGCAGATGAGGCGCGCTCCAGAAGGGAGCGCGCCGCGGAGCACCCAGTCGTAGCCCATGTTCCACAGGAGCGGGCCCAAGGCCGACCCCTGTGGAACCCCCCGCGCCGTATGGCGTTGGACCATCCGTCCTCTAGCGTCCACGAAGGCGACCTCTCTCCCATCGAGGTACGCCTCCAACAGCCGCCGCAGATACGGGGGCACTCCGAAAAAGCGGAGCGCCTCCCGTATGACAGCATGCGGCAGGCTGTTGAAGGCGTTGGCGATGTCTAAGGACACCGCCAATACCCGTTCCCCCTGAGAGGTCGCCTCCGTGGAGACCTGTTTAAGGAGGGTCAGGGCGTCCAGGGTGGAACGCCCCGACCGGAAGCCGAATTGCGCGTCCGACAGGTTCGGCCCCACTTCCTCGAGATGCCGGACGACCCGGGAGGCGACGATCCTCTCGAGCGCCTTCCCGGTGTCGTCCAGCAACACCAGGGGCCGGTACCCTGACGCGCAGTCCGGGGGGCGGCCTGGCTTCCCTATTAGGCAAAGCCGCCCCGTCTTCCAGGGCTTCGGGAACTGTCCGGCCGCAAGACAGCGGTCAAACAGCTCCCGAAGCCACCCCCCTAGATGGTCCAACGCCATGGCCAGCACCCGACCCGGGACCCCGTCAGGGCCGGGTGCCTTACGTCCGGCAGTGCGGAGGCGCTCGATCGCCCTCCCCATCTCCGCCTCCGTAATTGGGGGAGGGTCAATCGGCGTCTCCTCTGACACCTGAGGAGGAGGCATGGGAGGAGGGAGGAGCTCCGGAGGGTCGGGGAACAACGCTCCCACGACCCTCTCAACCACCTCCAGCTGGAGAGTCTCCGTTGCCGGGGGCGCCTGGCCGCGGAATTTCTTCCGGGCCACCTTGTACGGGCGCCCCCACGGATCCCTCTCCAGCTCCTGGAGCATCTCCTCCCATGCCTGCTCCTTCGCCCGGCTGATGGCGACCTGCAGCGTCTTCCTGCAGGTTCTGTAGTCGCCATACAGCCGGGCCTCCTCCTCGGGGTCCCTGTTGGTCCGACGCCGGCGGCTGCGCCCGTACAGCCGCCGGGCCGCGGAGCAGGCCGCACGAAGCTCTGCGATTTCGTGCGACCACCAGTACACCGCCCTCCTCTTCGGGCGGTGTACGCTCCGCGGCATCGACGCGTCGCAAACCTCCGTAGAGGGGGGGGGGGAAAGGGGGGGGGGGGGAAAGGGAGGGGGGGGGGGGGGGAAGAGGGGGGGGGGGGGAATTCGCGACCTATCTGAGCTAACCTAAGCTAAGCTAACTGTTCATACATATATGAATTGTTGAAACATATATGTGTACCAAGCATACATACCTCAACAACTCTTATATATATTTCGTATCGGATAATATTCTAAACTATTTCAGTTTGATAAGGGAAAAAAATAAAACCCTTCCACTTGCATGTGTAAGCGTGTATGCGTGCACGTGTGTGGAGGTGATATCTGTAATGTTGTCGCAGTGATGTAAGATTTTGTGTCACTGTATCGCGCGAGCAGCGTACTCAAGGGCTCCACGCCGAGGAATCGGAGGAGGAGGCTTGAGCCGCCGCCGAGGGGGGCCTAGTCTGGTGTGCGGGAGCGAAATTTACCCCCAGACCACGGCGAGCCTCCGACGCTCTCGCTGACCGAATGAAATGCAACAATGCAAGTAATGCTACTTCACGTTGGTTTTCTGCGAGAGGGTGGTAGTACCCCGGGCGAGCCGACCCATTTATGCTGAAACCAATAATAGCCTCAGCGTCGCTCTACTACCTAGAAAATAGGTATCTTCTATAGGCGAGTTGAGCGATATTTTTAATACGTAAGCATTACCGGCCGTAATGCATTTTCACGGCTTGCGTCAGACCAGCGACACGTAATATAATGCCATGTGTACATGTCACATTAATATTTCGCAGCTCGTCATACGTTTGATTGATTAATAGACTTTATAAAAATATCTATAATTATTGCTCCGAGTGTCAATAGACATTGAAAACCACGCTAATGTTAATAATTTCAATAAACAAATTCTGAAATTTAAATACTATAATTAATATGAAAATTCAAAAGAGATATATATTTATTTAATTGTTTTGAATGTTTACTTCTGTCGACAATTTTTTTTTTCCCGATTCCATGTTTGAAATTATTCAAAGTTGCACCTTTAATGTTATCTTCTTCAACACTGACAAGGTTTAATATATACTATTGTCAAATATTATTAGGAAATTCAGTTCCTCTACAATATAATCTTTTAAGACTTTTCATAGTAGTTGATGCCTTATATTTTTTATGTACTAAGCTAATATTATAAATGCGAATGTGAGTTTGTTTGTTACGCTTTCACTCCTTAACTACTAATGAATACAGAAAAGGATATGCGATACTTTTCATCCTAAAAGCTGCTAGAAGCATCCTAGAAGCTATATTAATGCGAGCGATGCCGCCGACAAAAACTAATGTTGTTTTAAAAAGTATACTATGCCCTACTCTAGGTTTTAGGTTACTTCTGTTACAAATTTCATTGCGATCGACAAGTATCAGACAGCTTTACCTTTGTATATACAACTAGCTTCTGCCCGCGACTTCGTCCGCGTGGAATAGTTACTTTGGGCTAACGCTACCACGCAGCGAAAGCTCTCAAAAGAAGAAAAATACCGATTTTGAAACATTCTTAATTGGTGCTCCACTCCTATTGGTTTTAGCGTGATAATATACAACGTATAGCCTTGCTCGATAAATGAGCTATCTAACACTGAAATAATTTTTTATATTGGATCAGTTGTTCATGAGATTAGTACGTTCAAGATAATAATGTCTTCAGCTTTGTAATATTGGTATAGATATATGTAGATAATGTGGATGGATACAATTGTGCCTTTATTATTCCGTAACTTATTTTATAGATATCAGCAATTCCTGAGAGCCTATTATCCTTTCCATCCCGCTTTGGTGATTCACGTCCAAATGGTAACCGAGGTTTAGAAGTAAACTTCCATACATATAACTTTATATATGAAGATATAGATATAGATTATATATGAAGCTATAAGATATATTGTGAATAAAGCTATTTGTATCTATAATACAATGTAATTTTAAAAATTGTATACTTCATCTACTATTTGAAAAACGTCTCTATTATAGCTCAGCATTAGAGTACTAATTTACGGTTTCCAGGCAATAAACTGTATATTTTTTGGGCTATAGAAGTACCATTATAACTCTTTTGTCTATCGTAAGGAAGCAATACTTAAACTATTGTATTTCAATCTGAACGATAGATATAATTTCGAAATACGTGTATGTGTATAGAAAATGTTTAAGGCGTTTTGCAGCAGTTACAGCTAATCAGAAACTCACCTCTGACAGTCCTGTCTGTATCAGTTATATTTAGTGAGTGTTGATTTTTTTATAATTTGGTTAAATACTACCTGTGACCGCGACACCGTCCGCGTTGAACCTAATGTAAACAACAGTGACCAATAAAATCATCTGAATGTATTAAGTGCATTTACTTATCTAGTTTTCTCTCGTACTTAAGTCATGTTGTCATTAAAATTACAATAACTTTTCATAGAGTGAACCGATTTTAATGAAATCAAGACTAAATGGTACTCGAGGATATGCTTTATAATTGAGGTGAGGTTTTATTGTGAACGCAGTACTTTAGCAATGATGCATGTTCAAACAAACAGAAATTTCTAAGTAAGGTTGGAATGTATTTTATTACTTATTCCAAGACACCTGCAAGATTTTTTTTACAAAGATATAAAAGTAGAGACACGTTACATTTACATTTTTATTGTATGTATGTATTAAATATTAAATATGTGAATAAGTTAATATATTTTAATAAATTAACAATCAAATTATATTTGGATCAGTTTTTTATTATTTAATTGGTATAATTAAAAGAACTTATTTCGTCTTCCGTTCATGCAAGTCATAGAAAAATTAATTATGACTAATTAAGAATCAAAGAGTTTCGAAAAAACCGACTCAACAGTTCTAAACTGGAAATGAATTAATTCATAATTTGTATCGGTTTTATTTCAATACACAGTAACTTTGAGATATTTTTGCATAAACCCAATGTATATTTTAATTCATATATTTATTTATGATATTATGAGAAAACATTAATAAGCAAAAGTATTAAGTATATACTTTTGATCACACGACAAAAGTGAAAACTTGTAATAAATACATGTACATTAAATTTTAAACAAATTAATCAATGTCTAATCAATAAACATGAATAATATTTAAATACGCATAATCTGTATATTTAAATTACTATTGGTTATATATGAAACATTCATCTAGATATATAAAAATCCAATGTCATAATGTTTGTCCACGATGAACACCGCAACTGCTCAACCGATCTTCATGAAAGTTAACATTTATGTGTAATTTGATCCAACTTGAGAGATAGGATAGTTTATATTTCGATTAATGACCTCAATATTTTTTAATTACAAATTAAATGTTTGTCAATGTTAATTATTGTTATTAATTGTAAGTTTCATCAGTCTCGAACAGATGGCGCTTTAAATTAGTTTGTTGACAGCAAACTGTAGGACCGACTGTTATAGATATCACATAGATGGCGTCACGTTTTAATTTTGAATTTCTTTTTCACTACCTGAGCCACAGCAACCAGTGCCTGGATCAGCTAGTAATATTATAAAATACGTTATTACGTATACGCAAAAACATAATTACTGTAACGATGTAGTTACTCCTCAGATAGTAAGCTTGTTTGATGATATCTCGAACCGAGCAAACTCGATTCAGTGTCACCGACCCAATCGTGACAGTTCGCACTCGTTCACTCTTGAACGCGTTTAAATAAGTTTTCACTTCAAAACTCTAATACTATTTACTGTAGACTTTCGGGCCATGAACAACAAGTTACGTTGTAGGCGCTACGTACCACAAGGCACGTCGCTTCGACCATTGTGCTGCATATAAGGCTGGGTGAAGCGACGCTATATTTTTATACGATAGAAGATGCCATTGTGTGCTCAGTTATATTGGAAGGAGTTGTGTCTCACTGTGTCAGTGTGTTGCGATTAAACACGTGCGGTAGTTCATTTTATTTGGAATCTATACTAATATTATAAAGAGGTAATGTTTGTGAGTTTGTGACGTTGTGGCGTTGTAAGGGGTAATCTCAGGAACTACTGGTCCGATTTGAATAATTCTTTCAGTGTTATATAGCTCATTCGTCGAGAATGGTTATAGGCTATATATCATCACGCTAAGGCCAATAGGAGCGGAGCACAGATGAAAAATGATTCAAAATCGAGATGTACTTTTCTTTTTGAGAGCTTCTGCTGCGTGTCAGCGTTAGCCCAGAGTAGTAATTATTACTACGCGGACGAAGTCGCGGGCAGGGGCTAATATGAAATAAAAATGATGAGATTTTCTTCAACATTCATTTAGATTTAGAATGAGTTGATTAACATTTCTGGATAATATACATATTATTTTGCGCAGTTGGATAAAATCGTAAAGATTTATTTTCTATGGAGTGGATTTGTGGATTATTTTGAAATATTTGGCGTATATTGTTACGTATAACGTGACAGTTATTTCGTTATCGACTATAGTTGATTCTTGATTATTTTTCGTCCGATGGTCATCGTTGTTTTCGTACATTGATAGTATATAAACAACTTAATGCTTTCGTATATGATCATATTATTCTTACTTTTCGCCATAATTACCGGCTTGAAAAGATTACTAATTTACATGCGTTTAAAATATTTTACTACACAACACCCAACTCTTAACGGGCAAGATTTGATGACATGGTTAGACGGCTAGAAATACAATTATTTACTTATATGTTATAATGTATGTATGTTACAATTATGTACTTATAAATGTTTGATATTTTTTATAAAGTTTGTTTCTGACGTCATTAATTTCTTCAGAGATTTAAATGCTCTGTTTTTTTAATTTTGGCAAAGTTTTTATTTACGTTCTTTACTTGTTTTTCAGTTTTAAAATCACTTAGCTAACGTAAATTAATACGTAATTACATAATTGTCAAAAAATATAATATTACTTTAATTTTATTGATTGATATTATTCCAATAAATCTCATGCGTCATATGACGACTCACTTTTGTTTTAAGCTTTTCTATTATTTCAGATATGCTCCTCGATTTTATAGCATCGCTTTGTTGCGTAGGACACATCGAAACACGCAAATAACAGGTAAGCACAGTTAACTGTTACGCGTAAACGGTTCCGTGTCACAGACCGAGTTTAACTTAGAGCGATAGTTCTATTGAATTTGTTAAGTTACATTTCTTTCACAATTAATACATATTTTATACTGTACTAGTCGTGTTATATGGATCTGAGTGCTGTGGTATGAAAGAGATTACATGTGGCAGAGATGCAAACGTTAATGATGTGTTGTGTAACGAGAATCATCATAAGAGACTCACTGCAAAGCTGGAAGCTTCTTCCCGAAGAAAGGTATGGGCATAATCACCACGGTACGACGTATTGGCGATTTCAAACTCCGAAAAATCAACAATTCTATATATTCCCACATACAGTACTACAGTATTCCTACTAGAACATGTCTCAGGTTCAGGGTTCTTCACGATGTGTTTCTTCAACGTCAGCCGACAGTATTACAAATTCAAATTAGTAAATGTACGCGAATTTCGAAGAATTCGTTAGTACATGCCAGCGTTTGAAGCTGCGGACATCAGAATGATATAAAACCGATCAAACCAACTGACCAGCACAACTATTAATTAACCAGAATTAGATAAGATTAAAATTGAATATATCAGAGAAAGTCTGAAAATACCACCAGTGGCAGAGAAGATGCGGAATACCTAATAGATTAGCATGGTATGAGCACGTCTCGAGGAGAGATGAAAGTTATGTAACTACCTGTGATGTGATGTGATAGAGGACCGGAATGAAACCGCCATAAAGGCAATAACGTCTTTATATAAATAAAAAAAAAAAACAATAATAATAAAAATAAATATATATATAAAAAAAAACACCCAATAGATGCTCACACATACGATTTTTAACTTACACTTAAAAAGCGATAGCAAAAAAATGGTGCGAAACGAGAGTCAAAAAAAAAAAAAAGTTATGTAACTAGAAAGGTTTCGAGTATGAAGGTGGATATAGGAGTAGAGGAAGATCGAAAAAGGTATGGATGGATTGTGTGAAAAGTGATAATATTGAGATAATATCATACACGGGAGATTGGAAGAGGAAAACAGTTTTTACCGATCCTATTTAGGTGGGACCCTTATCCCACCTAAAGACCTAAAGACCACCTTCCCCTGAAGAAGACGATGATGGTGACTGTAGAGGTCGTTCAAAATTAATTAAAGATTTATTTCAGCGATTACAGGATATTGACGAATAATTAAGTAGAATTTCTTGTAGGTGGTAGAGCCACGCTGAAGCTATTATTGGTTTCAGCATGAATGGGTCGGCTCACTCACCACCCTCTCATAGAAAACCGACGTGAAGTAACAGTGCTTGCATTGTTGCGTTTCGTTAGGTCAGTGAGAGCGCCGGAGGCCCAACTCCTCCCTCCCTCCCTTTCCCTCAAACACAGGCTGGCAACGCACTTTCAACTCCCCTGGTGTTGTTAGTGTCTATGGACGATGGTGATCACTTAACATCAGGTGGCCCACCTGTTAGTTTGTCTGCTATGACATAAAAAAAAGTAAATTTATGAAGGAAGCTAATACAAAACATCGTTTATGCAAATTTAATAGTTCCCTTATTCTTATTGACTGCTAATCAGTAAGTGAAACTCAAAATGTATTAAATATATCATGCTAACCGTATTAATTTGTGTATATTTAAAAAAAAAAATCAAAATACTTGGTAATTGTAAGTAAAAAAAAAAAATTGCCATCGATGTAAAAATAATGGTATAGCATTGCAAAAAGGTGTCGCGCTAATAAGTATTTTATATGAACCGTTTAGTTTTTATCAGACCTACATAACCTTATTAACCTTTCGATACCTGTATTCATGTATACTTTTTGACAGTTTCGGTTTCATTCCAACTAGAGAGTGGGAAAAACGCCCAACTACCACGATATGGTTTGACCACAATTTTTTATCATCAATTAGCGGTCAAACGCGACACCACGAGTCCATCGTTACTTCAAAAGAAATAGATTTCACAATAGAATTACTATGGAAATAAACAAAGAAACAAGTTTATAATGACCGCACTCACCCCGTACCACGATATCTAAACGAGATAAGCAAATCAGATAAAGTTATAGTTCAACTTTAATATGAAATTATTGTAACGATATGAACAGTGTACGTAATGCAGGTACATTACCTGAATTTGTATTGTGGTAGCAAAACGTATGTAACTGTTGTTTATACTTTAATTTTCTTAAGAATACTTTCGAATTTTGACACTTCAATCGTTCTTTTATGCCAAATGGCAGTAAACGGGCAGGTGGCCCATCTGATCGTAAATAATTACTGTTGCCTATGAACAACTGCAATACCTGGCTATATGAACTATATACATAAATAAATAGTACATTACATGTTTCTCACAAATTATTAACTGCTGCTATAAGCAAAACAATATGACATGTTTATATAATATTTCTTGCAATAAAAGTCTTTTAATAATTTGCTGAAAAATTATCACATTATTCGGTACACATGCACTTAACAACAAGTGTCCAAGCACTTAATAAATCAGCAGTGAAAAAAGTTTTCACGGAAAAAAATATGTACGTATAGAAAATAATTATTGAAATTAATGTATTTGATACTTGGTATATTTGACTTTCAATGCATCGATCTAAAACTTGTAAAATTATATATATAAGTAGAATATTAACGGCTGCCCATGCTGCAGTAAGTGGATGCGTTTACATACATTAACTGTATCAAAATATTCGTTCTGCGGCAATACGCAATTGTAGTCGGGGTGTGGTCAGACTCGATTATTATCGTGTGTTAAGCAACTATTTAAAATAATTCGAAATTATTTTGTATTGGAAGAATATTAATGACGTATTTATATTAAAACGTCTGTAACGCTGAGGACTATAACACCTTAAAACTAGAGAATATATTACGTAGACCGACGATAAGTTTTTTTATGCGAAAAAGCATTAATCAGGCGGACGGCCCACCTCATGGTAAATGGTTACCGTCGCCTATGGACAACTTCAAAATCAAGGGTATCTCTGTTGTGTTGCTGACCTTGAAGAGCACGTTTGAGACTCTTCGCAAAGAACCTCATCATTACATAGCCCTGAGGAAAAACCGTACTGGGTAACGCATTCCACAACGTTAGCGTACGCACAAGGAAGGATTGAGACAACCTGATGGTTGTCGCTATTTTCCTAGGTATTAAGCTGTGTGGGTGAGCAGTCAGCCAGCGGCGGGAAGTACGAGTTTGAAATTATCAACTTAAGAGTTGCTAGCTATCCAAACAGACACAAAAAAACCTCACAGACATACCTATGGTTTCGCCTAAAAAACCTTCATCGCAACTCGCGGTTCACAATAGAATTTGAACTTACTACAGTCGATGTATTCAAATTATATGTCGATATAAATAAGAATCAGTTACCGAATCTACATATATGAGCGCATTATTTTAAAATACCTGAACCTACTCTAATTGAATATGACTATTTTTTTTTTGTTGTGTTTGTGCAAAGTTGGTATAAAAGGAAATGTTTGAAAAATTTGACGGAAAAGTAAATAATTTTTCGTTAAAAAAATGGCATATATAAAGTGAGTTAGTGATGCAGAAGAAAAAATATTAACAGAAGAGATTTTATTTCATTAACTCTGGTCGTATCTACTATAGAGGTAAGATTTTTTTCCATTTTCTGCGTTAGTACCTCTAGGCGATGCCGGGTGGGTAGCTAGTAAAGTGTAATAAATATTGGTAAAATCGTTTTTTTTTTATATCATAGGAGACAAACGAACAGGTGAGTCACCTGATGTTAAGTGATCATAACCGTTCATAGACGCTTGCAATAACAGAAAAGTCGCAAGTGCGTTGCCACCCTGTGTTTGGGAGATGAGGATTGGGGAAGGGGGAAGGGGGAGGGGAGGTGGGTTATCCGGCGCTCTCACTGACCGAACGAAACGCAATAATGCAAGCACTGTTACTTCACATCGGTTTTCTGCGAGAGGGTGGTAGTACCCCGGGCGAGCCGACCCATTCATGCTGATACCAATAATAGATTTAGCGTGGCTCTACCACCTACCAGAGTTAGTATTAACGGCTTTTTCGATGTATCGTTACGGATCTTGAACTAAGGGCATTTCGTATAAGACGGTCCAACTATCTCTGGGGTCGGTCCCATGGTTCCAAAACTCCAATATGAGAGGAGGCATGATTGCTTTGGCTTTAAAAAATCGTTCTAGGCACATTCTATTGAATCAGCTCCATTTTTAAATGAAAAGAAGCGAAAATATGTTATTGTAATTTGTTCGGAACGATTCTAAAAACGGCAGATATTTAACACGTTGAACTTTATTGCGAGAACGAAGAAAGTTAATGCAAGGTTCTGTTTTTTATTTTTTTGTTAAAGATATGTGTTTGATTATTGTCTGTTCTATGGATGAGGGTGGCGTATTCTTTTTGAACAAACTCTCCACAAAAATAAAGGGAATGAAACAAAAGATTCCTTAATATACATTAAGCATGCTATATGTATTGTTCTATAGAATTCCTCTGAATATACTACTTGTAAGTATATTTTTATTTCAATAATAATCATATAATATCTTCGTTTATAATGGAAATATAGATAAATACTAAAATTTTAGAGACCAATCCTGCTTTAAAAATGCTTTGGACTTTAAACTCAAATACGATTGTTTAGTAATTTATGACAGTCATTTGCGTGGAATACACGACTAGTTAATGCCGCGTAACCTTTAATTGATCAATTAATGAATGACTCAAAGAATTGAATCAGTCTTTATTTTAATTGAACGCCGGCTTTTAATGAGAATGTCGTTCGTATTCGACTTTCTTTATGAGTATTGTCTTTATTTAAATAATAAAACTAGCGGGCCCGGCAGACGTTGTCCCGCCCTGATTATAAAAAAATCCTTGACAAATTATATACCAAAACGTTCCTCATGAATCACTTTATCCACTGGTGAAAACCGCTTGAAAATCCGTTCAGTTGTTTTTGAGTTTATCGCGAACAGATAGACAGACAGACGTGGTAGGGGACTTTGTTTTATACTATGTAATGATCAATCAGTAATATCTTACACATATAATAACAATGTAAATCTAAAGTGACTGTACTTTTTATATTATTGTAAATAAAATTGTTACAGGTTTGTCTTGGTACAAGTAATAAAATAAGTTTCAATCATTTTTAGAAATGCCTGTCTGTCTGTTTGTTTGAATATGCATCACTCACCAATCATAAAACATATCCTCGAGTAGCATTTAGTCCAGGTTTCATTAAAATCGGTTCAATCTAACAAAGGGTACTGTAATTTTAATGATGACGCGATTTAAGTACGTGAAAAAGGTAGATAATTAAATGGACTTCATACATTCAAATGATTTTATTAGTTATTATTTTTTTACTTTAAGTTCCACGCGGACGGAGTCGCCAACACAGGTAGATGATAATACATTTTTTTTTATATATATAATGAAAGAAATTTAGTATACTCATTTCCTATTTTCGCAGCCTTACTTGGTTGTAGGTGACCATGCAGACGAAGATTGTAGCAAGCCTTGGCCTTTGGCAGTCAAGTACAGGTGTCCAGGTAACACAGAAGTACTTTGAATCTTCTAGCTTTCCAATTATTACCTTGATAAAAGTATAAATATATTTTTCCGAAACCTTTTCTTGTATTTATATTAAAAGTGCTTATGAATATTCAATAGCTACCACCAGTTCGGTAAACAACCCAGTCATCTTTTCACAAGCTGTTCCCGCGACTTCGACCGCCTGGAATAGTTACTTTAGACTAACGCTAACACGCAGTGAAAGCTCTCAAAAAAAAACAAAACGATTTTAAACATTCTTCTATGGTGCCTCGCTCCTATTGGTCTTAGCGTGATGAGGTTGAGATTAGCGCTTTCAACCAAACAAACAAACCCTCCAGATTTATAATATTAGTATAGACTAGCGGGCCCGGCGTACGATGTCCCGCCCTGATAGTAAAAAAACTTTGACAAATTATATACCAAAACGTTCCTCATGAAGTACTTTACCCACTGGTGAAAACCGCATTAAGATCCGTTCAGTAGTTTTTGAGTTTATCGCGAACAGACAGACAGACACACGCGGTAGGGGTCTTTGTTTTATACTATGTACTTAATGATTATACATGTTTTTACATAGTTACCGAACATGAATACTTACATTCATTTTTAACAGATGCACGGAGAGAGGTGTTATTTCCAGACATCACCCTCGTTCACAATTTGACCCATCGTATAATAGCCTTTAGATATTAAAAGCCGCTTAACATGGTGGTGGTATTTTGGGACTTTGTTATAAAACCTAACACTATTACCTAAAAACTGTTTTTGGTTTTAGGGAGCCTGATATGTGGGATGACAATTTCATACTATTTCTAGTATTTAAATAATGTAAAGTAGTTATTTTACAAATCCAACTTTTATGGTGTAAGTATTTGCGGACGTATATTAGATTATCAAGAATGTATTGGGTGGGGAGAGTTAATATAACGAATTCTTGAAGCTTTAATGATTCTCGAAATTCTAGGCCAAAGGTATCAGTGTCTACGATAATAAGTATTATTTCATACACTCCAACTTTAACGAAATACTTTACAAAACTATTTTTTTACCAAGTACGGTCTTTGTAGGTGCAATTTTAGAGTATTCGATAATAGAGGTATTGACTAACTTTACTATACCAATTAATATGTAACCAAAAAAAGCGGAATTTTATTTTCTCTAGAAAAAAAAAAATTTAAGCGAAAACATCTTTAGCCGCTTTATTTTTGGCAGGATATAAATTTAAATTTTCGCGTCATGACATGCTAGTAAGCGTGACCGGCCGTATTGCGCTTGCGTGGCCTACGTCAGACTAGCGACGCGTAGTATAGAGGCCTGTGTACATGTAATATCGATATTTTGTAGTTTGATACGTTTGATTGATTAATAGACTTTATAAAAATGTATATTATTATTGCTCCGAGTGCCAGTTGATATGAAAACCACACTAATGTTAATAATTTCAATAAACAAATCCTAAAATTTAAATATTGTCTTTCACACTAATTAATTTAAAAATTCAAAATAGAACACAGTTTTTAAGATTTCTCAAAAGAATGATTGATCAAAATAAAGCAATTAACGAAAATAAATATAATCAATAGAACTAGATACAATAATGTTGATACTTGAAAATCGTCGATCAAAAAATAATTGTACTAGAAGAGTATATATCAAATGATAGGAGATATCAAATGTAAACTTGTATATTGCGGAGGTAAAATTAAATACAATGTGTTCGAGCGCACAAAGCACGATACAACGAAACTACTATCGCAATATTAGCGAACAATCCTCAAACAGGTAACAGTATCCGCTGGTAGTGCACCGACAACTTGCAGATAAAGAAAATATCAAGACTATTATAGCACGTCACACACGAGTCACTCATCAGTTGGAATAATGTAGATACGCTACAAAAATTAAAATTAATATTATAAGTACGCAGTTGATCCATACAATTTTACTAGATATTGCGTGATGCTTATCTAAGCTTAGAAATGTAACATAGGTACGTAACAAAACGTATATTAGATGCAAAAGTACGAATGCTTTTGGTGTCTGTTTTTCTGAAACTTTGTAGGATATACCAGTTTAATGTCTATCTATACCAATCTTATTTAATATTAGAAGTCCTGGGCAAAGGCTACTAGTTTCATAAAGTCGGCTAAACTTGAGTATTGCTTATATAAAACTAGAAATATAAAATAAATACACTACAACTCAAAGATTACATTTACAAGTATAATTTCCGAAATTCGTTTTTCTGTAACTTTGTTGGTTAGGAAGATTTTATTTCTTGTAGTTATAAACGAATATGCATAACTAACTGGCAGCTCCGTATTCAGATCAAGTCAAAACAAAAACACTTTATTCAATTTAGGCCCTAAGAAGACACGTATGAACGTCAAAACTACCACCGGTTCGGAAAACAACCCAGTCATCGAGAAGAACCGGCACGAAACTCGATCTGGTTTATCTTTTTAACAAACATATATAATATTTAGAATATAGTAGGTACATGTCACAAACGTTTTTAATGCATGCACAGAGATGAGTCAATTCCAGACATCACCATCGTTCACATATTGATACACTCTATAATAGCCTTTTGACACCAAAACCAGCTTGCTCACAAGGATGAAGTAATGAAGGAAATTAGACACACTAGAAAGCGATATTTTTTTGTTCATTTGTTCTACTTCTATACGGAGATTTTGGATGCCTACTCTTTCTGTACGTTCTAGGATAAAAAAGTCATTTGGTATTTTTATTAGCAAATTTATAACCTTAAATAGGCAAAAAATCTAATTGAAGCTTATTGAAGTCTAAAAAATTGTAACTTAATGACAGATGTTCAAGATGAAAGTGGTCAAGTGAAAAATAGGAAAAAAACGCTACAACGTTTTCGTCACATTTACTCAGCTTTCATCTATAACTGAAGTTGACGCTGTACGAATGCTCTCTCTAATATATGTTCACTTATAGTCAATTAGAATATAAGGTTTAATCAATTATAAATAACTAGTGGGCCCGGCGGACGTCGTCCCACCCTGATAATAAAAAAAAAACGTTGATAAATTATATACCTAAACCTTTCTCATGAATCACTTAATCTACCGGTGAAAATCCATTCAGTAGTTTTTGAGTTTATCGCGAACAGACAGACAGATAGACGTGGCAGAAGACTTTGCTTTATAATATTATGTAATGTAATGTAATGATGATAATATATTTTTAAGAAATATGAACTGAACTCATGATTATGAAATTTTTCAGGTTTATAAATTTGTGATATCAATGATCTAATAACGTATATACGAGATTGATATGATATAATAGGATAAAATCCCAGGGTGTATCCATATTTTCTAATGTGCAGACCGACTATATATTTTGCAGTTTCACATCCACAGGGCTGTCACACGGCGGGTCTCGGCGAATTAACACTGCAGTTAGTTGCATTATGTACACACTTTGAAACCGGCGGCGCGGCGCAACCACTCGGTGTATCGCTGTACTTTGTGCTTTTATTATACAACACTTTAATGTGTGTTGTTAAATCGTATGCCGCGGGATGTTCGTCTTTCTGACATCTCTAACATTTCTGCGGATGTGTTCAAATATGTTTTTCTTGTACTATTTTTTTAAATATTGTTACACCCCGTATACAATGAATGACTCATCGACCGTGGGAACGATATACAATGGGTTTCTAAAAAATAGCCCTTCTTGAACTTTGTCAAATCGTTCGAACAATGACGTTAGCATTCCAGAACTGTCCACCCTCCTTTATTAAAAGGTGTATAAAGCGAGCTTCTGTACCTCCGAGATAGTTCTATTCTAGACATTAGAGTGAATACGATGAGGAACAGAAAGCAAGAAATCTTCAAACGGATTATTACTATAGCGTTATTAGAAGACAAATCTAGAACGAACTGCATAAAAAAACAGTGCGTTGATTTTAAATATGTCAAGCGAATCCAAGCAAGATTCTACGCCGGAAAAATCATGTACATACGTATTTGCCACACTTAGCTCACTTTTTTTCTCGAACTGTTTACGCTATTGACCTAGCAAGGTCTTAACAGCTTCACCGGACTACGACTTAACTCACGCTGCTGCGTTCCGGCCAGAAGGGTATGCTTGTCAGAATGCATTAGAATATGAGTCATTACAGTTTGATTCATAAGTACAGCGACCTCTTATAGCTAACCTTAGACCTGCAGTTTTTTCAAGGTCAGTTTTACATAACTAAAAGCTACAATGTTTATTTCACATTAAGTGGACGCATGCTTGTTTGTCACTTCATAGAATAAAAAAATAATGCAGCTAATTTATTACCATTAATAGCGTCAGTTACTATATTTATTTGTAGCATAAAGAAACGTCGTGTCTTGTACTATTCCTAGTAATCTACTTCGCTAAGGGTAATATTCTGTTGTCGGTTAATTTTTTCCGCAGCCCCGCGCTCCTGCAATTATTTTTCAAGGACTTTATGTAACTCTGTTAAAAGTATATGAACATTTGGATTTTCACTGCTCGCGTTTGATAGACGTGTACGCCGAGTGCCTACTTGAACTTTTTCACCACTTGTAAATGTGTTGTTATTGAAGTTAAAGTTTAGTTTAGTTAAAGTTAAATTGTTCGTTATTGTAGGTGCCCGATGCGGCTTTGACGATAACTTTTAATTATTTATTTATTACTGCATTGACACATTAACTTCACTCTAACAAAATCATTACATAGTATAAAACAAAGTCCCCTACCGCGTTTGTCTGTCTGTCTGTTCGCGATAAACTCAAAAAGTATCGAACGGCTTTTCATACTGTTTTCAGCGGTGGATAGAATGATGAATGAGGAACGTTTTAGTATATAATTTGTCAAGGATTTTTTCATAATCAGGGCGGGACAACGTCTGCCGGGCCCGCTAGTACTACATAAATATAATAAACCATAAGTTCAGGACAATGTGAAGCGTCTTTACAGATATCCACATCTTGCACCATATTTTATCGGAGCACTATCGTAACAAAATGAATTGAATGCAAATTATAATTTAACATCACATCATCATGCATATAACTTAAATAGATCTGACCGATATTTCCTGAATGAGCAGTGGGAGATGACAATATCATTGCTATTAATTTCACTATACAACTGTTTCATATGACTGAGATACGAACAGATGTTTGATCGTAAAAACATTTTGGAAAAGCAGTCGGAATGGGATATCGTGGAACCTTTCCAGGAACATTGAAATTTAGGTCATCTAATCCATTCGGGACTAATATAACTCTTTTGTAATTTTGACATTGCTGTGTTTTTGAACTTTCTTTGACTATTTTACTGAAATTTGATTATAACTGCTACACAAGCCAGTATAGATATAAAAGAGATTAAAAGTGAATTTAAATCTGTTAGACGGCTTTATAGAATTTAATTTGGAAGAAAAGCAAATAAAAATACAATAACAACATAAACAGATAAACTTGTTAATTATAATATTCAATAATATGCATTAATCTCGTGAGGTAAACGGTTCACGGTCGGATGAGTTCGTTATTTTGATTTACGACTACGACAGGCGATGCGAGTGTTTTTGTGCACAGTCACGTAATCAGATATGAAATGGGGCCCATAAACTTGAAATCGATATAAATGAAAAGCAATTCCCGAACATATATATGTAAGCGCATCCCTTCAGAATAACTGCATCTATTTGCCTAATTATTATTTTATTTTCAATGAAGTCGTTACATTTCAAAATCACCGAAATTCAATTTTAATATATAGTAATATTATAAAGAGGTAAAGTTTATGAGTTTGTGACGTTGTATAACATGTTTAATTTTTTTGAAACTTCCAGTTTTTATACACCGAGAATGAAGTTCTAATTTTGCCGTTCATAAGGCTTTTAGTATTTATTATTATTATTATTTTTTTTTTTTTTTTTTATCGTAGCTCGGCAAAATGACTGTACTGTGCCTGATGGTAAGCACAGTACAATCCAAAAACAATGGCGACTACCGAGAGACATACTATCCCTCGCCGGTCGCCGCTGTCATGCCGGCCTGCGTAAGTATCTCTTCACGTTGCGCTTGAAGGACCCCATGTCATAGGAAGGAGGAAACACACTGGCCGGGAGATTGTTCCATAGCTTCACGGCACAGCAAAGATAAGATGTTGCGAACTTTGTAGTTCGTGCCCAGATAGGATTTACCGTAAAACTGTGGCTTCGAAGACCAGCGCGCGTGGTGCGGTTATGAAAAGGAGAGGAAGGGATCAAGTTGAATAACTCTTCAGAACACTCGCCATGATACAGACGGTAGAACACGCTCAGTGAGGCAATGTTTCTGCGCAACTGAAGCGGCTCTATGAACTCTGTAATGTCTGATATTAACCATGCGGACAGCCCGTTTTGCAATCTGTCCAGGGTATCCAAGAGGTACTTTGCTGTACCCTCCCAGAGGTGCGAGCAGTATTCCACGCAGGGCCGAACTTGTGCCTTACCTAAAGGAGATATAGCTGTTCAGGCGTGAAAAACCGTCGCACCCTGTTAGGATTCCGAGTCTCCGAGATGCTGTGGAGATCACGCTTGTATATAATCCTGGGATTGAGGTCACTGCGAATATTATGCTAAGATATTGACTGTCTCGATTGCGAGGAGACATTCTGAAGAGCTGGAAGGGGGGTAAATGGGGCTCTCTTGCAGGTAAACGCGCATACCTGTGTTTATGTTGGCATTAAACTGAACCAAATTACTTGCTCCCCATGTTGATATGCGAAGCAAAGATTGTTCGAGCTTAATGACTAGTTCCTGCCTTCTCTTTTTGTGTCCCCTGACCGCAAGAAGGCTTGCTGTAATAGGATTATGGATGGTGCTTCGTGATAGAATGAATATGGTAAAGGAACATAATTGATATGAGAAGAAAAGAGTTGGCGAAAGTACAGAGCCTTGAGGAACTCCAGCATTTACTGACGTGAGCTGCGAATCACATCCTTCGACAAGGACACGAATTCTGCGCTCATGTAGAAAGCCAGAAATCCATTTGCATAGATTGTCAGGGAGTCCGTACGCCGGAAGCTTCGAAAGAAGACCACGGTGCCAGACCCTATCAAAGGCCTTGGTAATGTCAAGACTCCACGGTGCCAGACCCTATCAAAGGCCTTGGTAATGTCAAGACTAACGATTATGACAATTATGATCTACATATCTCATGTGTAAATATTTGAAAATCTTGTAAAAAAACGTAAAATATTAGCGATGGCTAAAGTTAGATTTTGCTTACTTTGAAATATTGAATTTTTAGAATAAGGCTTGCATGATAGAAAATGTTAGAAAAATCATACGATAAAATGAAAAATTTGGATCAAAAAATCTCAACATATAACAAGCTAGGTTTTTATAGTTTCATTTTATATATATAAAACGATAGAGTTATGTCGTCGTGCGCTCATTTCATCACGCAAAAATGCTCGAGAGATTACAATCAATTTTTGAAGTAAAACTTCTTTACGCACTCTTGACTTGGGGAGTAAGCTGGTGAATGCGTGACGAGAGCGTTACGAAAAGTGTGATCGGGCGAGGCGAACGAAAGTTGAGAGAAAGATAGAAGTTAGTGAAGATATAATGAGAGTTTCGTATTATCAATGAAAACCGATAATCAATTTAAATATTTGTAGAAAATTAATATATGTATATATTATATATATACATACATAAATAGATATAGATGGAACTAAAGAAGTTTTACTTCAGTCGTGTGGTCTAAAGCACACTCGTTTTTTTTAGTTTTACTTCTATATTTAGTACTCATATAAAAATTATCACATTTTCGCTTATTACAAAATCATATATTTTTAAATATGACTTTTACGAGTCTATGTGTTAAGCGAATATGTTTTCCTGTCGTGGAGAACTCTAGGAAAGAGGATGTAAAAGGAAAATATTGTTTACAAAGAAATTTTGTAAGTACATTTTTGCTGTTTTATGTTTTCTCTTCTGTACATACAATATATTTTTATAATAGAAATATAAACAAGCAGACGAAGTCGTGGGTATCAGTTAGTTTATACATAAAAAATAAATTAACACAAACTCACAATAGGAGTCTCGACCCACGCGACAACTCTAAGTACGGTCCTGTTCTGAAATTGAGTGAAAATATTTGTATAGTTTCTGATTAGTATTTTAAATGAGCACATAATTAAAAATTAATAAATAATTCGTGACGGAAAGGAGAATGATTTTTACACTATTGTTGCGGTTGTTTCGTCTAAAGATTGGTGCACAATAAAAATTCACACGGACGTTGTATATTTTTATTTCTCTCTAACTATGCTAAGTGGTTTCTTTTATTCGTGATTTCTTTTTCCCACCCACAGTCACCCTGCGTCTCGACACACGGCTCGCAGGCACTGTTAGTTTGTTCTTATTTAGCGTGACTCTTAATCTATGTATTTATCAGGGGAGTTACTGTTTACCTGCATCCGTACTATTGACTGTATCGGGGGAGTTACTATTGACCTACAACCATACTACTGACTATTATGGGGAGGATATTATTGACTGGCACTATTAACCTTTCTGAAACACTATTGGTTGGAGGTATCGGTTGTTCCTGCATATTGATTATTATTGGATGTCAGCTTTGCCTTGAATGTCTTAAAAGTCAATCAAGGACGAGACACTGGGCATCCTCACTAAGACAGCTGGGCTAGTAATACGTATAATTCGTCTATATAATAACTATATCGGCTTATGCTTTAATTCGATTGACCTTGGTAGATTGATCGATCAAATCATAACAATTACGACACTATAGATGACGTCATATTTCTACATGGACGCCATTTTATATCTGTCCCGACATATTGTTTAGTCTTTCTTCTGCCAAGGTTATTGTGGCTTAGACAGCCTTATCTAAAATATATAATTATGTAATTCTAGGTGCACATTTTATATGTTTTGTTTATTCTAATCTTAACTGATATTATAAATGCGAAAGTGAGTTTGTTTGTTTGTAACATTTCATCTTTACCTTCATTATTCAATCGATTACTATGAAATTTTGTATACTTTGTCAGTCTAAAATAAATAAATATTATCTGTGTGTATATTTTTCAACGTGGTATGGACATTGGCTAGACGATACTGTGCCTTATAGTAAGTACAGTACAATAAAAAACAATAGCGAACATCGATACATCTATAATTCGTCATCTATGGAATCTAGTCTTGTCTATTCCAACGCAATTGCTATGTCCCATCACCCGAGCTTATCGTATTGTTCAGAATTGTAAATAGAACATTTAGAAACGCTAAACTAAAAAAAATAATTAAATGAATGAATAATTTAAAAAAAAATCTCATAAATTTTGTACAGAGAATATGTGGAAATTTCATAGTATAAAAAACCTGTTAGACTGCAAAAATATTATAGACACTATATTGTTTAGATCACTACATATTATAAAAGAAAGTGTTCTGCCAGATCTGTCTGTCTTCAGGCCGCAGATGCGCCCCTTAGGAGGGGACAACACCTGTCGGAGGAGCAGACGTAGTGTCGAAAAGACCGTCCCTTTCCCCCCGGAAAAAGGGGAAAAGAGGGTACGGGGGGTGTGCGACTCGGGCATATCCATCCTCTGCTGCCCGACGGGATGGATATCCGTTAGGGATTTCCCCATGGAGAAAAAAAAGGTATGTCTGTTCACGATAAACTCAAAAACTACTGAACGGATTTTCATGCAGTTTGCACCATTTATTTAAGTGTTTAGGTTCGTCAAGATTTTTTTTTATTATAAGGGTGGGATAGCGTCCGCCAGACCCGCTAGTTTTATATAATCATAAAAAATAATATTTTATACAGTTAATTCTAATGTATATCATTGCACTTTCTTCTATTTGCCTTGTCCATTACTCTAATAACTCGACAGCTACTTCCATTACCGTGGTTTATTTGATAGCGTGTTCGGTCACCGCGTCGATTTTACACAAAGGTTATTACAGGGTGGATCAATATGTGAACGATAGCAACGTCTGGAAGTGACGCTTCTCTTTGTGCAACCACTAAAAACGAATGTAGCTTTATGTGTCTATTATGTTGTAATAATCAAAAAATTTGTTAGTTATTATGAAAAGATAAACCAGATCGAGTTTCTTGCCGGTTCTTCTCGATGACTGGGTTATTTTCCGAACAGGTGGTAGTTTTGACGTTCATAAGTGCCTTCTCAGGGCTTAAATTGAATAAAGAGTATTTTGATTGTTTTTGGATTTTGATGGACGTAGGTTCGAGTCCTTGCAACTGACTCGGAACTTCTGGTGAAGTTAAACATCGTGATCAAACCACAGCATGGAGGCCGGACTTTTCTAAGTGACCCTAGCTAGCAGCCGTCCACACGGTGAAAATCACCAAGCACTTATTAGTGTATTCCAGCAGCTGCACTTGAGAGCCAGTCCTCTCTAAGTTTAGCGTGTTTACCATCTTGCATCACATCGCCATTTAACATCAGATCAGATAACATCAGATAGGGTACACTTTGGAGAGTGTGCAGAGGAATTACATAATATAATTCCACCGTCCCCATTCCATCAGAGGACGACTAGACGCCATGAGTGCTTCGACCCTTACATGGTTGATATTCCCGTAACTCGTACGAAGCGATTTGTTTCCACATTTATTATACGTACTGTTATCCGTGAACTTGCAAATTGGTTTTAAAAAATAAAACACTTTTTGAAATACACTTTATTTTTAATTAAATCACTTAAAAGAAATTGAAATTGACTTGTCAACCAGCGTGTATGGGATCTAGAACCGGACTGACTGTCAGGGGATGGGTGTGTCATAGCGACAAATAACAGAAAAGCTGATAGGGTGAAATAGTGTAAGGTAAGGAAAGTGGTAAATAATAGGGGGGTATAACAGTACGACTAAGGAGTGGAATTCACTCCCGGCGTCTATCTTCCCGTCATCGTATAACTTGAGAGTCTTCAAAAGTAGAGTGAACAGGCATCTAGTGGGTAAGCGCGATACATCGTCGGTCTCATCGTCACTTACCATCACGTGCGATTATGGCCCAGCGCGTAACCTGTTGAACATAATAAAAAGGAAAAAAAGATGAGATTCTTGACAAATGCTAAGCCTATACAGTACAGAAACAAAGTATAATCTTCTACATCGGTTATATTACTATAAGTTGTAACCTATTATTGATTTTGAAGAGTAATATGAAGCTCATCGCTTCATTGTTTTCAATAATCGATTATGCATGTAATTATAACTGCCATGAAAATATTGCGGGACGAGATTTTGTATGTTATATATTACGGGCAGATGGCGCTCCGATCATTATACTTTTAATTAGGATTCACGCTGTGTGGCTGATTGAAAAAAAACCAGTCCGGGCACGAGTGTGTAACTAGCTTTAAATTATAGTCTGATCTTTTTAAAAAATTGATTCGCTTTATATTATTGTTCCGCTATATTAGTTATTGTGGTATAACTTATAGAGTTTTTGGATGCTCTGAGTTCGTTGTCCGCGTTGGTTTGTGTTTAACGGATTGGGATGAGGTATGAAAATCCATAATGCCTAGAATCTATATATATTGGCACGTCCGTAGGTAAATGAACCTGTAACGAATTCTGATAAAAGACGTGGAAAAATTCCGTTCATATAAATTGAACACAAAGTTTTCCTTCACTGGAAGTTCCGGTTCATTACGGGAATTGAACCTAAATCATACGAAGCGATATTCGAGTACACTAGCATTGCCCGAGCTTGTCAATAAGTACCATCGCAAAAATTCCAGTTGATTTGAATTTTTGATTTATATCATACTAGCTGTGCCCGTGACTCCTATTAAATCTATTATATTTCTAATCATTATATAGTATAAAACAAAGTCCCCGACCGCGTCTGTCTGTCTGTTTGTTCGCGATAAACACAAAAACTACCGAACGGATTTTCACGCGGTTTTCATCAGTGGACAGGGTGATTCATGAGGAACGGTTTAGTATATAATTTGTCAAGGATTTTTACATAATCAGGGCGGGATAACGTCTGCCGGGCCTGCTAGTATACAATAAATATTATATATATGATATTACTTATGATTCACACCTAGAAACAGAACTGAAGTTGCTTATTACAAAAAAATATTTTATTTGCTGGGATCGAGCCTGTGACCTTCTGACTTAATAATGAGGTATAATACTGTGATGACTTTTGTGATTTAAATTGTTTATCACATCAGCCTGTAAGGGACTCATTCCAGGGCCATAGGCATCTTCCCGAAAGAAGGTATCGGCGTAATCACCACGCCGGCGACTTATTGACGATTTCAAACTCTAAGAAATCCACAATTGTATATTTTCCCACACACGGTGGTACTACAAGAAACTTTGTCAAGTACAAGTATCCTTACGATGTTTTCCTTCACCGTCAGCCGTGTTACCAATATCAATTCCGAAGAATTCGGTGGTAAATACCGGGGTTCGCACCTGCGGATATTAGATTGGCATTTCATCGTTCAAACCGCTCAGCCACCACGAGTTTAAATTGTTAGATTCATTATTATCTACAATTTCAGTTAACATTTTAGTGAAACGTACACTCGTAAAGAATCTACATTAAATATTTATTCGAGAATCTTAACGGTGTTTATAAAGATAAACAAAAAACAATATTTCAAGACTGACCGTAAATTATGTAAAACAAAGCGAACTAATCACCCACACAAATATAATATGCATACATAAATAATTAAATGAAGAACTGGCAGGCAGGTGGACTCACTGATTCTTTGCAGATAATTTGCCTAACTGGTTCTGAGGCTGACAAAGTCCACCAGTGTACGCTCGATGATATCTATTCTGTTGTAAAACGTCATCCATTGCCGTATCTTTACGAATTCTATTTGAAATACTTAGCGATATGCAGCATTGGTTGTGCAATTTGGATTTAGAACCGTGATTCGTACAAATGAAGTAACGATGTTGTACGGTCAGTAGCATTATCCGCACGTCCGGCTGATAACATTCCGCCGATTGACTACAGACGCATTCATATGTTTGTAATTATTGGGAAATTAAACTAAAAAGAGTGGGCACTCTTATTCATACAATTTGTTCATCTCATCTTCGTTTTTGATTTAATGATATATTAATTCACCTTAATACTCAACATTCTTCTAGTTATCATAACCAACATTCCTAAAGACCACACAATCAAATTAAATAAATATTACGAACTAACAAATGAACTAAGTAAAAATGGCTATGTGGTTAAGTTATACGCGGTAGAAGTAGGAGCGAGAGGTATACCAGCAAAATCTCTCTACAACCTTCTGAAGGACCTTGGCCTGTCGAGAACTGCAAGTTCTATTTTAGAACGAGTATCAAAGGCTGCACTAACAGGTTCCTACCAAATTTGGCTAGGCAGGGCGGGAAACTCGAGCAGTGAAGGTGAGCGTTGATGTGCATCTCAAAGGGGGCCTCCTTAAACCTACACCTGGGTCGCAAGTCCTGGGAACTGCTCTGAGTTTCTCCCTCTGCCACACGATGGACCCGGCACCCGCACGGTGAATCCATGGAAGGCTAAGAAGTTCGTCTCGTCTCTTATTATTCTTCAATGTTTCTGTTACTGATGCTATTTTCATACTCCACTGCTATAAGAATAATGATAAATCTTTGAGTAAGCCAAGATATCAATACACACAAGAAATAATTTAAAAGATGTGTAAGTAAAGACACTAAAAGTTTTATTTATTGTATATAAGTTGCTAGTTTAATAATTTTTACTTCCACACAGACGGTAAAAAACATAAGCAGTATATCGTCGTGCTGGTTTCGGTTTGCAAACAAGATTGTATGTGTTTTTTGTCATTTGAGCTGAACTATAATTACTCCTAATGGTTAGCTACTAAAAAAGTAATTATTTAGTCAACAGATTTTCAATTAGGATGCTTTCCTCAGACAAAAAATGAGTCTTCGTAGGATTGGAAATTTTATCTATTAGAACAGTTTTTAAGCTACATTTGAATCTTTGGATCTTCATCTTATCGCCTACTCTTCTTAAATCTCAGTACTTAGCTTTACTCAAACTTTTATATACGTGTCGTCGTTCACACAGTCCGTCTATACTTTGTTCGATCTTCATCTACCTAGTCCTTGGTTTGGGATACCATTGAACAATTCAAAGTGATCCTGTGTTTCTTTTATTTTTAGTTATTTGTTGCCATCAAATTTATTTGATTTCTATCTGCTTTCTATTTTTATATCTTTTATTTATATTTATCATTCTATAAAATATGTCAAGGCTGTTATGGGTCTCATATAGCAATAAAAACTTCTATTCTAAATAAATTAAATGTATAGATTTCGACAATTAAATACCAGTGTTCGGCAATCATATGTAGTAAGTCAGTCGTCATTATGACATTTAATTATTACGATTATAGTGTAGTGTTACAAAGAAAACGTGTAGGCAGGTTTGAAATATTCTCTGGAAGCAGACCTTTTCCATCGTCGTCCTCCGAGTTGTTTTCCTTAAAAAATATCGTGAGATGACAGTGAAGATTAGGCCGGAGATAACAAAAGATAACAATTTGCATAATGCGTTCAACATTTCACTCGGACAAGTTGATGGGGCAACTTTGTTTATTGTCAACGGCGTAAAACAAGAATGTAATGTTGCAGTAGTGTCATTTAGAGACTTTATCAATGCCGTCTGTTGTTTCTCCCAACCGTTTTAATTGCAAGCGTTAAAAGTGTATATATTTGCGTGCGAATATAATTGGCTACTAAAGTCAGGTAGTTTACGGTTTTAAAATGTTTCAATATACGTTCCTCTTATTTATAAACTAGCTGACATTCGCGACTTCGTCCACGTCGATTATTATTTTAATTGTTTTGTTATACCTCAAAGGGATTAGGCAGCGTCTCCGACGAAAGCTCCCAGCCGCCTTGAGTTTTTCTGATACTTTCAACATTTATCGTTACATTTCAACCAATTTACATAAAATCTTGACAAATTATATCCCGCATTCCTCGTAAATCCCTCTAACTATTAATGAAAACCGCGTGAAAATCCATTTAGTAGTTTTTAAGTTTGTCGTGATAATACAGACAGACACGGAGGAGAACTTTCTTTTGTAATGTGTAGTCACTAGCGCTTGAACGCATTCTTAATAATTTTAAAACAGTAATGCGGTCAAGTACCTTATCACCCAATCTTTTTGCGGTGATCTTGGACATTGTAAACACGCTTTGATGAGACAAATCGGGAAATAATTTGAATGTTGTCTTTTTGTCGCAATTAGATTCGCCAATGATTTAGTACTGTCTACCAAAATACTGCATGAATTACAAAGCGTGATTAAAGATAATCAATACTTCTAGTAGGTTTCAAAATGAGTGCATACAACACTAGAGTTATGGGAAACATCTCTGCGGGCTGGTATTTAAACATAACAGTTGTTCAGTACAAAAAACTTGAAAAGAAAGAAATCTCTAGTTCAGCATAGACAGCTATTCAGCAAGCTAGACAATACTCACAAATTCGTTGATGTTCCAAAATGCTTGAAGACTTGTCTATACAACCAATGTGTCATGTCTACCATGACATATTGTGTCGAAACATGGACGCTTCCGAGGAAAGTTGTGCAAAAAATAAAAGTACTATAGTGAGTAACTACAGGATCGAATGAGAAATGTCAAGATACGACGTCGTACTAAGGCTCGCGGTAAAAACATGAAAATACAGTCTAATAGATATAAGAAAATACTCAAAAAGGTTGGCGAATGACGCCAAAATTGCTGATAAAAGTAAACGAGCAAGGGACGAAGAAGACTGATCGCATTATACTAAATCGTATTTTTTTTTATAAAATGGTCCACGGAATTTTCAATACGGCGTTCTGATTGAATTAAATTTTCTATTAGATTACTAAAATGATATAACTTCAAGTTAAATAAAAAAAAAACAAGATAATGAAATACCTGATACATTATATGCGAATAGAAGAACAAGAGATGAGATGAGAGAGAGAGAGAGACAGTGTTCCTAATGTATATTATGAAGCATTAACATATCATATCCTTACTAATTTTATAAATACTAATGTGGTTTGTTTGTTTGTCACGCTTTTACGTCTTAGCTACTCAACAGAACATTATAAAATTTTACCTAAATCTTGTATAAAAAGGATTTTTGGTACCTTCCAATCTCAATAAATTATACTCATGTGTTATTTTAATGTTCGGTTAAGTAGTTTTTGCATGAATGGTTCATATAATCCGCTATTATCTCACCGATAGGACTCTTCACTTTAGAGTGGGTGGTGAAATGTCTCCGCCCCACCCGATAAGCTCAGGTGAAGCCCGGGGCTCCATTCTCGCGCCCTTACTCTTCTTTATGTTCATTAATGACCTACCTCGTTGTAAGGGGATCGAGGTAGGTTGTTATGCTGACCATACAGTTATCTACGGCTGGCGGTCGGACTTTCTTAGGAAGCGCATCGAAAAGGCCGATTCCACACTCGGTGAATGGTTTCGTCGATGGAGCATATAAGTTAATCCTAATAAGAGAGCCGCAATATTTTTTCTTATTCCAGGCGGCGCTCTAACAAACTTAAGCCTATCAGACCATACGGAATCAAAATTCCTTGGACCACTGTGGTCAAATATCTCAGAGTTACATCAGACAGACGCCTCACGTTCGAGTCACATGTCAATAGAGTGCGAGACAAGGCCGCTATGGTCTTGGGTCACCTGCACCCTTTACATTGTCATAAGAGTAAGATATCCCTCAGACACAAGGTCACATTGTATAAGACGTGCATCCACCTTGTTCTGACATATAGCTGTTCCGTTCTCGGTTTTCGCGCACATGCCAGAGCGATGCTTCCGTAATCACAGATCACGCCGCCGTGGTCTGGGGGTAAATGTCGCTCCCGCACACCAGGCTAGGCCCCCCTCGGCAGTGACTCAAGTCTAGTTCCATTTACTCAGTATAGAGCCCTTGGGTACGCTGCTCGCGCGAATACAGTGACACAAACATTTTCATCACTGCAACAACATTACACATATCACCTCCATACACGTGTTCGCACACATACTTACACATGGAAGTGGAAGGGTTTTATTTTTTCGCTTATTGAATTGAATTAGTTCAGACAAAAAAAAATATCCGACTCGAAATACATATAAGAGTTATTGAGGTGATGCTTGGTTCACATAATATATCTCACTAATTTATATACGTATGAATATGTAGCTTAGCTTAGGTTAGATCAGTTAGATCGCGAATTGCGTGAACTAGGCAACAGCCCAAGCCGAGGTGTGCCGTGCACCCTTGAGCTAGTTGTCAAAATTAAATCGGCTGAGTGGCTTAAGCGTTCGCCTTAGTAGTCCGGTGAATCTGTTAAGGCCTTACGAGGACAATAGTGTAGTTATTTCGAAAAAAAAAAGTTATTGCATGCAAAAGTCAAAATAAATATCTTATCATCATCACAAACTCTCTTGTTCATAATAATAATGCCATTACAGTATAATATTTTTTTCGATGTGGAAACTTCTTTACGCGAGTTGAGCGATATTTTTTTGGCAAGGAGATACATTTATAATTACGCGTCATGACATGCCAGTAAGCGTGACCGTATTGCGCTTGCGCGGCTTGTTTCATACTAGCGACATGTACGTCTAATATTTATGTTCTGTATTGAGTTTGTGCAGTCCATCATATGTTTGGTTAATTCATAAACGATATAAAAGTGTAAATACTTAAAGTTTCGATAGATGTGAAAATACTAATGATAATAACTTCAATTTAAAAATTAAGACATTTAAGTAATTCACACTATAATTAATTGAAAAATTCAAAAGAGAACACAGTTATTCCATTCTTTTGAGTTTTCACTTCAGTCGGCAGTACTAATGACTGCCACAACTATTTTTATTATGACAATTATGCATTTACTTCTTAATTAAATTAAAAGCCATTTAAAAATCGCCTCATTATCTCATATAGATTATAAACAACTTAATCAAATAACTAAAGAAACTACATAATACTCCATTATAAAGTGGGATGCATAAAACAATAGTTAACCGTGGGGCACCACGGGCCAGACCAATATTGCAGGACAATGGCCAATTAACGCTTACACAATTAAATCAGACAGAGACGCTCTTATAAAGGCTTTTAGATGGATTTTATAGAGATGATACAACTAACTCTAGCGAATCTTATTCAATACGATTTGCAAAAGAAGGAAAGGGATATTCAAGGGGTTAATACTACAGTATTTTGAGGTCTAAGTGTATAGTATAAGTATGTAATGGTGTATTAATTTTTGTTTTTGCAAGTACAAATCATTTTTTTTATATCACAGTAGGCAAATGAACAGGTGGGTCATCTGATGTTAAGTGATCACCACCGTCCATAGACACTAGCAACACCAGGGGCGTCGCAAGTGCGTTGCCTGTGTTTTTTTATCTGGCGATCTCACTGACCGAACGAAACGCAGCAGTGCAAGCACTGTTACTTCACGTGGGTGTTTCTGTGTGTCGGGTAGTAGTATCACGGGCGAGCCGACACATTCATACTAAAATACCTCATATAGATATTTTTCATGAGTGTAGTAGATCTTTTAAAGCAATGGTTAAAAAAGGTATTATCGACCACACTTGAATCCTAAAGATCCTACAGATTTCTAAAATATTTGCATATTCATTCTCACATTTACACACATTACATAAGCAGTATTTGTTTTTAGTGGGATAATGGCATTTTTCTTTTTTTCTCTTTTCTTTTTTACATACTTTGTATATTATAAGTAGTTGTGTTTGTTGGTAGTATTTATTTTATTTTAAAATTAGATTCCAATGTTTCTTTTTTCACTTAAGAGTTATGTAATTCATTCGATTATTGATATTTTACTAAATATACAATAGTTTGGGTTAGCCATGTAATAGTAAAAAAATAAGTATTTATATACAGAAATCATTGTTGGCGAAAGTAACATTTTATTTTTACTTTTTTACTCCTAAATGTATAGCTGTAGATTTCTTTGGAATAAATAAATAAATAAAACCAGTAATAGCTTCAGCGTGGCTCTACCACCTACATAATTTGTTCCAATACAATTTTATTTACCTGCGGTTATAACAATATTTTTATTGAAACTCAAGTAAATGGGAATGTTCTAGTTAGTGTAATTAATGAATTTGTAAATCATCGTAAGGAAATAAAAAGTGTGTGTATGGTTGTCATGGAAGTGACAACTTATAAATAATTATATGCACATTAAAGTTCGCATAGATTTAACAATGGTTATATGTGAATAAATAACAGCAATACTTATATATGTACAATATATATATATATTTTGAATATATCACTGGACAAACTTCATAATTTTCATCCATTGTCCAAAACGCACGACCGAATCATTCACGGGGCACTAGTGACACCTGGGGCATTTCGCGTGAAGCGGACAATGAAAAAAAATTAGGTTCTGAAATTCGTTCATATTCAGCATACATGCACTTCTATTAGATACGAATGTGAACGTAAAACATTTTTTTTCTATGATGTTTATTTCTCAAGTTATACTCTCGTAAAGTATAGTCATACTCGAAATTCGGATTTTTTGGAAGTAGTTTTTCGAATTGAACAAACTGCACAAACGCTCCCTTAAAGTTACTTTAAAAAGTGCACCTAAACTGTGAGATTAAACACAATAAAGTGAATAAAGACAGCCGACGATCCAGTAAGTATCCTAATCATGAGGCAAATACATTGTCAGGGGTACAGAAAAGGACCACAGGGTACCTGTCATGAAAAAACGCTGCTCCTGAGGAATATATCAAATCTACATTAACTCGAGTGGACGCCGCGAGCAAAACTTAGTAAGAGATAATTAAAAAGTAATATATGAAACAATACACTCCTTCTCGGATAGTAGATCGGTAGTAAAACCGATTCAGCGTTACCGTCCAGAGGATGACGGTTCATTTTTCTATATGATTCACGATCATTATTCTATATGCCTAAAAAAGTTTTCAAAATTTTTGACATACTTCTTTCATGATATATACGAGTTCGGTGCATCACCTCTATAGATTCCGTAGTGCGGATAAATATAGCTTTATAGGAACAGACGCCCACTCGTCCGGTTCGAGTATTGTTTGGCTCAATCGAGCCAAGTTATTATTACAGATAATACTTTATTTATTGTGAACACTGCTTGCTACACTGGCCGCTTTACTCTCGGGACAATGTGCTCGAGATGTTAATGAAATTTACCTCGTCGTGTGACAAGCGACGACTAGGGACGTTACAATATCGTTATGAATATCGAGATTTTAATAAATGAAGTATAATAGTTTAATATCATTTTAGTTATAAATAATCGAACTAGGGTCATAGAGTCTAGGCTGGTCCTTTATTTAATATCTAACCATGAGCTTTAGTAATACTAATAGAAAAAGGCTTCGAAATAGTTGTTTTCTTCTCACCAATGAGTAGAAGAAGGTCCTAATTGTTATAAGGAGTCTGTATTTGTATTATATACTTCACACTTCTAAAATATACAATATTTGTAGGCACATTCTTTGATAAAAAAAGTTCAATAATGTTAAAATTACAAAATTAATAAACTATAGTTGAATTTCGACCACTAGTATATAGAACACATTCGTAGATATTATTAGAAAATACGGTAATTCTTCTAGAAATCTATACATATAAATAGCATTCATGTTCGAAATATATCAACCGATTATGATGGGATCTATAAAGGCAGATAGAAAAGTTTTTTTTTTCGAACTGACCTTTGTCACCTTTTACGAGCGTTTTACTTTAACAGCTCGCGTGGGTCGAGCTGAAACCTGATTATTCTCATAAAGGTTTTCTTAAAATTACTCTTGAATGTGCGAAGTTTGATAATTCTGGGTGATCATATAACGATGACTCTCTTTAAAGTGTTCTTGAGACGAGTCGTGTCTTCGTAAAGTTAGGACTGCTTTGAGCGTTTTTATAAAGATCTTTGCGGCATATTTAAGTGAACGCGTTGGTTATAAATACAATTTTTTTTAACAATAATATGATTAGATAATTTGATTTTATGAGTGTAACCTCGAAAGCATTGAAAAATAATTCTACTCATAGAAGGAGTCAAATTTTACTACGAATATGGTTTGTACTCTTTTCTCAAATGCAAGCGTGAGCGCGCCAAAAAGAGTCAGCTAAACTTTGGGACAAATATAATCTAAAAAAATCTAAGCTAAACTATTTATCAAGTGAAGCAATTTGATTAAATTAAAAAGGGTCTTACGTATATGCCAAGCTATCTATTTTGTAGTTTATTGAATTTTATCATATAATAAATTTACTTGAGAACTCACCTGAACATGGTTGCCGAAATAAGTAGGTAACTTTCGTTATGCTTTAAAAGACGATGCGCGATTTCTGTGAGTATAATTGTGTCGATACATTTCAAAATAAGATAAATCCAATTTTCGCCGGTCCTAATATATTATATTAAGTTATTTTTCAAGATCTTCAAATTTTATACATTTACATGAACGGTAAAATTTCAACTTCGTTCTCGGTGTATAAAAAGGAAGCATTTCTCCCCAAAAAAAAGAATTAGATTTATAAAAATAGCATTTTCCCTAAAAAAAAAAAAAAAATAGCTCCGTTTTGAACTGGGGTTAGAGGGATTCACGCAGCGGTCGCTTTTCATCTGAGCTACTTTTGTTTTGACAGCGGCGGCTAAATTTACCTTTATATTCTGGTTATATTTCTTCATTGCCTGAAAACTCAGATAAAAAAGTTTTCTACGAATGAAATCTAGCTAGATCGATTTATCGTCCTTTAAACCACCTACATACTAAGATTTATGGAAATCACAGGCACCGTTTCTGAGATTCTGAATATATAACAAATGGTAATATACAAGAATTGCTCATTTAAAGGTATTAGATAATAATAATTAATCATAAAATTCACAAACGCATTACCGCCCGCTTCATAGGGAATCAAAACAATGGCAACTATTGAATTCGTTCAGAAGTTTTGACGTATTTCCACTATAAATATGAATTACAACTCATATGCAATTAAAACAAACGTGTTAACTCGCACTAGCACTAACCCTAATTTAAAACAAACAGCTATAAAGTTAAACCAGACCGCTTATTCTAATCAGCACATTAGTCTAGTGCATTAGTTAAAACCATTTCTAGAAATGCACAATTATACCGATATAAACCAGCGTATCCACCGGAAGCGAGATAATATTTAATTGGCGTGAAAACTCAATAATTGGAGATAAAAATCAGTTGTGTAGCCGGTGAGCAAACCAATTACGGCGATCCCGGTGTGGCACTACGCATCCGACCGCGGCCCGTACTCTAGTGATGTCTGTTAATAGTCTATATCGATATACCCTATTTTATATTTTATAAGTTTGGACACAATTTTATTTTAAATGCGTCTTAGATGGTAATATAGAATTTAGAAGAGAACTGGCTCTCAAGTTCAGTTACGGAAACACCGTGCCATTGTAGGTACTTTTCGAAAAAAATTCAACTAGAATGCGGCAGTCAGATAAATGGGCGTTAGAAAAAAACTCTACCACCATGTTACAGTTTTATCATGATGGTCTATGACAGGATTTGAAAGTACGTTGATGGACGAGGTTTCCAAGCACACTAACCCTAAACCCTCATCGTTTCAAATAGAATCGACACATATATATGGTTTTTTTAATAACCGACAATTTTTTTTTTCATTTTCAATCACGTTTTGAACTATATTATTTCGTACTATGTTACATCAAATCAAATGTCAGATTCGTTATTATAGAAACTGTTTCCTGCCAAAGACCGTATAACATCAGACCAGCCTGTTCGTTAGTGTTATTTATAGCCAGAAAAAACATCTACGCCATAAAGTTTAAGTTTCTGTTATGCATTCTTATAATAATTTATATTTGGTATTAGCTGATGTCTGTGACTTCACTTTCATAGTAGTAGTTTTGTGGGATCTACAGGTTTTATCTAGATCAACAATACATTGTCTTGTGTTATTTTAATTATTATTTTTTTAGTACTACTTAGCCATCGTGGGAAAAACGTAATGATATAAAACAAATACTCTGAGAAGTTATCTGTCTATTAGTAAAAGTATCGCCAAAATAAGTTGTTTTGTTTGTTGTTGTTGTATTGTTTCGGAGTTTAGTCCGGTCAGATATTTTAATGCTATTAATATTTTTGTTGGATTTGTTGATGTCAAAACAGATTCCCTGGTTATTATAAATATGCGTACTTTTTTAATATAATATTTATAATTGGTATGGTATAATATTATTAGCATATTTCTGTAATTATTATAATTCCTAAGTAATCGGCTGAACTAAGAAGCAATATTTACCCATAATATTTACGTTTGGGATATTCGTTCTGATGTGGACTGGGTATGAACGTTATGTTCCACATGTTAAGTTATATCGTAGCTTTTATTTATCATGTCTATTGAAAGCGTTTTCTTTTCAGTAATTTCTCATAAAGTCTTCAAAGGACTCTATTATTATTACATAGACAATATCAGTATGTTTCATCTAAATTTCACGATAAATTCCAAAGCAATTTGTCATGTTTTATCGATAATTGACAGAGCGTCACTAAGCTCTCTACTGTGGTTTTTCAGCGTGCACGTCGCGGGCCTAACAACTCATTAGCCAGTACGATATCGCCGGTGGCCTTTATTTGTGGCGGCTGCACCCGTCCACTGAGGTTAATTGTTCTCATCTGACCTCCACATTTCCTGGATTTCAATTTCGACACAAAATTTTACCTCAACCGATTTATTCAAACGAAAGATTAAATAATTAAAAGAAATATAATTATAATTTTTAAAATCTATACGAATAGAGGCCTGTTGTTGTGCGCGCATTACGCAAAAAATACTGGATAGATTTCAATGTATTCAATCAAAATTATTTTAGTTTTTAGATATTTGGTCATTTTGCAAAGAAAGCATGATCACGATACCTTCCTTAAATAGTGGGTGTTTTTTTAAGCTAGATAGAACTTTAAATTGTAAAAAGTAACACAAAAAATTAAATTTTGATGAAACTTTTTTTTTTATTTGTTTCAGTATACTCTGACAAATCATCATGAATAGACTCACGCTTGAACAACGCTACGAAATTATCCAAATTTACTTTGAAAATCAGTCGTCGATTCGCGCAACTTATAGACGACTTCGTCATTTGTATGGCGTACATAATCGTCCATCTGAACAAGCCATTCGTCGAACTGTGGATAGATTTCGTACCACATACTCTCTAGAGGATGCAATAACACCAGCACGTCGAAGGAATGTGCGTACTGAAGACAATATCGCCGCTGTAAACGAAAGTGTGGAAGAAGATCCAAATTTATCGATTCGTCGTCGGTCGCAGGAATTGGGGCTCTGTCCGTCCACTACGTGGAAAATTTTGCGCAAAGATCTCGGCCTACACCCGTATAAGATCCAGCTGGTGCAGGAATTGAAGCCACGAGACCATTATATGCGTCGTTCTTTCGCCGATTGGGCTCTAGAGCAGTTGGCAACTGACCCGTTGTTTTATCGCAAAATTGTGTTTAGCGATGAGGCGCATTTTTGGCTTAACGGGTTTGTTAATAAGCAAAATTGCCGCATATGGATTGAGACCAATCCACAACAGACCCTACAGACTCCATTACATCCAGAAAAATGCACCGTATGGTGCGGTTTTCATGCTGGTGGCATCATCGGACCTTATTTCTTCAAAAATGAGGCCGGAGCTCGCGTTACGGTCAATGGAGATCGTTACCGCACCATGATCAATGATTTTTTGTTTGAAAATATGGATGACATTGATCCGGAGGAGATGTGGTTTCAACAGGATGGCGCTACGTGCCATACGGCGAACGCAACCATCGACTTATTGAAATCAAAATTTGGCGATAAGTTGATTTCGAGAAATGGACCTGTCAATTGGCCTCCAAGGTCGTGCGATTTGACACCTCTCGATTATTTCCTGTGGGGCTACGTGAAGTCACTGGTTTATGCTGATAAACCAGCAACAATTGACGCCTTGGAGGCCAGCATTGTTCGTGTTATTTGTGACATACGGCCAGCAGTGCTCGAAAAAGTGGCCCAAAATTGGACGTCCAGAATGCACTTCGTCAAGAACAGCCGCGGTGCTCATATGCCCGAAATCATTTTCAAATGTTAATGTCACGTATTGATCTTTCGAATAAAAAAAAAATTTTGATTACAATTTAATTTTTTGTGTTATTTTTTACAATTTCAAGTTCTATCGGGCTTAAAAAACCACCTTTATAAAGTAGGTGGTACAGCTATGCTGAAGCTATTAATGGTTTCAGCATGAATGGGCCGGCTCGACCGGGGTACTACCACCCTCTCGCAGAAAACCGACGTGAAGTAACGGTGCTTGCATTGTTGCGTTTCGTTCGGTTAGTGAGAGTGCTGGAGGACCACCTCCTCTCCCCTTCCCCCTACTGTTATTCCCCCTCTCCAACAAGACAGGTTGGCAACGCACTTGCGATTACTCTGGTGTTGCGAGTGTCTATGGACGGTGGTGATCACTTAACATCAGGTGAGCCACATGTCCTTTTGCCTCCTATGATAACAAAAAAAATAATAATAAGAAATTACGGTTTTTATAAGCACTATGCGTTCTGAAATACATGTTTTCTATTCGTGGAGAAGTAGGTCCTTAGGTTTTTTCTCTGTGCGTAAAATATATTAATAAAATAAACGACGCAGGCGAAGTTTTTTCATTTAGGTATCTGTAACATTTTTCAATCACATTCCTTCATCTAAATCTTGTCCTGACAATTACACACATAATAAAAGAAGAATTAGTGAAATTTGTGCAAGCATTATAAAATTGATGCGTTTACGTACATTCGGTAATTGGTTTTTATTTATATTGACACTAACTGTACCTGCGGCGCCGCACGCGTTTTTCTTTAAATTAATTTAAAGAAATATAAAATTGTGAGACCATGTACAATTATAGAAATCCTCTTTAAAAACAATTGTACGTACAACACGCAAGCCACTTACAGTAACATGTAACGTATACATTAGATATATAAATACTAACAGTGTGTCAAATGTGGTTTATCATCAGTAACATATTTGAAAGCTTAACCCATCATATAAGTACCTCAGTGCTCGCTTACACAGTATATGGAACGAATGAAACAATAACTTAAATATGTTATTATAATGATATAATATGTCTATATTGTCAATAAGTAATACGTTTATGATCATATATCTTATTAGAAAGATCCCTTCTATATTCAAAATTACTATTGGTAATTATAGTGTTGAATGAATGAGCTGACATCTTGAAATCTATATCTATACATATAATAAAAATGAAGTGACTGTATGTAATATCAGTATATTAATTTTTTAATGATTGGGTATGAAAGTATACACGCTTCTGATAACAAAAATGCAATTTTTAAAATTTTTGTCGATCTGCCTGTCTGTCTTTATGTTTGTTCCGGGTAATCTCCGAAACGGCTGTCCGATTTTGACGGGAATTTCACTGGCAGATAGCTGAAATTACAGCGGGTTACTTAAGCTACTCTAAATTAGACTAGCAATTAACCGCGGCTTTGTCTGTAATGCTATCTCCAAAACGGTTGGACCTATTTTCACGGAACTTTCACCAGCAGATAGTGGATATCATAGGGAGTAATTTAGTTTATTTTAATTTAGACTAGCTGTTAACTGTGGCTTCACCTGCAGTACTATCTCCAAAACGGTTCGACCGATCTTCACGAAACTTTCACTGGCAGCTAGTTGACCTTATAAAAGTAATTCAAGAAATTTTAGTTTATACTAGCTGTTAACAGTGGCTTCACCCGCATTGCTATCTCCATAACGGTTAGACCGGTTTTCACGAGACTTTCACTGACAGATAGCAAACCTTACAAAAAGTAATTGCGGTTTTTCTATTTTAGACTAGCTGTTACCCGCGACTTTGTCTGCATGAAATTTAGCAAGATTTAAACTCATTCTTTATTTTTAATGAAAGATGTAATTATATCAGCTTATTGTTTACAATTCCACATTATAATTATTAATATCTTTAATGCTATAGAGGTCTTCCTAATAAGATCTTAGATTATAAACGTTTTACGTAAAGAGTTCCATAATACAATTTCTTGCGGAACAGACAAGGGTTTATTTTTTATATAGTCACAACATCTTAATTATAATAATGGCAATGTATATTAAATGTAATGTAAATGTAAATCTTTATAATAATATTTTAAGTTATTGTTTCATTAGTTCCTTATACAGTGTAAGTGATCACTGAGGTATATGGTGGGTTAAGGTTCCAAATATGTTGCTGATGATAAACTACATTTGACACACTGTTAGTATTTATATATCAAATGTATACGTTACATGTCACTGTAAGTGGCGTGCGTGTTGTACGTACAATTGTTTTTAAAGAGCATTTCTATAATTGTACATGGTCCCAAAATTTTATAATTCTTTAATACGATTTAAAAAAAACGTGTGCTGAGCTGCGGGTACAGGTAGTCTTTCATAAATATAAATCAAGATATAAAACTTTATATCTGTCTATACAGTTTTTAATATTCGACAATTTCAATACAGTTTATTGAACTCGATACAGTATTCTTATATGTTACTATGGTTATTGAGTTATGTAGACGAAAGCGCGATAATTAAAACAAAATGGCCGCAAAAATGACCAAAAAATACAATATAATTCAAATTATATACATAGATATAAATATATGAATTTCAATTATATTTATTCTTGGAGTCCAGTATAACGCACGTCTTACACACATGTTTTACATTGAACAACATATTTTTGCTAAATTTCACGCAGACGAAGCCGCGGTTAACAGCTAGTCTAATATAGAGTAGCCTAATTAACCCGCTGTAATTTCAGCTATCTGCCAGTGAAACTCCTATCAAAATCGGTCCAGCTGTTTCGGAGATTACCCGGAACAAACAGACAGACAGACCGACAGACAGATCGACAAAAGTTTAAAAAATTGCGTTTTTGTTATCAGTAGCTTGTATACTTTCATACACAATTATTACGAATCTGTTATTTTGATATGACATACAGACACTTCATTTTTATTATATGTATAAATAGAAGATAATAGATTTACGGTTATTAATTAGCAAAAGCGATAAAGATTACTCTGTTAATTCATGCACCTTCGTGATCTAGTTACAAAGTTTACGACTTAAGCGTCAATTACAACAGAGTCGGTTTTATATATGGCCAATAAAATTTGTGTCAGATTACCCTAAATTTGTCATGTAAAAGTAATGTTATTACATAACCTGTATTATTTAAATTCTTTTTAAGTACTTTGTTATAACAAAAATTGGTTATCTGTAAAGTCGGTTTACGGACGGTAATTTTATGAATTCTGATGAAGTGGAAGAGAGATAGATGCGACACAAACCGAATGCTTAGGCCGATCGCGCCTCTCTATCGCTTGTTCCGCGCTCTCGCTTGCACGCTCGGCTCAGACGGAACGTGACAAATAATCATAGTTTTTCACGCGTGCAGCCGGTATTCATCGATTTATAAGACGTTATCACGTCAGAAACTTGGTATAATGTTGAAATTAGTTAAATTTGTTGGTTTTTCTCATAACCAAGCGATATGTTATAGTCAAAAGTCGATACGTAGTGTCTTCCCGGAATTACTGGTTTATTTTAGATTTCACCAAAGCCTTTGGGCAATCCCCAAAATAAATTCCATTTTCGGCCTTTGACTGAAGTACTTTTACTCAAACCTAGAAGTTCCTAAATTTTCAGTCAAACGTTGTATGTAAAATAATCTGTTTCGGGCTTTGCCTAGTCGATCGTAGAAGCGACGGTCAAATATCGATCTGTACTCTACTCGTAATATTAAAGATGAGTGTATCTGCTACCGGCCAAATCCGATTTTAGGACGAACTAGTTTTTCCTAGGTCAGACTAGTTTCTCCTGATGTGTACTTGTTCATATTAAGGCTCAACCAGTTCAGGAATGTTTGTTTGAAGCTATGTGCTCTATTCTCCGTTTTCGGTTAGGTTACAGCGACGCGCCTCTATACCTGGACTGTAAGATAATTTAAATGAATTTTGAATCGCTTGCCAACCGCTGCGGCGGCTGGCTCGCGCTTTCTTTTCATCGCAAGTCTAATCTAACCTAAGCAAAAACGAAGAATAGAGCACATGGTTTCGAACAATTATTCCCCTTATGGTTTTAAGAAATTTGGCGGAATTTAACATTATTTCAGGATAAACTGGTTTGGTTTACAAACTAAGACATTCTAATACCTAATTGAAGTTTGCCTGAGCATGCCCTGATTTCATAAAATTAAGTTTTGACGTTTGTCTGACCAAATTAGGCTGTCCTAGTTTGACGAAAATTCTTTAGTCAAAGGCCGAATAACGTCATTTATTTGGGATTTGACTAAGACTTTAAATCAGTTACCTGAAGTAGTCAAACCTAAGAACGCCTGAGCTTCGATGTTTAACTATAACAGATATACTCTAATGGCGCAACAGAAAACGTGAATAAATATTCCAAGACACCTGCAACATTTTTTTTTTACAAATATCTAAAAACTACAGACACTTCACATTTACATTCTTATTATATGTATAGATTTCGTTTTCTTTTAACGGCGCTCTTTGACTCACAATGAGAAATGTCGAGTTAACCTTTGAAACATTTTCCAATTACATAAATATGTTAAAAATCTCACTCGAAATTCGAAGATATTATTGGTATTTTATCGTATCCGACTTAACAGGTGACACGTTCCGTTCAAACTACAAAAATATTCAGCGTCGTGTAACAGATACAATCGTGCGAATATCACGAATATCGAGTGCGAATCCTCATTGATACTATTTGTTTACGATGTGATCTCACTTTCAAACTCGAAACAAAATTCGGTTGATGTTTTAATGAAATTTTATTGTTGATTTGATATTTCAATGACTATGCATTAAAGTTTAATAATAATTAGTTTAATTTAAAAATAGAAATACACATGAGTATTTTGTCTAGACAAAGGAAGATACAACTACATATTGGCTCTAACAATGGTTGTAATATATAAAAGGGTTACGTAGATAGTAAGCCGTGTTTGTATCATTGTTCTCCTTTACTATTGCTTGTTGATATTATTTATTGAATTATTTTTTGTTGTAATAAATAGTCGAGATATATGTATATGATTTGATTTAGACGTTAAATTAGTTACACATACATGTTTTCACGACAATTGGTTGAATAGTTTAAAAGTTGATGTGAATGCTACGTATTGGTGATTCACAGTGTGACAGATAGAATAGAATCCTTCAGTAAGACAAACTTTCTTGTGCCAATATAATCTAACCAATTATATCGGTCAAATAGTGATGGAGATCCTCAATCTTAAATATACAAACATCTACTTATTTGTTTCGTATAATTTCGATTTTTTATTTCAGATATTATAAGTATTGTAATAGATATTAACGAGTTAATTCAGTCCAACGAAGCTATGAAGGCCCATCAGGCTAATAGTGTTAGTCAGTTTGAAAAACAAACAATAATAAATTGTAGATCAATCTATAAAGTTATGATATAAATATTGTTCATGAAGCCTGAGGTAATTATTTATAGTTTTTAGTACCTTTTAAAACAAAGTATATTAAAAAAAACTTGCATTATCATCTATTTCTCAGCTATATTCGAGATTTCAAGTCAAGCTCATCGAGACGTTAGTCCAAATCGATTAAATAATTCCGTCCGGACATCATACAAGAAATTAATTTAATAAAAATGTGTGAAAAAATGGTGTTGCCGTTAAATGGGTTTTGCTTCTATTGTTATTAGAACCTTGAATTTCGGTTTTAATGTAATATTATGCTTCCTATATTAAAATGTTTTTAAGGTTTAATTTGCTAATTAGAATCGAGAAAAATTAGTATTGTCAAAATTTTAGCTATAACATTCAAAGCTCGCTCGCGTGAACGATGCCATCGACTCGGTCCGGAATCGAATACATTATCTCGAATGAAGGAATCCCGGGCCGCATAATTTGTACAAATGCACCACTGGGAACCAATTTCCACGGCGATTATTAATACTCACTTATACATAATTCGTTTACGTGTACTTTTATTCGATGTTGACGAGGTTTTGACTGGTAGATATAGGAATTTTCAGGCCCTATATAGTCAGGCTTTTCTAAGTAGACATTAAAAAGTATTGGCAAAAATTTGTATTGTTAATTTTAAATCGTCAAAATAGGGATTAAGAAATCATTAGTTAATTACAATTAAAGAAAAGGTAGTCTACAATTCATTCGGATAGATAATTACTATAAAATCATTTTCATTAGAATGATGTTGCGGTCACTAAAACAGAAAAAAATCCAGTCGCACAAATATGTTTTTGACGCTTGTATAGCTAACACTATCTAAACCCCGTCTGCTATTGAATCATTGTGGATGGTATGTTTTTAAAAGGCTTACAGAAAAATTAGCGATGGTATAAGTGTGTCATTCTCCTAAGAATAATTCATAAAAATCAGCAATAACCATTTTTATCTTTTACATATTATTAAAAAATAATGGATAAACCTATATAGTATTAATTTATATGCAACTAGCTGACCCGGCCATGCGTTGCTGTGGCTCAGTTATTATTATATCATTACATATTGATAAGAATTCATAATTGTTTTTGATGATATGCCCAATAAACATCACTTAACGATTATATTCTTAATATAAAAAACCACTGTTTGTGACTTAAATATAAAAATTAGACATATGCTGTCGCTGACTTTTTTATAGGCATTATAAAGCTCTACAACTTTTCTCTAGTACTCAATCATATATTTCTCATCGATAAGGCAGCGTTCGTAAGAAAGTTTCGTTCGACCGTTTTTCCTCCGACTTACTTTGCAAATCCGAATATCACTAAAAAGTCTTTTCATTTTTCGTATTAATATATAGCCTATGATACTCACAAATAACGTGGCTTCCTATTGGTAAAAGAATTTTCAAAAACGGTTCAGTAATTCCTGAGATTACCCCCTACAACCTCACAAACTTTACCTCTTTATAATCTCTAATGTAGATCAAAATTGTGCTATATAATAAATCATTTCATAAATATTTTAAAAGATAATTACCAATAAATTACCTTTTTACTTATATCATTGGATATTACAAATTAAAACTACTCAAAGCTGTTTACGTCATAAGATTTACAAATTCTCTATGATTTTAATCAACTATAATATTGAAATCGTCCAAAATGGGTCAGATATTACATATATCTAAATAGCTTAGACACTATGACCCCGCATTAATAAGTTAAGAATATCTTATCAATCAGAGGCAAAACATTTCCCTAACTATTTCCTATCAACATAATATATAAATTAAATGCATTAATCGATAGTTGAATTAATATATGAAACAGTACACTTATATACCAGAATGAAAGATAACAATCGGTAACAGAATATCGTCGGTTTAAAATGTAATGAGAAAAATCAAATATAAACTACTATAAAAGATTACGCTATAAAAATCGAACGGCGTAACAAAATGTATGCAGACCGTTTTATTTCGTCACCTAAAATTACAGGGAAATCTAATCTTTAATCGGTCGCATTATATGATCTTATCTTAACGCACAATACACCTCTAAACTATATGAATTTAATGGAACCACAATTACCGACTGAAAGTATTCAACCAGCAATAGAAATACATTTCTCTTTAGCTCTTGGAGTGATAGAAATATTTGGCTACAAAAGTAGCAATGGTAAACGTATACATGGGATAGATCGTAGCGTTAAAGAATTATGTACGATAAACTATTCCAATGCTAATTCGAAGAGAAACTAGAACATAATTTATTTTATTTAATTATTTAAAGATTATAAAAGATTTGTTGTTTTTTTTTTGTTTCCCGCTTCCATTAATTTTAATCTTTCTTATACAGACTCGAGTGACGGTTGGTTTAATTGATATTTTAATTCTAATTGGTTTTTGAATCTTTTTAAGATAAAAAAGCGAAGAGAGTTGAGTGAAGAAAGTATAATAATAAGTAATACTTACGATAAATCTAATATATTTTCGAATTAAAACCGATTGAACGATAATTTTAAGGTGAAGGCCCGCGTTGAGTAATTTGGTTTTTCTTGCTGTAAAAACTAGCTCTGTCCTATAGTTTTATTCGTGTTTAATTTCCCATGTCCTTTGTCCCGGATCCTCTGAACTGCTTCGTCTAACTCACCTACAATGTTACTTCTGATCTATCGTAGTTTCTGACCTTTTCATAGTAATTACTATGCTACTAAGACTCACAGCGTGATGTTAAAGACTTTGTTATGTGCCGTAGTTAATAGTATAAAATCTGATTAGTAATTATAAAAATTATTGCGTTCAAAGAAACATAATCTAATATATAAAAATCTTGTGTCACGGTGTTTGTGGTCGAACTCTTCCGAAACGGTTGGACCGATTTTTATGACATTTTAAATGTATATTTGGTAGGTATGAGAATAGGTCGTAAAGTATATTTTATACTCCTAGGTGATTAGGGTGTCCTTCAGAATTATATTTTTCATTTCTTTTGTTTTTTTTTATTTGCCATCAAAAATATCTATAATTCCAAATTTTCACCTTCCTAACTCACCCTTCCATTTTTTATTCGTGATTTTAGTATTTTTGTATGAAAAATATCCAAATGATACAACGGTCATTCGTATTTCCAACAAAACGAAACTATCGATTTTGTTGAATGACAGATGGCGTTACGTCCACCTCATCGATCTTCCACATATGCCTAAATCAATCACCATGTGTTGGAGCGAGTCCCTGAATTGTATGGTTTCACAATTGTTTTTTTTTAAGATTTTTTGAGTTTTGAAATGCAATTAGAACCGGTATGTGACCAATTTCAGGCAAACGAAGTTGCGTGGGTCAGCTAGTTAATATATTTGCATAATAAATCAATATATTTGCAATCTTTACAATACTATAATATGCTTATTGTGTAGTGTAGTTTTGTGAGCAAAACCATGATGTATTGACTAGTGTTATAACGAATATTAACACAATAGTAACATAATAAAATCTCGTTTAACATTGAAATTACTATTATCTTTGACAATACAAAATGTATATAGCTTTACTAACAGCTACATTCATGGGTTTTATGGAAAATTGGTAGTAAATATAGAAAAACTTATCCTTGCATTCCCCCTTCTATTTACACGACTTTAACACGTCGAGTTAAAGAATAGTTTCGAATGTTTTTTATATTTTGTTTTCATTCGAAATATATCTTTGGATATAACAGTGCCCGTAACTGCTTTGTCCGATTTAGATTGAAAATCGGATGCATAATCGTAAAGCTGAGCCTACTGTAGGGACAAAGAATCAAATATGCATTGAAATTATTAAATCTTGAGAACGGATGTACAGGCCAAGGAAGACTAAACTTTAGATTTACAATTGCATCCGGTAGGAGGCGCTGCTGTTGAATTTTAGGTTTTTTTAAATTATCAAGTCAAAACAATGTCCGCCGGGCTGGTTAGTTGTTATATACCTACATTGTACCTTAAACCTTATCTTATACCTTAAATCGCAGCTACAAATTAGTATGTAATAAGGCAGCTGGTACTCATCTACTCGTATATAAAAAATCAGTTGTCAAATGCATTTCAGCGAGCAGCGAGCAAATCGAGGCATGCAGCTAGTCTCAAGTAAAATTGTGCTTAAACCTTGATTGTATACAATCAATAAAATTATATTTAAAATGTAAAACGCTTAAATTATTCAAAACTAATACATTCCTTATCCATTAAAGTTAAATAACATTGAATCCCAACGTTCAGAATGAACATTAGATGGCATTGTGTGATGCGTATTGAATCGCGTGAGAAATTTCTTGTAATGGGCCCGAGCATTACGAACCTTTGAATCCGATTAACATATTATATTAGTTCCCTAATAGTTCTTTACTTGATAAGCGTTCAACACATACTGGATTTTTTACATTACGTTATCATAATATTATTAAGGTATTATACAGTATAAAGTTAATCATCCAGTTTATGTGATAAAAGTGTTCCGATGCCATTAACATGTGATAATAGAACTTTGTTAAAATGTAATTAAACTGTTTAAATACTATTTTAATTATTTTAACCGTGAAGTTTGGCTTTATGACCAAACTTAGGGGACTCAATTTTTTCACTTTTGTTTATTTTTTATTTCGAACTGACTACTCTATTGACCTAGCAAGGTCTTAATTCACCGGACTACAAGCAATTTTGGTTTTCACCTCTATACAGTACGTATCATATAAATTTGAACAGACTAATGCCATTGGCTTGGTGGATCTTCACAGCTTCACCGGACTAATCCAGCGGACGTTTATGTCGCTCATCTGTTTGGCAACACACTCAAGAGTGCCAAAGTAGCCGATCCTCGTCTTGGGCGGTTGCGTTAAATACGCAAATCTTACTAAGCTATACTAATCATAAATATAAGAATTAGTTAGGTACACATGAGTGTCTTAGTTTCACTTTTTTTTTTATTGAAATGACTGTACTGTGCCTGATGGTAAGCACAGTACAATCCAAAAACAATGGCGACCACCGAGAGACACACTATCCATCGCCAGACGCCGCTGCCATGCCGGCCTGCGTAACTATCTCTTCACGTTGCGCTTGAAGGACCCCATGTCATAGAAAGGAGGAAACACACTCGCCGGGAGATTGTAACTAACTAATTTAAATAGATAGCTTAATTAAGAAAAAGGTGTATAGTTACATAAACAAGAGCGTAGACTTCTTTATAAGGCCGGTAACGCACTTGCTGTTACTGCTAGTGCTAATGTCTATGGACGGCGGTGATCACTTAATATCAGGTGACCCACCTGTTCGTTTGCCTGATATAAAAAAGACAGCATTTTTTACGAGAGTTATGTAGACTCTTTGGCCAATATATAATTCAATAGTTTAAAAAATCCCTTTCGAAGTCTCTCCATAAATTATGTGATAATCATTTTAACATATACAAAAATCGCCGCTTGTGCGATCATATCCTACGGTTCGAGTTGTATATTTTGCAATTTAAAATGGTAAAATACTGGTTGTATTTCTGATAATTTGTATTTCAAATATTTTTTTTTTCTAAAATAAAAAAGACGGAACAGGTTTTCATTTTTCATTAGAGTTAAACTGTATAGATTTTTGTACTATAACTAGCATTTCTCTGGTACTTCGTTCGCGTTAATATTGCTTTGGCATATATCTCAGGAATAGTACTCTTTTCAGAATAAAAGGTACCCTAAAGGTATATTCTGTGTACACCTAACAACGTGTACGCAAAATTTCGTGACGGTTGGTTGAGTAGTTAAGACGTGAAAGCATAGATAACAAACTGGCATTCGCATTTTTAATATTAAGGATTTCTATAATTAGACACAACGACATATTGGTCATTCCGTGTTTCAGGTTTGCAAAGACTAGTAATAGTTTTTTATAGAATAGTGTTAGGTTTTACGAAAAAGTCCCAAAGTATATTACCCATTTGCTGGATAGTAAGTTCAAACATCATGTCAAAGGAGTATTAATGTCTAACGCCTATAGAGTGGATCAATATATGAACGATGGTGACGTTTGAAAATGGCGCCACTCTATGTGCATGTGCAAAATGAGGGCAATTAATAATCTATGTATGTTCGTAAAAATATGCATGATAAACAGAAAAACCAGGTCGAGTTTCTTGCTGATTCTTCTCGATGACTGAGTTATTTTCCGAACCAGTGGTTGTTTTGACGTTTATAAGCGCCTTTTCAAGACCTAAACTGGATAAAGTATATATAAATTTCTTTTTGATTTTATGTAATATCAAGTAGTTTGTGGCTCGCCCTCGTTTTTTAAAATGATTGTATTTATCTCCTGTATTCTAGAATTACATATACCCGAAGAGATAATCGTTCAATCTCATACAGTGATTGATGACCGAAAGAACGAATGGATGACCGAACGAAATCGATTACGTCGAGCAATGGTTGTCATTTGCATATATATGGGCGACGAAATGGGAGTCTTTAGTGTAAGCGATGTGCGAAATGTCCTTTCTGGATTACTTTTGTACGTTAAAAAAACCATTTCAATATCTTTCTTCGAATTAAGTTTGTTGGAATTGAGAATAATTTAAATGGAGGTATTAATCTATGTAAGTAAAATGATAGAGATCTGCAGTTGTACGCGAATCACGCAAAAACTATTGAATAGATCCATCTAGATCAATTTTCTTTGGTATTACCTTTTTTAAAAGGACTACAAAATACTAAAAAAAAATTTGCTAGAAGAGTTTGTTTTGGTTTCAATATTTTTTACTCTTTTTTCTCTATAAATAAAATATGTTGTTAAAATAATAAACAACGAAAAAAAAGTGTGTGGGTTCTTATGTACACGCGTTAGAAGTTATACTTCTTTGGCGTAACAAGATAAAAAATCTTTTCAAAAATTTTATCTTTCGTCTTATTCTACGTTTGTGGAAAAAACGACACTAACAATAGAAAAAAGGTATTTAATACATTGAAAGTTTTAATACAAAGAAGTACAAACAACAAATACAAAGAAACAAAATGTTGACTATAAGCTAACTTCAGGGTGTCGGTTTTTCGTGACGATGTGCGCGCGCATCGCAAAAATTTACTCTCCTCATTTTTCCCTAACGCGCCAAAAGAAGTATAACTTCAACAAAGTCGCAGATACCAACTAGTATTACATGCAATTTTAAAGCGTTCTTCGTAAGAAAACGTGCGTTTTATGTGGTTTTATAAAGGTGTCGTTATATGAGTTTTGAGAAATGAATGCTTATTTGTATTATGACTTTTCTTGAATATATTTTTGTTTGCACCATCGTATATAGTTATCTAGTGGATTTGTGAACTAAGTTGCGACAACTACATGGTGACAAAGAAATAGCGATGACATTAACTGTAAGAGAGTCAAATAAAGTCAAGGTACTTCAAATGTTACGGCAAACAGAATCTTAGTCATTTTTAACTCGTCCATTACCCTTGGCAGTGAAAGTAAACAAAAATCTTACTACGCCTCTCTCCTGTGCTTATGCAAGCATTGGCATGTCTTACGAAACCTCATGCAAGTTTCTATGACTAGAGACCTCAAGCACACTGCTAGCGCTATACAGTGTTACTGCATTCACTAACTCACCACACACTTCAACATTGGACTTCATACACGTGTACGTTATTGCATGTACTTTATATTATGAGGTAACAGGAATGCAGTTCACCTGATGTAAGTGGTTACTACAGCCTATGACTGTGTATAAATGACTTCATATTGACCATAGTTTTGAGGACAGTCGTAAAGGTGATGGTGGTTCAGTAATTAGCGTATTAGTATACCCTGTCAAGCGGTGAAGAAATACATCGCTTATTCAAAGCCCGTTTGGACATCTACCTTTAGTTGAAAGTCTTGGTGATAATACTTGGTGATAAGTACCTATGTGTGTATTTTGGCAGCTGCACTTGAGAGCAAGTTTTAGGTTTAGCGTGTTTACGTGTAAAGGAGATTGACGTCATACGCTAAAGAAATTAAAAATAAAAAAAGCTACCACTTAGCCACTCGCCACAAGACGAGCACTGCTATATGTTCAGCAAAATAGACAACATAACTGTGAAGTATTGAACCTTATATAGTTTCTAGTACGTTTGAAATATAAAAATGCTGTCTCTGATATAAAAGAAAAACACGAAAATAATAGCATATGAAATGAAATGCAACAATTTCTTGTACAAACGATAGCTTTTCGAACATGTACGGTATTATCGGAAGCGCCCGCCGGCGTCTCAATGAGAACTAATGATTACTTTATACAGACATACCACTATGTTATACAGGACATTCCTTTAAGATATATCATATTTTTTATTCACTAATTCATCTCAATCGCAACAGATATATAAATATCAGAAATTATTATATTTGAACGTTGCGTCAATAATATAGAAGTAATACGTTAATGTGGTATGGATATGCCATAAAAAGATATTATCTTCTTTTATATTACTACATATTATAAAACAAAGTCTTCTGTCACGTTTGTCTGGGTCAGGTCAGATCAGATTTGGGTATATCAACGTGGGTCAACGTTTTCTTTTTACTATATGTATATATATATACATATATATTGAAAGTATAGTTACATTGACTCTATCGTGTCAAATGTATCGGCATAGGTCTATGACTATTAGATCCGGAATTTATCATAGGTGATTCTAGACAGTAGCCTATGACTTATGATATAAAATAAAAAAATCCACATAAACCTTTCGCACTCTCCGTACTGCGTAATTCAGTCGCAATGTATAATATAACACAGACAATGCCCCGAGTATCGGTCACGTCCGTCAGTCTTGGCCTTTATTATTGAGATTACGTTTCGATTTGCCGCTATGTGTGGCCAGGGCCTTAATATTTGCTTACGCGATTTTTAATGGCCGCCCGGAGTGAATATACCGCGTAGTTTCATACTTTCACGTGCTTATTTTAACAGCATAATCACTTTCCAGAGCTAATTTAAGATGAGAACAGTAATTAAAGTTTATTCTATAGTGTTGCCTATAAAGATTACATTTATTTTTGGAGCGATTTAGGAAAATACTGTATCCGTAATCCATAGGTGTATTATTGGCGCATTTGAGGCTAAAACCAATTGTACATGTTGCGTAACATGATATATTTGTTTTCAACGCCATCTATTTGTGCTACCTTCGAACCACATCATCTAACATGTTTGATATCTTTTAAGTTAACATTTTTTTTTGTAACACCATTTCTTTAACTTCAGAATATTTTAAATTTTTTCACGAATTCTGAGACTGCTGAAATATTATGACTAGGTAAAACAAAATAAGTAACTCTATTTGTAGCTATGAATTTTATTATTACAAACAAATTCGTAACAGTTTCATTAATTTAAAAACTTATTTACAATCAAATTTCGATATATCAAAGCTTTCAGGCGATACATGAGGACTTTTTTGATATTTAGAAAATATTTACGGTTCTAAAATTATCTTTTACTAATTTTATCATTCCAGTATATGGTCATTATCATCCAAGGTATATTTTTTTTTTCGAACTGACTATGCTATTGACCTGGCAAGGTCTTAACAGCTTCACCGGACTACTAGGCGAGCGCTTAAGGCACTCAGCCGATTTTATTTGACAACTAGCTCAAGGGTGCACGGCACACCTCGGCTTGGGCTGTTGCCTGATACATGCCATTCGCGACCTATCTGAGCTAACCTAAGCTAAGCTAACTATTCATACATATATGAGTTGTTGAAACATATATGTGTACCAGGCATACATACCTCAGCAACTCTTATATATATTTCGTATCGGATAATTTTCTAAACTATTTCAGTTTGATAAGGGAAAAAATAAAACCCTTCCACTTGCATGTGTAAGCGTGTATGCGTGCACGTGTGTGGAGGTGATATATGTGTAATGTTGTCGCAGTGATGTAAGATTTTGTGTCACTGTATCGCGCGAGCAGCGCACTCAAGGGTTCCACGCCGAGGGAACGGACCTAGGCTTGAGCCGCTGCCGAGGGGGCCTAATCTGGTCCTAGGTATAAAACTTGCAGAGTTATATACCTAGAGAGAGTGAGAGAACAACGATATCCGACAGATTCACGAATACCATACACCAGGTTTAGTACCTAAATAGATAAAAAATGCTCAAACGTGTCGTATTTCTGGATAAGCCGATGTATATAGAATAATAAAGGAACATTTAAAAATATATATGTTTAATCAGCACCTCCGTTCATGGTATCATTGTTGGCTTTATAGCATAGAGCTCGTTACATTATAAATAATTATAGATAAACTTTGTTAATTAATCCACGAGGACGGGTTAAAATTATGATTATTTAAAATTTATGAATAAATAAAAGAAAGTCGACAAGAAAACTGGTCGTTAATTACAATTCTGAACAATCCACAGTAGTTTGTCGCCGTAACTTGTGTTTCACACCACAGATAAAGTACAGTTAGCTCAGTTTTCACACAATAAATAAAAAGATATTCGTGGGAATGGTTTTGTGATAGTGTGTTCGGTCCCCACGTGGGTTCGAAATCCTATACCGAGATGGAACTTCCGAAGATGAAAAGTGTTACATAATTATAAATTTAGAGGTGTCTTTTCAAACGTTCCATATAGGAAATCAATAAGATAATATGTAGTTGTAATTATTTGCCGCTTGGGTGCTCTCTCTTATGTGTCTCTAATTGTGTATTGCAAAGTTTAGTACACAGGTATATTATAAATTCTTTATTAGAAGTTTTACTCCGTTTTATTAAAGTAAAGCCTGGCAGGCGTATGTAGAAGGATATACGTTACCTTTCCTCTAGAGAAAATTACAGTTTCTGAGTGGTAGGTCAAATCGATGTTAAAGCTAGCGAAGCCGTGGGCTAAAGCTAGCTTATATATACAAGGATTCTTTTTTTATTCCTCGATGTTAAAGCGAGCGAAGCCGTGGGCTAAAGCTAGCTGACATATACAAGGATTCTTTTTTATTCTTTTTGTTTTTCGCATTATATCGTGGGGTCTATTAACACTTTCCCATCATCCAGTAAGCATTCCAAGTTATATTATCTTTTAAGTGTGGTCATAGTTTGGACACAATTGACAACCAACACTGGGATCATTTGCTAGGTGGAAGCCAGTTTATGCCGAATTATGTGCCCTCGTAGCAGTCTTATAGCATAATTATAATATTTGATTTATTTTGTCCAATTTTTTTTACGTGACAACGTCTTATAAATCGATGAACAATAGCTGCAAGCACGAAAAAGCATTACTCATTGTCACGTTCCGTCTGAGCTGAGCGTGCAAACGAGAGCGCGGAACAAGCGATAGACAGGCGCGTTCGCCCTAAGCGTTCGGATTGTAATATACCTATCCTATACCTAACCTATCTATATATAAAACTAGCCGCGCCCGCGACTTCGTCCGCGTGGAACCTAATGTACAAATTAGTGATTAATAAAGTCATCTGAATATGTTAAGTCCATTTACTTATTTACTTTTCTCTCGTACTTACGCCGCGTTGTCATTAAAATTACAATAACTTTCGTTAGAGTGGACAGATTTTAATGAAACAAAGACTAAGTTACTCTCGAGGATATGCCTTATGATTTTCTTATATGAGGTTTTATTGTGATCCCAGTACTTTAGCAGTGATGCGTGTTCATATATACAGAGAGACAGACAGACATTTCTAAAAATGATTGAAATGTATTTTATTACTTATTACTAGACACCTGCAATAATTTTTTTCACGAAAATCGAAAAAGTACAGGCACTTTATATTTACATTCTTATTATATGTATAGATAGAAGATAGATAATTCAATTCATAAAAGTATGCAATTTTTCATCAATGTTTTCTTATGACAATATTACGTATAATTATCGTATGTAAACAGACTTCTACAGACAACCGTTTTTTTTACTTTATATATATCGTTGCGACTCTAATTTTGGATAACTGCAGATCAGTCTACTTGCTACAATGAAGATATTTTATTTCGTTATTTCGTCCAGTGAACCATCTCGATTGACTTAACTGTGGCCATTAACCAAGAAACAAGACGAACGCCGACTTGTCCTTTGACAATCTAATTGCAATCGATTATGTTTATAGAGTTGTTAATAGCAGTTTCCGTTTGACGGAAAAAAAAACATATTTACTTAAAGCGAGCCGTCATTAGTGTTTTCTTTCCGTATTAATTAAAACGATAGAGTGATGTGATTTAGAAAATTACTTGTGTAATTTACGTTTCCTCTCTTGATAATAAGTTTTGTGTAATTGGAACGTTCGAGCCTATTTTATTAAATATTAGCTGTGTCCGCGACTTTGTTCGCGTGAAACCTTATGTAAAAAATAGCCAGTAATAAAGTCCTCTGGATGTATTAAGTCCATTTACTTATTTATTTTTCTACCGTACTTAAGTCACGCCGTCAATAAAGGTACAATAACTTTTGATAGACCGATTTTAATGAAACAAAGACTAAATGGTACTCGAAGCTCAGGTTTTATTTACATATTTTATCAGTGATGCGAGTTTATACACACAGAGAGGCAGACACTTCTAAAAATGATTGAAATGTGTTTTATTAGATTTATATTCTTACTATATGTATAGATTTTTTTTTATTTTTTATTGTAGCTCGACAAAGTGACTGTACTGTGCCTGATGGTAAGCACAGTACAATCCAAAAACAATGGCGACCACCGAAAGACATACTATCCATCGCCGGTCGCCGCTGTCATGCCGGCCTGAAAGCGACCCAGTCAGGGACAGCCCCCCCCCCCGGTTGCTGGATATACACCGGCTGATCTCGGAACGCGACACGCCCAAACGTGCCACTCTGGCGGGTATAATCTATAATCTATAGATATAATCATGTTTCGTTGATAACGAGTGTTATCAATTACGATTACGCACTATGGGTGAAATGTATAGAGCGCACTCAGCCTTAAGTAACAGAATTTAAATTTATAATTGCAAGCTTAGCTTTCCATTAGTTTGTGCTGAGCTAAGCTGAAGTAGTCAAATTCAACGACTTATGAAAAAGATGGATATTACTTATACGAATAAAATAGTATGATAAATAATTAAGTTACAGGGGTATTTGTATACTTTTTTGATAGTTATTGGCTTGATCCTTTATTGAAAAAATATCAAGAAAGCTTCCATTGTCTGTTTCATTCTCAGTTGACTAGTCTCTTTCGTTTTTTTTTAAACATGCATGGTTCAATTTATTTTTTACAATTAAAGATATGTTAAAGACTCCACACGGTATTGAAACAAAGCTAACCACAAGTTTAGCGTAATTAGAGGATAAATTCGAAACCTAACATTGAAGTAACTGCTTACCGAAGTTTGAGGCTAGGTTATGAGGCTGAGTACGTTCTATAGATTTCTCTCTATATCTTAACGTTGTCTGCGAGCATTCTGTTCTATATCGATCTAGATATATACCAATGATGTGCGTTGTGGGTCTCGAATAACAACAACTTGTACGTTGGATGTCGAAAAAATGCAGCAATCACAGAGAGCTATGCATTGATTGGTTAAAAAATGCAGTGAACGTGAGCAGTTTGAGCTTTGCGATTTGATTTAGATGATGTTCGCATAATAAGCGTGGTCCTTTTTTTAAAAAAAAAAAACAATTTTATTATACGAAATTAAAATTGACCTTTATTAATCCTTAAATTGTCTCGATATTATACGTATAATATTCGCAAATGAAATACATCCGTAGTAAAGAAATAATTCGTAATAAACATTTATTTAAAATTAGGCATCGCCTTCCATAGAGACATCATTTTTGAAAGTGGATGCGTCTTCTAACAATAATAAATATCAACAAGTAGGAATAAAAACATAAAACAAAAATATTCACAATATAAATATAAATAATAACTGACAACGAATTCTGAATGCGACTGTACTGCAACTAATAGTGACACTGACACACGTGTCAACATGGGTGCAATAGGGACGAGGTACTTGCGCGGGTGAGCGCCGCTCCGCCTTTACCTCTTCCGCGTCCCTCAGATACCTAAGTTTGTGTTCTTCGCGTCTACTTCAGAGTGGTCAAAAAGTGTGACGTGGACTGTATATATTAATAATATTTATGTAGTTTCAACACTATATAAATATCGAGTCGTCTACAGTACAGAAGCGTGATGCGATTATTGCTCGACCGGTGGGACAACTGACAAATAAATAGGATCCTGTTGTTGCGTCATTTATTATTTTCTATGGAATCGTTAAACGTAATTGATATCTCCGTTATTTTATGTGTTTTAAATACTATACATTTAATTGTATGAAATACTAGCTTATGCTCCCGACTTCGTCCTCCTGGAATAGTTACTTTGGGCTAATGCTAAAAAAACCCCGATTATGAAACATTCTTCAGTGGTGCTCCGCTCTTATTGGTCTTACCGTGATGATATATAGCCTTCCCCGGTAGATGAGCTATTTAACACTGAAAAAAATGAAAACCATTTTTGAATCCACCTGAATACACATAATAAATTTCATCAAATCAAATAAAAATACTTTATTCAATTTAGGCCCTAATAAGGTGCTAATGAACGTTAAAACTACCACCGGTTCGGAAAACAACCCAGTCATCGAGAAGAATCGGCAAAAAACTCGATTGGGTACATCTTTTTAACATATATATATATATATAACATATATATATATATGTTAATATATATATTTCGAATACATTATACGTTACAATACCGTTCTTAGTGGATGCACAGAGAGGAGTCAATTGCAGACGTCACCATCGTTCACGTATTGATCCACTCTATAATAGCCTTTCGACACTAAAACCCGCTTGACATGGCGCTTAAATTTACAGTCCGGCAAATCGGTAATATGTTTTGGGACTTTATTGTAAAACCTAACTCTATTACCTAAGAAACTATTACTGGCTTTGCTAACTCTGCAACATGGGACGACCAGTTTGTTACAGTTTCTAGTATTTCGATCATGCCGGTGCTTTACAAAGTGCAGGTTTTCAAAGTTTTTACGGACATACATTAAATTATCAAAATCTGTCTTGCCGTTTAGGAGGAAATCAGTCACATACACACGGACAGAAGAATTAAATATAATAAAGAATCATATAATGTTAAGACGTGTCCTAATAGTGTCCTCTGTTCCTGCGATAACACATCTGTGCAAAACTTTGAACACTTGCTCCAAGATTGCCCCAGGTTTAGCACGAAGAGACTAGGGCACATAATGCTTTGTGATAATCTTCGTACATGTCCTTTCGATCTTTTGGGCTTGATGGAGAAGGAGTCTGCAATAAAATCGTTCGATAGTTTTGTCAAGCATGTGATTGCTAACCTTAAAACATTTAACGGACTTTGAAATAACCACGACTCTCTGACTTGTATCTATACCAGGACTAACAAATCTTGGTGACTTAATATTATGCTCATGCAGCACGTCAAAGGAGTGAGTACTGAATCGTATTAAATTGCGATCACCCCTCTCTCCCTTTATATTACCAATACCAAATGATCTCTTTGCGAAAACAACAAGTCGTGGAAACAAAAATAGTGCTCTCTCATCAGGGATTCTCCTGAAGAGATTCTATAAAGAGTAAGATATAATGGGGCTGATATATTCGTATAAATTATTAAACACATACATAAAGTATTGAAAAAAATCCCGGTCAATATTGACATTCCTCGAATTCTACCATATATTATTGTCATTTCATCGAATATGCATACAAATATTTGCATATAAATGTATATTTTACGTTATATTGAATTGCGTTTATAAACATGGCTGCATCAAAGAATTGGATAAAGTTCTGTTTTGTTCGGAAACTGTAAAGTTGCTCACAAAACCAAGTTCCTCATGACACATTTCGTTTTTCTTTTTTTTTTACATCATAGGTGCAAACGAACAGGCGGGTCATCTGATGGTAAGTGATCTCCGCCACCCATAAACACTAGCAGCACCAGGGGAGTCCTGTGTTTGGGGGTAGAGAGGTTGGGGAAGTGGGGAAACGGGGAAAAGGGGAAGTGGGGTCCTCCGGCGTACTTACTGACCTAACGAAACGCAAGAATGCGAGCACTGTTACTTCACGTCGGTTTTGTATGAGAGGGTAGTACTACCCCGGTCGAGCCGATCCATTCATGCTGAAACCAGTAATAGCTTCAGCGTGACTCTACCACCTTCCTAATTATTTAAACATTAAGTTTTGAAGTGATAACATCGTTATATATTGTTAACGCAGACGAATTCACGGGTGTTCGGTAGTTTTAAACAAAATTATACCCTATTTTACTGCCCCGTAAACAATACTATCCAGTATTGATAAAATTGTGTTTGAAGTGAAAACGTCTTTTGAGCGGTATTTTTTTGAAAAAATATAAACTTATGACTTCGCGTCATGACATGCAAGTAAGCGTGATCGACGGCATTACGCTTGCGCGGCTTGCGTCAGACCAGCTAATAATTGCTAAATTAGAATGCTAACAATTGTATCTAATGTATTTTTTTAAACTAAAGAAGAATAAATTCTTACGTGCGTACATAAGTAAACACATTTTTGTACCTTATTAAAATACTACTTAACACGTAATATCCCTAGCAGAGTAAACACTGGTATAAAAGAAACAAATACTCGCTGGTAATTATATTCCTACAGAGTTCTCACATATATTTGTGCACGCACGTAAATAACTGAACTCATTATGATAATTATTTCTTCTGTTTATTTACCTGTTAACTATTAACGGGAAATTTGCATATTTAAATATTAGACTTAACAAAAAAAAATAATATCAATTTTAGGGTTGCATATTGCATTACATATAACCATGACATGTTAGAAATAGCTTCGTAGTATTTAGTCTAATATCAAATCAAATCAAAATATCCTATTTTCAATTTAGGCCCTGAGAAGGCGCTTATGAAAGTCAATGTTACCACCGGTTCGGAAAACAACCCAGTCATCGAGAAGAACCGGCGAGAAACTCGATCTGGTTTATCTCTTCACGTTACATATTTTTATAAAACCTAAATATTTACATCGTTTTTAGTGGATGCAAATAGAGGAGCGTCATTTCCAGATGTCACAATCGTTAACATACGGATCCACCCTATAATAGCCTTTAGATATTCAAAACCCGTTCGACATGATTCTTGAACTCTCTATCCGGCAAATCGGTAACATACTTTGGGATTTTGTTATAAAACCTAACACTATTACCTGAAACTAATAAACTATATAACACATGTTATTATCATCACCTCTTTCACACTTTAACATTTATTTAGTTATTATCTATATGATCTTTGTTTCTTCTTTGACTTAACTTTAATTCTGAAAATGTAATGTAAATTCCTCTAAATATTTTAAGCCAATACGCGCCACCATCAATTAAGGGAAATTTGTAAACAGGCATTAGGCTTCCATGAGACAGGCATTGCCTAGTTTGGGGCTATATTATGTAAAATATTCTAGTAAATAAAGATATTTGTATTGTATTATGTTATAATCACAAAGACTACATGTATTATTTTAATACTTTATAGATATTATAAATACGTATTGACTACAACCTCACCTTATGTTAAATAACGATATGGTCAAAGACCGTAAACTGGATAAACTAGATGGGAACTGACTCTCAAGCCCAACTGCCAGAACACACCTATAGACGCGTTGCGAAAGATTTTCATCTAGATGGTGGTAGTTATCCACAATTTCTTTTTAATGTAGCACGTCAAAATGACTGCACTGTGCCTGATGGTAAGCACAGTACAATCCAAAAATAATGGCGACCACCGAGTGACACACTATCCATCGCCAGTCGCCGCTGTCATACCGGCCTGAGAAAAGTTGGATATGCAGAGGCAGATCCCGAAACGCGACTCGCAGTAGCGAATCACTGTGACGGGATTTTTCGCCATATGCATGGTGATTGCGATCCAGTCAGGCTGTAAAACCCTACCAACCCACTTTCGCCATTGCCTCGTTCGTTATTCAGCAGGGTGCACCACGTGCAGGTGAGGTTTGTTTGGGTGTCTCAAGTCTTTTGATGTTATTCGACACCCCTTACACCCCAAAACAATGCTATGGTTTTATCACCATGAATTCCTACACCGGAAGTCCAGGCTATTTCACAAGGATTTGAATCTGGGACAATCTATACGTATATACAAACTTAAGTGTTTTATTTTTCCGGGCTCCTATAAGGCTGAACGATTTAGGACACATTTTCACAGAAAGAAGAATAATATTATCTAGACTACATCTTTTTTATTGGACCTTAGCAGTCATGGTAAAATTACAATCAAAAGTATAAAATACAGTCTACAATTAATCTATATAAAATACAGATTATAACAAAATAATTATAAACTATTCTTATTAAATTTGTAGTAGATATAATGATGCTATATTTCAATATGATATTATTCTTAATAATGGTACATGGCCTCCTATTAGTAAGCCGTAACAAAATGTCGCATATCATATGCAATGAATACATCCAACTACTAAGTCGAGAGAGTAATAAATTTTCAATGAGCGTTTGATGGATTTATATAGCGTAGTTACTAATTCTAATAAAATAAACTCCTCTTTAATAAATATATACTAATAGTCGAGGAAAATTATAAATAATGATGTACAATTATGCTATATTTTGTAATATTTTAATTTATATTAAAATTGGAAATAATACACAACACAGAATACCTTTTAAAAGTGCGCGATAGTCACTAGGATTCACGAAAAAAATAATGTGCTATAGATTTCAACGTTTTTCTCTCTCTGTCTTTCTCTTTGTTTACATTTCGAGTACATTAAGAATATACTATCTCATTCTCTCACAGCCTAAAGTCTATATGCGCATTAATAGCTATCTCTCTTACACTACATATTTTCGTTTCATAAAATCCAATTCACACCGTCCCAAAAGAAGTTTCACTTGAAACTTTCACAGTCAATGATATTATAACTAAAAAGCTAAAAAGCCATCAGCGCTTCGACATCGCATTGTTAAAACTTGGCTATCTAGCTGACCTTCGACGGCTGCCTCGCCAATCCGCCCGAATCTAAGCAACACGTAACTATTTCTTTCGCATCACCGATATTGAGAATATGCCATCTCACTTCCGCATTTTATCTAAGACAGTGTGGCGTTACAATATTACTTTACGTATGTGTGCGTTATCGTACCATCTGTTTTGTAAATATATCACGCGGGCAACGTATCTACAGCTTTTTAGTTATAATATCATTGACTTCAATAATATAAGAGGATATAAACTAGAGTTGGGGGTAACAACTCTGTACTATATATTTTCGCTACTGGTCAGCCGGGTGTGCTAGTGAACAGAAGCCGTTGTTATTATTACACACATACCTACGCACCGGGTGCGTTGACTCCTTTTAATAGTAGTTATATTGCGTATGTCTAGATTTCTAGCAGCGTTTACATGGAGCTGGTTTTCTTCGAAGCTTTTATTTTTTCAATACAAATGCTCACTAATATTGTAAATGTTAATGTGAGTTTGTTTGTTACACTTTCACTTAACTACTGAATTAGTTATCATAAAAATTTTGGATATGAATTTTCAGATGTATAGTAAAGGATGTAGAAGTACTTTTCAACTAAAAAAAATGTGTAATTCCTGACCGACAAATCAAATCAAATCAAATCAACACGAGCAAAGCCGCAGATAAAAGCTAATATTATAAAGTAAAGTACTCTGTCGCGTCTGTCTGTCTGTCTGTTCATGATAAACTCAAAGCTACTGAGCGGATTTTCATATCAATAGATAAAGTAATTCACGAGGACGGTTTAGGTGTTTAATTTGTCAAGATTATTTATACTTTGGTTGAAATATAACGATAAATGTTGGAAGTATCGGAAGAAGTCAAGCCTCCTGGGAGTTTTTTTTTTCGAACTGACTATGCTATTGACCTAGCACGGTCTTAACAGCTTCACCGGACTACTCCCCTGGGAGCTTTCATCGAAAACGCTACCTAATGCCTGCTAATTGAATATATAAGTTAACAAACAACTATTGCCTTGAATTTGCGTAGCGCATCCAATTGTCATTTTGTGTATACAATATTCTATATAATTTTGTTAAACCTTAGGTTTGAACACTGACAGCAAACAACAAAAAAAATCAATTTTGTATTACTTCGTGACCAAGGGTTGTGCTAAAAAATCGAAACTCAATAAGAATCGTTATCTCACCAGAGTTTCGCTTTTTTATACTAATGATGGCAAACAAACATGCGAGTTACCTGATGGCAAATGATCACCGCGGCCCATGAACACCTGCGACAGGACAAGAATCACAGCTACGTTGCCGGTCCTTGAGAAAGTCGTAGGCTCGTTTCTTGAAAGATGGTAAATTGTATTGTTCCGGAGACGCGGCCGCTGGGAGTTTTTTCCAAAGAATTGTCGTACGCGGAAAAAACGCACGTGAGAACCGTACAGTGCACGACTTTCAACCATCGAGATGGCTCTGATGGAATTTCAGTCCGTAACAAGTCGTTCTTTAACGGAGCTCAGAGCACTCTCCGTAGAAGATGTTTTGGAGGACGCATAGCGACTCGACGTCCTTACGAAGCGTTTGACGAGTAAATTGGAGAGGTACGTTCGTCACAGTATTGCGTGAATTAATATAGATTGCTGTGAATAGATTAATTATCTCTAGCGGTATGTAAACCGTACCGAATAAGGAAAAGATTGGCACATCTCGGCTACCGCTGCCCGGGGCGGCTGTCTTAGGTAATCACACCTATTATGTATGTATTACAGCGTACCGCTGGATTAGCACATAAGTGTCCTGTTATGTACCGGCTTCAGCTTTTTCTACTGTTATTAATATCGCTCTGAGATTTCAATGTTTACTTATCAATTATTTCAATTAAAAATCTATTTGTTTCATACAGTTAAAAAAAGGATTGTGTGGTTTTATGAAACCACGGTAAAAGTGAAACTTTTTTTCACACTATAGACATTTAACTAATAATAGTTTATACACCACACGGTCAGCTGCTGCGAACTATAGGCGCCGCCATATTGGCCCTGGCTGCTCTGACGAGCGCCTTTCACTTTACCCCTACTCCGCGGCCGACCATCACACGACATGCAACACACAGACGAAAAAGTTTGAGACGATGTAATAAAAGTTTCACTTTAATAACAAGATACATATACTTTTACATATGACGAATATATCAAATAGTCCGCAGGTTCGAACACCGGCATGTCCTAACGAATTTTTCGGGATTCGCGTACATTTACTAATTTAAATTGTTAACACTATCGGCTGACGGTGAAGGAAAACATCGTGAGGAAACCTGAACCTGAGAAATGTTCTTGTAGCACTACTGGGTAAAATATAGAACTGTTGATTTCTCAGAGTTTGAAATCACCAATACACCGTGGGCTGGCGTGGTGATTACTCCCATACCTTCCTTCGGGAAGAGGCCTATAGCCCTGCAGAGGGTTTCTTATAGGCTGATGATGATTATATCAAATAGTATTGTCAATAAGCTTTGGAAATTTTAGTTTTAACATATCAATGACGAGTCGAAGTCTTTGTTTATAAGTCTCTATTTGTCAAACTCCATGCTCCTTGTGTTTACGATGTACCTACTATATTTGTATTATACCGATAATAATATCCAGAATAGTAAAGAAAAACATTTTACTCGGTGAAGAAAAGCAATTAATTATACCTTAAAAATGGCCATAATGGATCAAAACGTCACCGCCATAAAGACAATAACCTCATTAAAAATCCGTCCTAAAGTAGCTGATAGTTAAGTAAACAAATAATAATAATTAATAATCTCAATAATTGCTCACAGATACCACGATTTTTAACGTATATAATAAATAAAACGAAAGCAAAAAAAAGGTACGGTAAGAATTAAAAAAAAAAACAACTTGTAATCGTATACATGGTCGAATTTCGAACTCCGGACGACCGTTAGTAATAAAATTTAATTAACGGTGTGACATAATTAAACGAAGAAAATGCCTTCGCCATGTGGTATAGAAAACAACTCATAATTACAATTCTTATTCCATTCGGAAAGTTTAAAATAAGACTCAACAATGTAGAAGAGTAATTTGTTGGTTGGTTGTTTTTTAGAATTGTGTCGCATGACGTATAAAATTAATGTAATTTTGAATCTCGTCTGCCGATAGTTAGACGTTATTCAGGTTTCCTTAACATAATCACCGGTGGCTTCGCCGCTAGAATACCTACCATTATTTTATCATCCTACCATGGATCGGATGAATACAGGATGGGAATTAAAATAAACGATTCAATTTAGTCTTTGTAGTACGCTAAATAATTAAGGATCTGATTGTAAAGACTGAACTGGACTTCAACGGCGTCAAATTGATTGATAACAGAAAAGGGTTTAACTGCGAATAAAAAATAGGTATGCGTATAAAATCATAAACGGATCACCACTGTTATTATTCAAATAAATATTACATTTACTTAAACTTTAATTATTTTTTTAAATATAATATAATATATGGTTGCGCCGCTTTATATATTTTTGAAATTCCTGCATTATTGTGATCAGATCGCGACACTTTCCAGTCCCGCTCAATTACCCCTTCCTATGGCACATGCTTACGTTAGTAGCGCGTCGAACGCGCCAGAGTTGTTACCGCGCCGCGTGCAAGAACAGTTTAATTTTCGCCTGGTCGAGTGAGTACGAATGAAACGCATCGCTCCGCATATAGTGCGTGCCGACATACTTTATAAACAATAATTGTTGTGTGAGACCTTTTGAAACTAGACTTTAGTGTCCGTCAGTGTTGTGACGGAGAAAAACAGTGGAGTGCATTGAGAATAATCACCTAGCCGGCTAGCCACGTGGAAACTGCAACGCCACGAGGTATGTGCCAATTCCTTCCTAGTCTTGTCTCCCTCGTCGTATCTGATCGCAATATAGTTGAGTATCAAATATAGCACCCCCCGCAAATACAGTCCACTTAATTAACATAGAACATCCCGCCTTCGGTGGCGTCGAGTACGCAACGGCGCCACCAATATATATACATATAATATAATAAATTTAATTAAACTTACATTAAATCTTAAAATATGGAATTAAATGCATAAAACTATAAATAATATGTCAGTTTGTGTTTGTTATATAATACTAGTAGTAACTAGCGACTTCACTGGAAGTGAATTAGCACATAAAACTTAATAGATATATAATACGGTAGGCATTTATGAGTATACGAGTATAATTATAATACGGTATATAATAAATACTTAAGTACAACGTTTGTAAATAAAAGTAGATTTTTTAAATAGCAACACTCCAAAAAAACATAAGCTAATCTGCCATTTTTTCCAATGTTTTTTTTATATATAATCGGAATCGGGAAAGAAAACATCTAATAGCATTTATAATTTATAGATTTTAGCGTTTCACCACACTCTCATCTGATGTTAAATCACGATGTGGTCTGAGATAGTAAGCACGCTAAACCTAGAGAGGACTGGCTCTCAAGTGCAGCTGCCGGAACACACTAATACATGCGTGGCAACAGACTTTTACCTTTAGGGTGACAGCTAGCTAGGAGATCTTACAAAGAGCCCTACAACTATTACACTTAATCAACAAAATAGTTAGACATATTTCGCTAAAGAAGTCTTTAACCAAATTTTTGTTTTATTTAAACGTGTCCTCTTTTTATGACGCCGCGAAGGTAAATGGTATCAAAAAACATTTTCACTAATTACATAGTCGTTCGTGTTTGTTTTTATTTTTAAATAATTTTGCTTGTTACATATTTCTCATTTCAGTTGACATTTCCTTTCATATAACATTTTTTTCATACAAAAATACAAATATGTATGTTTTGAAAATACCTATATAACAGAGATGAGAATAATGAGGCATCGCTTTTATTAAAAAACTTTTTAAATATGTAATTATTTTATGATTAGAATCAAAATCATAGATAGATCAAATCTAATATTAAGATGAATAATAATTTACTAAGAATTTGTGTAAAACTATTTGTTGGGGTCAGCTGTTGAGGTTTCAGGCTTCAGAAGCAATAAAACATTGGTTGACTTCACAGTGGACTGTATATTTTAACTTTCACAATGTATATAATCGTATGTAACGAGCCGGTGACAATACATATTTTTCGCGGTTTAACACTACAATTATAGCCTTACAAGTAGTACATTATACGTGCTTTACTGCCGCACGTTCATCCATACATTTACATAATTCACATAAATTCACATTATATTTTTATTGATGGTTCCGTATAACATTAGACAAATAATAATAATAATCGTATTGGCGGTTATATTTGAATTGTTACATAAACGATATTTCTAAATATCATATAAGACATATAGAACACAGTAAATAAGAAATACGACAGTTTATCTGTACGTATTATGTAAACAAATTTATACACATAGACATAGTTTGTCTGTCTATACCAGACACATTAAACCTGCACATATATCGTGTTTCTTAATATAATATGACATCCCATTACGCATAATGAGCATTAGTATAGAGAAATATATATATCGACATGAGAACTCATCTGTTCGTAATAAATAGAGAAACATTTATTAAACATTTATTTCTAGCTCATCTGTCCGTAACACTATTTCTGATCCATATTTAAGTTAATCTAAATTTAACCATTACACAAGAGCACATGTACTGATTGAACTACGATTCTATAGAAAGCAATTTGCATTGAAATGAATTATTTACATGCAATTTACTAGAATTTCAGCATTCATTTTTAAATTTATTTTATTGACTATTAACATTGATTTATGAAAAGGGGCTTATCAGTCTGTCGTCGAAATTATTAGATTTCGTGTGCTTTATGAATTTTATTACTGACGTCTCTTATTCTCCTATCTCCTATTCTCATATTTTCGAGATATTACTTTATGATTTTCTTTAATATACGCCATTACTATTGGATTCCTACGTTACTTTTTTAATGGCTAACACCGTTCGCTTGTACCATAGGACCATGTCAGTTTTACTAAACATACCTACTGCCGAGCATAAACCGCACTCAGCAGTAAACACAACTAACACAATAATGAAAAATTAGTCGAACTTCGGTTTAGGCTGTTATCGTGCAAGCAGTTCCGCGAATGGAATCTATTTAACCATCCTAGCGAACTATGTGAATATGTATTAATTTCATTTGATGAGTTTCGCTGTCTAACTATCTAAAAACAAAGAAAGTGTGTATGTGTACTGTACTGTACAAAAAAAGTACGTACACGCGTTAGAAGTTATTCTTCTTTGGCGTAACAAGATAAAAAATTTTTCAAAAATTTTTTCGCCTTATTCTACGTTTGTAGAAAAAACGACACCAACAATAGAAAAAAGGTATTTAATACATTGAAAGTTTTAATACAAAGAAATACAAACAACAGATACAAAGAAACAAAATGTTGACTATAGCTAACTTCAGGGTGTCGGTTTTTCTTGACGGTGTGCGCGCGCATTGTTAAAATGTACTCTCATCATTTTTCTCTAACGCGCCAATTGAAGTATAACTTCAAAAAAGTGTCTCATTAGCGAGCTGATTATGCATTTATATGAAATAATCCTAAACTATGAACGTTTATCACCAATATAAATTTAAAACTCAAGGTTAATAAAATTTGATTTCATACATTTTAATTTTTATTTTAGCAGTTATGTGTCAGTTAACGTGTACGAACTCCGATTGACGTAGATTTTATCTATTATGAGTTTGCGCTTTCCTGATGAGACCATAGGGTTATATGGGAGGGCCTTTTCTAATAGCTTCCTGGTAACAACAACCTTCTAGTTGATTGTGACTTAGCACCTAGCGATATATCCCGGCAGCTACACTTTATAGAAAATTCTTGGATAATTCACCTTCTTGGACTATGTCGATTAACGTCATGTGGGATTGTGGTTAATTACCTATAAATAAATTTAAAAAAAACACTTGCTGAAAGCAATTTTAAATTAAAATGCTTAGAAATAACTCAAAACCAGTGCGTCTTAATATCGAAATTATCAGAATTGGAACACTTATAATTCAAACTAAATAAATCCTTTCGTAATCGATTCAAAGGAATTCGTAATTGATACGCTGTTCGAAGAAGGAATTGCTTGAATTCTATGTTATCGATCATATGTTATCTTTAGTTTTTATTAAATTCTGTAGATATCTCAAGTATCCTACATAATTTGTACCCGGCTATGCGTTGAGGGGTGGAAATGTATTTATACTGAATCTCTACTACGTAGATATATGATGACTGCGGCTCTATCATAGTTGCTCAATCATAGTGACTACATTTTAGTTTATCGCGTTTCGAGATCAATCAGCTACCTATAGAAGATTACAGACCCGAATGGCAGCGACCACTGGTAGACTTGTGGATCCTTTTTTTCTACCCAGGGGAAATCTTACATAGGACACACCCCCCCACTGCTGGGGGACAGCGAGAGGGTTATGCCGGACTCCTACCGGCTAAAGCCCCTGGGCTGCTGGGTGCGTGAGTTCACCTCTGGGAGACGTAGTGTTCTCTCTTCCTTTCTTCATTCAGATGCAGCAGAGAACCGTTCTTCTCCATCACGAGGCCTCCAATACTCGGCAACAAGTGCCCCCGCGTCTTCCGTACGGAGGGTTATTAAGGAGGCATGCGGTGAAAATGTCCTTTGCCACGTCTCCTTTCTCGACCGACTGTGCCACGACGAGGAACAGGAGCATCGGCCGATATCTCCCTCTCACGCTCGGCTTCTTCTTTTTTGGTCATGACGCACTCACGCATGCAAGAACGGCATGCCATGCTCTATCTCGCCAACCATGGTTCGCACCACAGCTGGTAAGGAGAGATCACCTCCCACAACTGCCACCAGGGCTGACATCCTACGTTAATAAAGAGTAACCTAATTTTATTTGTCAATTATGTAATGCTAGCGGGCCCGGTGAACGTTTTCCTTCCCTGATAATAACAAAAAATTTTAAAAATTATATACCTCTAACTATCCTCATGAATCACTCTATCTACTGGTGAAAACTGCATGAAAATCCGTTTAGTAGTTTTTTAGTTTATCGCGAACAGACAGACATACGTGGCAGAGGACCTTGTTTTATAGTATGTAGTGAAGACGTACGTATTTGGTATGGTGTCGTGTCAAAATCAAAGCAACGTTAGTGAAGACATTCGTTCTTTTTTTTAAATTATAAATAAGCGAATGTTTACATTTTTATTTGCATAGATTATAGTTAGAAAGCTTCTAATACTATCTATATATAAAAGCAATTAAAACCAGTTTTTTTGAGGCTTTGTCATGCCAAAACTACTGCATGCATCTGCATGGGACTATGATAATTCGATTCGGAATTTTTCGGCTACTTATCTTTTGGATTTCATTGACCTTTGCAATTTTTTGTTAATTAATAGTGTAATTTATACAAAGCGAAGCGAGTTGGTATCAGCAAGTATTTATAGAAAAAGGTTAAGTGAGTTGTCACACAATTTTGGAATTAAATTAAATCAATTCTCTAAAATCTTAGAAGTGACAAAAGCATTATTAATGTCAGTATAACAATGATAAATACGTGTAATAAATTAAAGAAGTGACTAAATTGAATAAATATTTATAACATTTTTTATTAATATATATTTTAAAAGGCTTTGTTAAAAAAGATGTTGGGTTTTCCGATGACATTTTGCAAAGCGATTTTTGGCTTATTAATTCGCTCACTCATGTTCTTTTTAATATATATTATTTTTGCCATTTCAGATAGAAGTTTAATACTTAGTGCAGTTTATCTTAATTATAATTTTATAAATGCGAAAAGAGTTTTTGTTACGCTACGTCATCTTACTTAGTCATCGACCATAATGAAATTTTGCACGCACTTCCTCAGGGTACAATGGTATATTATAGGGGTATCTTTCGTAAAAAAAATTAAAAGGATAGAGTAAAATCCATACAATGACGAGCGAAGCCCCGGGCAAAAGATGGTATCCAGTATTGTCATCAATTTTATAATCGGTCTTCATTATTCCCAGGCGTTGTTAAGTTACAACTTTTATTTTTATACTTAGGAATTTTAGCCTAGTTTGGGCATTTCGACATGGAATTAGACATTAGGATACCACGTCTGTAATAATTTATCGTAAGGTATCAAATAATTAAAAAATAACATGAGAAAATTGTGAATTCACAATGATAGATTGTAACGTTTATCAGAATTGTTCTAGATCTTGTTTGCTTTTCACTCTATGCGACGTAGTTCAATTTAATAAAAATATTGAATTACACAACACAAGGGTGAGCTTCAATTTGAATAATTGTGTTTTGGTGACTAATGTGCGATGTTAGTTTATTTGATTGAGTATTATATTATAATATCTTAAGGTAAATTCAAATCTATTTAAAGCTAGACGAAGAGAACATTTTTTTATGTGTTTTGTCTTATCAATAAAAAATACGATTAATTTTTTTTTTCTTTAGCATCTACTAGTCCTAAGCCTTTATGTATACGTATATATTCGCTCTACAATGCTTCCATACCATTTCGGATAAAAATAGTATTAGATTCAACACTAGTCAACTAATCTAAAATATATTCATTATTACGTAATAACTAAACATTCGTCGAGCAGACTACGCAAATGAAATCTCAAATATTATCAATATTACTTAATGTAAATAGGAATTTGTTATATGGCACGTAAGTTCTGTTAATTAGCAACCAAATAAAATAAAATAAATGTTTAATTATGATTCCACACGGCGACAACACGTCATTATTGTGATAGCCCCAAAATAGCTTGCTTGCATCTCATGCAAATGTTTTGTCAGTCGCCTAGCCTTGGACAGACTCAATAGCACATTCGACGTAGAATTAACAGAGACAGATGTCTGTTGAATTGTTTGCACAGAATATCCTGTATCATGAACTTGATATCACGTCTCAAAGTCATAATCTGAAGTCGCTTTCGTAGCCAGGGATGACTGTAAATCACGTCCTAACTAGTGTATGACCTCAAACGCATCGCTTGATTCACTGTTTACTCATAACGAGAAAGTAGATAAGGATGCAGAAGCCAGGGGTAACCGGAACTAGATACACTCGACTTTCGTGCAGAAGGACGTCGTCGAACGGACGAATGTTTAGTTATCCAGGGTTAAAAAATAATGTTTGAATTCAACCACTGACCAGCACTAATATTATTATATCTATCCCGTTTATCCCTTATTCAAAACGACATGAGTTAAAGAGAAACATACATGCAAACTACATCACAATACACGGCTTTTGTATGTATATGTTGTGTATATACCTATATATATTTACTTGGAAGAGAATTTAGCAAATGTAGTCTTGCATTGATTTGCAAGCGGTAGCACTAACAACAACTCAATCGACACTATGAGAATGCATACGACAATAAATCCTATCAACATTAGTGGCCAACGATAACCTGTTAGCAATAAATAACTTAGCTATTAATAACTCGTAAATATATTAAAATGTTAGCACAACCAAGAGGCTAGACTTCTAACATACAGATAAGTAATGGAGGACTGTGATTTACTGCTCCGCTATGCAATAATAATATCTTCAACTTAAATAGTACATCAGAAGCGAATGGTAATAAAAAATATATATCGTAATCATTTCAATAGGGGTCGCTTCATATCTTTCATTTACTGACAATTACTGACAATTTGAAGTATAGCAGTAGCTGAATATATTAACAAATTAAAGAAAATATGTACAGTCTTCCTTAAAATACAGAGAGTAAGAGAAGAAAGCATCAGAATCTTCCGTCTTTTCCTTATATGCCGAAACAACAAATTCGGTTCGTATTCTGGCACCAATATTTGATGCTTTGTGGTTACAATAATCCGCTACAGCGTTTAAGTTCTATAAAAATATAATTGAATAAAAACAGCATTGTTTTAATAACCTGGTTACGGTATTCTTAATCAGTGACTAATGTTTCGTTTGTTGTTATAGCCTGTATAAAAATTCGTTGTTATTTCCAAACTATAGACGAGTCACCGAGACGTGGGAACAACGTTTTTTTTATATCATAGGAAGCAAACGAACAGGTGGTTCACCTGATCTTAAGTGATCACCGCCGTCCATAAACATTAGCAACACCAGGGGAGTCACAAGTGCGTTGCCAGCCTGTATTTGGGGGGAGGGGGAGGGGAGGGGTGCCTCCGGTGCTCTCATTGACCGAAGGAAACGCAACATTGGAAGCACTTCACGTTGGTTTTCTGTAAGAGGGTGGTACTACCCCGGACGAGCAGACTCATTCATGCTGAAAGCAGTAATAGCTTCGGCGTGGCTCTACCACCTACAAAAGATACGTTTCAAATCTCTAAAATTAACGTCAGCAATCCAGACGGTTTTAGCCTTCGTTTTATTTAAGTGTAGGTTATATAAGTACGACCATAGAGTAATTATGTGATAGTAAGTCTGTATATATTTGTCCTGGTGAGTACAAATTAATTTCTTTCGCCGAAAAAAGCATTTAGAGGTGTATGTACCATTATGGTTACTTGCATCTATAGAGCACTATATTTTGTAGTGCTTCATAAAAAAAAACTTTAACATTGTTCTTACAAATGTAGAAATAGGGTAACTATTAATTAATAAATTAATACTGAATTAATATTAACTTTAACATTGTAAGAAAGAGGGTAACTATTAATTAATACTAATACTGCATGTTGATAGGACTATTTCTAAGCGCCTCTACCTAGCTACCACCCTCAAATTGAAAATCTGTCGCTAAACACCTATGGGTATATTCCGACAGGTGCAATTAAGAGCGGTTTAGCGTGTTTACTATCTTGGACCGCATCATTATATAACATCAGGAAACATTATGGTCACATACATATAGAATTTAAAAACAATTAAATAAATATCAACAGAATAATTCCTTTCCCCTCTCAGGAATGAAAAAATCTATACTTCTATACTAATCTATACTAATATTATAAAACTGAAGAGTTTGTTTGTTTGTTTGGTTGAACGCTATGATTTCAGGAACTACCAGTCCGATTTGAGAAAACCCTTCTGTTTTAGATAGCTCATTTATCGAGGAAGGCTTTAGGCTATATATCATCACGCTAAGACTAATAGAAACAGAGCACCAATGAAAAATGTTTCAAAATCGGGCACTTTTTTCCTTTCGAGAGATTTAGTTAGCGTTAGTGTTATACTATACACGTTGCCATGGTAACGTGGTAAGTTTTTATCGAAAACATTATCAAAGTTTATTTTGTTTTCCTATGCAAAAAGCTTATACTACTTTTATTTCCAATTTTTTATTTGTTCTCTATTACGTATTATAAAAATAAAGTTTGTGTATGTACAATTAAAATAACATCTTTTTGATGAATGGATATATATGGCTACAAATGACCAAAAATATTTTTTTTTATACTTTGTCTATATTTTTAGATTTTTATATTTTGTCTGTTTGTTTGTTTGTTCCGGGTAATCTCCAAAACGGCTGGACCTATTTTAACGGGAATTTTACTTTTTATTGCCAGAAAGCCGAAATTATAGCGGTTGACATATTCTATTTTATTTGTCCGCGGCTTCGTCCGCATTGCTATTTCCAAAATGGTTGGACCGATTTTCACGGGATATTCACTGGTAGATTGCAGACCTCATAAAAAGTAATTTAGGTTTTTTTCAGCCGCAGTGGAATATCCGAAATGCTTGAATTAATTTTCACGGGACTTTCACTGGCAGACAACTAACTAATGAGCTATTTTATTTTAAGGTAGTGGCTCGGCAGACGTTGTCCCGCCCCGATAATAAAAAGAAAACCTTGACAAATTATACCTAAACCTTCCCCATGAACCGTTCTACCTACTGGTGAAAACGGCATGAAAATCCGTTCTGTAGTTTTTGACTTTATCGCGAACAGATAAACAGACAGATCAGAGGACTTTGTTTTAAACTATGTAGTGATGAACTGTTACCTATGCATTCGTTCGTGTGAAATTGATCAAAAATAATTTGTTTACTGTAAACAAGCACGTGAGACGTGCGCTGTACTTGACTCCAAGAATAAATATATGTAATTTGAATTATATTATCATTTTGGTCAATTTGGCGGCCATTTTGTTTTATTTACCGCGTTTGCACCTACATAACTCAGTTTTTTTTTTCTCGAACTGACTATGCTTTGCGGCATTTACGGCTTCATCGAACTACTATACATAACTCAGTGATTATAGCAACGTATAAGAATAACACAATTATATTGACAACTAGCTGACCCGTGCAACTTCGTCTGCACCAAATCGGTTATTACCGGTTTCAATTGCATTTTTAAACGCAAATAATCTTAAAAAACCTAAAACCCTATTGCAGCGTTATCCAGCACTTCCAAACGTGAATCCAAACTATCCAGGGACTCACTCAAACATATACCCAGTTGGTATGTGAGAAATCTTTTAAAATAAGCCTAGAATCTGTTCGCAGCATTACCTAAAGTAGTGTCATCAAAGTGAAGATCAAAACTAACTTACATATATTGCCGATAAATGTACCCCTTGTAACTTCATCACGTAACATACTGTAAAAGTTGAACTTTATCTACATTAAATTTCCATTTTGTTTTAGTTGTTTGTTTTATAAGAATTTGTAAAGTATACGTGAAATCTGCATTCAATTTTAATTTGGTCACATTTATTTTACTTTTGACATACAAACCACCTTTTTTACTGAGATACTGAACTTGGGATAATATACCTTTCTAACAGTGAAAGAATTTTTGAAATCGGACCAGTAGTAGGTACCAAGCATTCCTCAAAAACAAAACTTTACCACTCATTATAATATTAGTATAAATACAACATAGTAACTGCAAACAGTAGTCCGGTGAAGCTGTTAAGACCTTGCTAGGTCAATAGCGTGGTCAGTTCCAGAAAAAAAAAATAACTGCATACACCTCAACTGATTTATTTTAATCTTAGATTCACAAACCTGAACCCAACTACTTCAAGACTCAACAACATTTAGAAAACTAATTTTATCAAATATCGATACAACACACGTACTGATAGAACTCTAGTTGAGATTCATCTTCTACAATGCAATGTAACTATTATCTAGGTTTATGTTTTAGGAAAAAATCTTGTCACCTTTGTTTAGCAAACATTTTTTATACAATAAAATAAATGTAACAACATATAAGTGACAGTTTTGTTTAGACATATTTTTTTCATATGAGGTTGATAATTACGCATAGAAATGTCATATAGCCGTAGCTCAGTTATAACGTACTGGACATTATATGGTCCGCCGGAGCCGACGGTTCGAATCCCGGCGATTTTTTTTTTGGTATTTTTTTAAAGTAGCTTAGGGAAATATAGCTTATCTTTTTAGCTAATCTGTCTGCTATATATAGCACAATGAAAATTTACCAAAATCCGTCAAAAATTTCATTAACTACAAATTTTTGACTTTCGTCCGTTATCCTGGAAAATCCCTTGCGTTTTATGAGATAAAAAGTATTCTAGATGTAACCTTGTAATATTAGTTATCACTGTGCCAAATTTCGTCAAAATTGGTTCAGTACTTTCAGAGTGGTACGTGTTCAAAGGGACAGACAAACAGGCAGATCCTGGAGAATCCCTTGCGTTTTATGAGATAAAAAGTATCCTAGATGTAATCTCGTAATATTAGTTATCACTGTGCCAAGTTTCGTCAAAATCGGTTCAGTACTTTCAGAGTGATGCGTGTTCACAGGGACAGACAGACAGACAGACAGACAGACAAAAATTGTAAAAAGATTATTTTTGGCTTCTATATCGATAACAAAGTCTACCCCGATAAAAATTTTCAAAAAATATTTAATATACAGATTTGACCTTGCTACAGTTTTATTATAGTATAGATAGATATGGGCATGTTATATCTATATAATAAACAATTTAACACAAATTATTCGATAATGTATAGTTTAAAATTTTCATTACCTACTTTCTTATATAGTGTTAGTGAGCATCGAGGGTGGTATATAGTAGGTTAAAGTTCCAGGTATGCTGCTGATGATAAATCCCATCCCATTCGATATACTATTCGTATTCACTTATCTAATGTACACGTAACATAATACAGTAGATGGCGTGAGTGTCGTAGTTACAAATGTTTTTGAAAAAGCATTTCTGTAATGTACACACCTAATTACAATTTTACATTTCTTTAATACATTAAAAAAAACGCGTGCCAAGCCGCGGGGGACAGCTAGTATTATTATAAAGAGGTAAAGTTTGTTAATTTGTGACGTTGTATGGGGTAATCTCAAGAATTACTAGTCCGATTTGAAAAATTATTTCAGTGTTATACAACTCATTTATCAAGGAAGACTACATACAGCTTTATGTCATCACGGCAAAACCAATAGGAGCGAAGCACTAATGAAGAATGTTTCAAAATCGGGGAGTTTTTTCCTCTTGAGAACTTCCACTGCGTCTTAGCGTTAGCCCCAAGTAACTATTCCACGCGGACGAAATAGCGGGCAAAAGCTAGTTATATATATGAATTAAATCATTACATAGTATAAAACAAAGTCCCCTACCGCGTCTGTCTGTCTGTCTGTTCGCGATAAACTCAAAAAGTACTGAACGGATCTTCATGCGGTTTTAACCAATGGATAAAGTGATTCATAAGGAAGGTTTTAGTATATAATTTGTCAAGAATTTTTTTTATATTCAGAGCGGGACAACGTCTGCCGGCCCCGCTAGTTATATATATATATATACTTAGTCTAGCCATCAATACTGTTACAATTAAAATAAACAAAATATTACCTTTGAATTTGGAATCTGTCATTTTTATATGATTATTCATTGTGTTTTCTCATTTTGACGTCAATACATTGTACAATATTTTGCGATATTAAAATGAAGTGGGGTCATAAAGAGAACCGAATCGCTGTGATTGCATTACACAAAGTAGGTATGCAGCCAAATGCAATATTTAAAACTCTCCATACGCTTGGTATTAGTAAAATGATTGTATACCGGGCTATTAATAGGTACAATGAGACCTCCTCTGTTTGTGATAGAAAATCTGGCCGTCCACGTAGTGTTCGTACGAAAAAGGTGGTCAAAGCAGTAAGGGAAAGAAATCGAAGAAATCCTGTCCGAAATTAAAAGATTTTATCTCGGGAGATGAAAATAGCATCTAGAACCATGTCGCGTATTTTAAAAGATGACTTAGAACTTTCAGCCTATAATAGACGCACTGGTCATTTCTTAACTGATAATTTAAAAAAGAATAGGGTAGTAAAATCGAAACAACTACTGAAGCGGTACGCAAAGGGATGTCACAGAAAAATTTTGTTTACGGATGAAAAAATTTTTACAATTGAGCAACATTTTAACAAACAAAATGACCGTATTTATATTCAAAGCTCTAAGAAAGCCTCCCAATTAGTCGACAGAGTACAATGTGGGCACTATCCGACTTTAGTGATGGTTTGGTGGGGTATTAGCTATGAAGGAGTGACTGAGCCATACTTTTGTGAGAAAGTTATCAAAACATCGGCACAAGTATATCAAGATACCATTCTTGAGAAGGTAGTGAAGCCCCTTAACAACACCATGTTCAATAACCAAGAATGGTCCTTCCAGCAAGACTCGACGCCGGGTCATAAAGTTCGGTTTACTCAGTCTTGGTTCGAAACGAACGTTTCGGACTTCATCAGAGCTGAAGACTGGCCGTCGTCTAGTCCCGTCTAGTCTTAATCCGCTGGATTATGATTTATGGTCAGTTTTAGACAATACGGCTTGCTCTAAATGCCATGATAATTTGGAGTCCCTAAAACAATCCGTACGATTGGCAGTAAATAATTTTCTCATGGTAAGAGTGCGTGCTTCTATTGATAACTGGCCTCAACGTTTAAAGGACTGTATTGCAGCCAATGGAGACCACTTCGAATAAGATTTTTGTTTTTTAATTTTTTTTTATATTTATGTATTAAACTAACACCCTGTAAAAGTAATAAATGTTATTTGCAATAGAATTTTTTTCTTTACTTTGTTTCAGTATTTATGACATGACTAGGTATTCAAAATACACGGATTGAAGTTAATTCTATAGACAATAAAACCAGTTCACTTATCGCAATATCCTTGTTTAAAACAGCTAAAACAAAATGCAATAGACGCTCTGCTATGTAAATCAATCCGGTCGTTGCGCAGAACCAAGGCTTTGTCAGATTACAGACACAATGCAGGAAATTATAGAAATACAGGGCTGTCTAATAATACTATTTCGTAATACGGCTACAACAATTCTATAGAAATAGATTACTGCTAATTACAACTTCATTCATTTCTGCTTCGTCTTTTAAAGATCGCTTGTTAATCATAACTGTTGTTATTGGAGTATGTAAGTTATTGAAGTGAAAAATTCTTTAACCGCGTTGAGGGATTTTGTAAGTAAAATTTATTTGGTAGGGAAAACTTATGGGTTCGCGTCACCGATGAACTCGACATACTCGTCACGTATTGCAATAGTACCAGACATTGTATATACTCCAATGTATCATATGCGTATATGAATTTTTGGATGCGTAAAATTTTGTGATTTTAGTTTCAGTTATTCTATTGTATTGAGTATTCACTTCTTTCGGCAGATACAAATAGCACGTTTCGAATATTGTTGAATCTCTCGAATTATAACGTTATCAATCCAGAGATTTTTAGATTCGTTTTATAAGGTACAGAAGAGCGCTACAGGTTGTGCTATGACAGTTTTCTTCTGGACATCAGAGTTAACACCAAGAGAACCAAGAAAAAGCGTTTTGACGTATATAAATATAATTTACTCAGTCACTTATTCAACCTTATATTCGTATTATTTAATGTTCTCTGTGTGTAAAAAGGTTATTTTTTATATTCGCGTCAAAGAAGCATAAATTGTCACGTGCTTACACGTAGTTTCTTTGAAGTTATACTTCTTTTGACGCGTTAGGGAAAAATGATGAGAGTAAATTTTTACGATGCGCGCGCACACCTTCACGAAAAACCGACACCCTGAAGTTAGCTATAGTCAACATTTTATTTCTTTGTATTTGTTATTTGTATTTCTTTGTATTAAAACTTTCAATGTTTTAAATACCTTTTTTCTATTGTCAGTGTCGTTTTTTCTACAAAAGTAGAATAAGGTGAAAAATAAAACTTTTAAAAAGATTTTTATTACGTTACGCCAAAGAAGTATAACTTCTAACGCGTGTACATAAGTACACACACACTTTTGTTTTAATATTCGATTAATTAGTTGTTACAACCTGCGATATGTTCAATAAATATAACCTAACTGGCTTTCCTCGTTAATATAGTTATAACTATGTCCTAATATGAATTTAAAATAATCATCGCAAGGGTTTAACTAGAGGGATATAATTTTCTTTAAAATATGTACCATAGAAAGGAAAGGTATATATTTTTATGTATATTTGTGGAAATGTAACTAATAACATAATTATACAGTACTACCCATTATTTCGCGCAAGATTTCAATGTTAGCGATTCGACTATAATGGACATGAAATATTGATTTAACCAAACAATTCGGCTTTTAAGACTGCACTCAGATAATATTAAAGTTATACTTTTAAATTCTGTCACATCATTAATCGTATTTACTTCAAAATATTACAATATTTCTTTATCTGTAATTTGTATTACGTCAAGTCTTATAAATTTCTTCATAAGATATATAAATATTTAATAGTTGTCATAATATATTTATAGTTTCATATGAACCATAAAATCGATAATAAATTTCAATTCATCAACTCACAAGGTGCAGAAAACAAATTAAACATAAGACTAAATAAATAAATCAAGGGTGATTAAAGCTGCGAAGGAAATCAGAAACTCAACCCTGGTTGTAAAGTATGTCAGAATCGAAGCAGATGGAAAGATAGTGAATGACTCTGCACGAGTAACGCTACCAGTCAATAACTCAAACACTGCCCCGCTTCGGGCTACGAAACAATTTCTTGTTGATCCCATTGTCGGTATAACTTCTGAACCGCACGAACGCTGTAAAACGGTAGCGTTAAAAACAAAAGGCCTAAAAGAACAAATGTCAGGTTAATTTAGAACTTTACGTGTAGAAATTGCTTAGGACGATGGAAATAGTGTACTAAAAAGCGAATACTGGAAAGATCTCAATGACGATACGAAATTATTTGAAAATGGACTTACAGTTGAAGTCTTTAAGGATATATTTGCGATAAAGAAGGAGCTACAGGAGGAGAGAAGTTAGACAGAACAGGTTATGGTGTAAGTTGCTCGAGGCACCGTTTAGTGTGATTGTAGAATCAGCAAATTTATATTTCATTACTATGACGTTCGAAACGCTATGTTTTGTTATGCCTTTAATATTAATAGGAATACAGAACTAACTCGATTTTGATTGCATAATTGCTACAATATTGTTTATGTATTTAAGGCTCCAACGTGACTCCATTGTTCTTACTAGATTTAAGACTAACATTGGCTTCACCTTCAATAATATATGAAAATGTACCTACTTGAAAATTATGTGGTGATTAATAAAGATTTATGACAGTTATTTTAAATTTTTCTTTAGCATCACTGTTGTTGTCATTATCAGCGTGTAAGAGACCCACTGCAAGATCACAGGCCTCTTCCTGGAGGAAGGTATGGGCATAATGCCCACGCCAGCCAACGAAGTATTGGCGATTTATAACTCTGAGAAATCCACAGTTCTGTTTTCCCACATGCAGTGGAATTAAAAGAACTTTTCTCAGGTTCAGGTTTCCGTACCATATTTTCCTTCAAAGTCAGCCGATAGTGTTACCAATTGAAATTAGTAAATGCACGAGAATTCGTTGGTACATGCCAGAGTTCGAACTTGCGGACATCAGGCTTTATATTCCTCCAGTCAAACGATTGGATCATCAGGACCCACTACTGTTTAAAATACTACTAAATGTCGGAGTACAATTAAGAAATTTTGAAACAAGGATTTTAGTATAACTCATTTCTAATAATCGATTAAGTAGACACTGTCGAATGTTAGCGGTACTGAGAACTCGATTTTTTAATGCATATACAAAATTGCAATGCGTTGACCTTACATTGTAATTTTATATATGTCACGATTATAATTATTTAATATTCCATATATAAATAGGCGAAGATAAAATAATTCAGTCCTTTTGTTTGTTCTTCTTTTACCTTATCTGTTTAGTAGTTAAGCTGTTGTATTTATTGTATTGTAGCAGCTAAGCTATTGATGAGATTTAGTGTTATAAAAATACCTCACCAAGACAATTATAAAGCATATCCTTGAGTAACATTTAGTCTGGGTTTTGTTAAAATCGGTCCACTCTTTTAAAATTTATTGTAATGTTAATGACAACGCGACTTAAATACGAGAGAAAAGTAAATAAGTAAATGAACTTAATATATTCAGGTGATTTTATTAGTCACTTTTTTTTACATCATGTTCCATGCGGACGGAGTCGCGGTCACAGCTAGTCAGAAATAAAGTAACGAAAGTTATCATTTAATTTTATAAAGATTAGGTTTCTTAACTTATTAACATTCTTCAAATTTCGTAAAAATATTTCGTCGATAATATACAAGATTTTCGCGAAATCGCACCGCGTTTAAAATATCATCAACTGTATTACTTTCAATTATTTCTCGTGCAAAACTCGTTCCTGTGTCCGTATTTTTAAGGCACGCATGCGTGTGTTGGTTGACTGCATCGAAAATAGGTAATTTATAATACATTACCATTGTTTCTCGATTGAAAATGAGATATAGTAATTTACTTGATAAAATAGTTATTGGACGATATATCGCGTAATATGTGTATGATTGATCTCAAGTGATCCTTGAATATTTATTTGAACAAAAAAGTATGAGGACGCATAATACGAAACCTCACAATTTTCTTCACAACCAACCTCAAAAAAAACCTCGTATTGAAGTTTTTCGGGTGATACATCAATTATCTATTCATCTTATACAAAACTAGCCTTGGCCCGCGACTTCGTCCGCGTGGAATAGTTACTTCGGGCTGGCGCTAACACGCAGCAGTAGCTCTCAAGAGGAAAAAAACCCCGATTTTGAAACATTCTTCATTCGTGCTCCGCTCCTATCGTTCTAAGCGTAATTATAGCGTAAGCGTAAATATATATAACGCCACAACGTCACAAACTCACAAACTTTACCTCTTTATAATATTAGTATATAGATTATAGCCCCTGCCCGCGACTTCATCCGCGTAGTAATAGTTACTACTCTGGGCTAACGTTGACACACAGCAGAAGCTCTCAAAAAGAAAAAAACATCTCGATTTTGAAACATTTTTCATCTGTACTCCGCTCCTATTGGCCTTAGCGTGATGATATATAGCCTATAACCATCCTCGATAAATGAGCTATATAACACTGAAATAATTTTTCTAATCGGATTAGTAGTTCCTGAGATTACCCCCTACAACGTCACAAATTCACAAACTTTACCTCTTTATTATATTAGTACAGATTATTATTTACGGGCTTTTGCTCGTAGCTTCGCTTGCAGTTTGTAGATTTCATCTATCTCCCGAGAAAAGTAACTTTTTGGGATAAAAGGCATTATACTATGTCCTATTTTGTACCTATGACGATGTGTATGCATTTTTCTCCTTAAGATACATTAAGCCAATACTTTTCTAAATCCTCTTTAGGTTCATGTTCCAAAATCATTTTATTGGCTCGAAATTAGTATTAAGTTAACACTTAAACTTATTTATATTTAAATTGTTAAATTTCTTATCTCTAAAAAAAAGCGTAAACATTGTGAAACGTGTTAATATAATAAAATTCAAAGAAAAACTATTATAAATCAATTGAAGCCTAAAATATTGGCTCAGAGCATCTTTCAAGTAATCTTGGCTAAGCCTGCAAGGTCGAAGCCAAGTTTTCCTGGATGTTTCATCATTACTTCTAAGACAGCTTTGTGAATAGACGATGCTTATGATAATGGTTTGATGGAACTGAGATATTGTTTGTGAACATGGGTCCCTAAATTAAATAAATAAAATTATATACATTGTATTGCAAAATACGTAATACTACCGGCTCCCATTATTAATATAAAAGTAGTCGGTATGCAACGGCGGTAGGAATAATAAGGCCAAATATTTTTTTTAAACAGAAATCACTTCATATGTTATCTATACAAACCATTGTTGGAACATTTTAAACTTATGTTCCTTACACTTCTTTGCTTTCCTAGATAAGTGGAACAACTATGCTACTCGAAAGATACTGTTTTCTCTATCTTTATGTCCTAATACCTAATTCTTCAAGATCAGAACAGCTGATACCATAAAATATTGAGTATTTTTCGAAATTTTTTCCACTTTTTCACTATAACTCGAAATTATCTCTGCAACTAGTTTTTGTTACTTGAAATTAGGTAAGAAAGAACTAAATTTCTGCAATTCAAACAGAAAAATCTTTCTCAGAATGAACTTTATTTAAATTAAAATCTAGTAACGTGAAGAGACATTTATGCAAGCCGGCATGACAGCGGCGACCGATGAGGGATGAGGGATAGCGTGTCTCTCGGTAGTCGCCGTTGTTTTTGGATTATACTGTGCTCACCATCAGGCACAGTACAGTCACTTTGCTGAGCTACGATAAAAAAAAAAAGTTCAACTGTCTCCTTCCTATATCGACCTTTCGCAATTCTACATAACGGTGTACACGAACTCAAGTCACTTGCGAGTTTTCTTAACGTACATTGCGCGAACCAATAGTAATCATCTCGAGTAATTTCGAAGCAATCGCCCCCGGGCCCCGGAGTCCAAAAGAACAATAATTTAGCAAATTTATTCACATGATCGCCCTTTTGTTTCGAAGTAATGAGCGGTTGTGCTGCGCTCGATTTTAAAAAGCCATTATTACCTTTCATAATGTCCAAAAGGAAAGATATCGGGGGCTCGATCGTGTCGATTTTGGTGGCAACTTTTTATTTATGCGTATAAACGTAAGATTATACGATTTAATAGTAGACTTCGACAGGTGGATTCGTTTGTAGTGAACCGAAAATGTATCTACAAGACGCTTTGTATGTATCCATATATATTATTTCGGGAGAAAGTTCACGTAGTTGTTAAAAGCCTTTCTACTTTCGACTAGGTTATATATCTAACCATTAACATACGATAAATCTATCTATGTGGGACTTGAATATGCAAGAAACTGTCTGAAACTGAAACCTATTTTAAGAATCCTGGAGTTCTACCAAAATCTGTTCTAACGTTTGCTTAGTATTACCAAAATTTTGTAGGTGGTAGAGCCACGTTGAAACTATTACTGGTTTCAGCATGAATGGGTCGGCTCGTCCGGGGTAGTACCACCCTCTCACAGAAAACCGGCGTGGAGTAACAGTGCTTGCATTGTTGCGTTTCGTTTGGTCAGTGAGAGCGCCGGATACCCACCTCCTCTCCCCTTCCCCGTTCTTCCCCTCCCCATCCCCCACTTCCCCACTCCCCTCTCCCCCAAACACAGGTTGGCAACGCACTTGCGACTCCCTTGGTGTTGCAAGTGTCTATGGACGGTGGTGATCACTTACCATCAGGTGACCCACATGTTCGTTTGCCTCCTATAAAATAAAAAAAAAAAAATTAAATTACTGAAACTTTCTGACTTGTATCTAAATTGTTTTGAAATAACCACGACTCTCTGACTGTATCTAAACCATGACTGACAAATCTTGGTGACTTTTATGTTATGCTCATGCAAGTCAAGGAAGTGAATTATGAATTGTATCAAAATGCGATCACCCCTCTCTCCCTTTATATTACCAAATCCAAATGATCTCTGTGCGAAACCAACACAATTGAAAAAAAAAAATGTGTTAATGAATGTATCAAGTCCATTTACTTATCTACTTTTCTCTCGTACTTACGCCGCGTTGTCATTAAAATTACAATAACTTTCGTTAGAGTGGACAGATTTTAATGAAACAAAGACTAAGTTACTCTCCAGGATATGCCTTATGATGATGTTTTATTGTGATCCCAGTACTTTAGCAGTGATGCGTGTTCATATATACAGAGAGACAGACAGACATTTCTAAAAATGATTGAAATGTATTTTATTACTTATTCCTGGTCACCTGCAACAATTTTTTTCACGAAAATCGAAAAAGTACAGACACATTAGATTTACATTCGTATTATAAGTATAGAAGATAGATATTTTATGTAAAGGACAACACATAAAACCTTACTGTCTGTCCTATTTTTCCACGTCATGAAAATCCCTGAACGCGTAGTGTTCATAAAACTTGTAGTTCCTCAAAGTTGTAATAACTGTATATTAAATGGAGATAACCTGTTTAGTGTTAAGTAAGGATCGACTGTCTAGGAAGCAAAACCAAAAAAGATGAGTGCGTATAACCGTCACACGTGATTGAAGTAAAACTTTTTAAATATTTTAGATTTTGGCAATAAATAGTTTATAAATAAATCAATCAAAAATTTTAGAAAAAAAATATTAATAAAATATACAATTGAATAATAACAAAAGTCATACAATAGAATTAACGATGTATAATTAAATGGGCGCGTGACTGTGCTGCCATCTGGTTTCAATGTAAGTAACAAATTAAATTGAAGCTTCATTATTTGTAGTGCCATCTATCAGCTAATTCGGAACTTAAATTACACAGGAAATATTATTAGCAACTCTTTGTTATAAAATAAATAAAACATAGAAAAGTACGAACAGATTACTATGATAAGTAAAGAATTAAATTAATAATGAGTTAATAGAAGTTTTGGTTATGTTTAATTATTATCTAACTTGATGGTACAGAAACGTGACGCCATATTCCTAATCTTGTCTAAAGAAGTTTTACTTCAAAAAATGATCAAAATTTATTCAGTTGTTTTTTCGTGATATGCGCACAGTGGTTGACTTTATCTTTTTATTTAGATTATTATTGTGAAAAGTGCAAGAAAATTTGAAGATGATCTTTTTACAAGTAAATCGAAGTATCTCGGGGCGCGTCTCGTTCAGCAGAGCGTGTGCGGTGAATACAAATGTTTATTATAGCTAAGGAAAAAGTAGCCGCTATTGTGCCGCGCCCCGGGCTACTATACTCAAGTATCTACCTCTGAAAGACGACAAGGAAATCCATAGAGACGTTATATCTATCTGTGAATTATATATTTCCGTGTTACTTATTTCGTTTGTGGCTAGCTTAAACCTTTATTGATCTCGAATATCGGTTTTTTATGTATAACTATTTATCCACCATGGTTTTGAAAGATTGTACTAACGAAGAAAATATATCAAATCTTCCCTTCACATTACAAGCTTGTAATGAAATAAAATTATAACTGAGCAAATAAACGTCAATCTGTCAATGCTGTTCAGTATTTTTAAATATCTTTTATTGTGTCCTGTTTCACTCACCCACTCAGTTTTATATGGAGATTTTTAACGTGATCACGAATTATAAATCGATGAACGCCGGCTGCACGCACGAAAAAGCATTCATTGTCACGTCCCACCTGAGCTGACCGTGTAAGCGAGAGTGCGGAACAAGCGATAGAGAGGCGCGATCGGCCTAAGCGTTCGGTTTGTGACGCATCTATCTCACTTCCACTTCATCGGCCAATGCGTTTGAGTCGTTATCACGTAAAATTATCATCCGTAAACCGACTTTTTTTTTTTTTTTTTTATATCATAGGAGGCAAACGAACAGGTGGGTCACCTGATGTAAGTGATCACCACCGTCCATAGACACTTGCAACACCAGGGGAGTCGCAAGTGCTTTGCCAGCCTGTGTAGGGAGGGGGGGAGGAAGGGAAGGGGAAAGTGGAAGGGGAGGGGAGGTGGGTGTCCGGCGCTCAACAACCAATTTTTTTTAACCAAGTTTTTCATTTTACCGTACGATTTTTGAAACATTTTTCTTCGCACAAGGCCTGTCCTAATAATTGCAAATACAACAACAAGACAATTAGTGAAATAAGTACATTCGACGATTAATTGTTACTTATGTATACGTGTAGATATATACGGTCAATCTAATATATAAAAATCTCGTGTCACGGTGTTTGAACTCATCCGAAATGGCTGGAACAATTTTTATGAAATTTTAAATATATATTTCATAGGGATGAGGATAAGTCGTAAAGTATATTTTATACGTCTAGGTGATTAGGGTGTCCGTACCCAGATTTTTTTTCGATTTTTAATTTTTTCTATTTTTTTATTTGCCAACAAAATATACCTACAACACCAAGTTTTCACCTTCCTAACCCCAGGAACGATATAGTGTATGAACGATATCCAAATAATTCAACGGTCGGATGTTGCTGTATAACAAATGACGCTATGTTCGCCTCATCGAAATTTCTTACACATATATCTAAATCATTTCTTTTTTTTTTTTTATTGTAGCTCGGCAAAGTGACTGTACTGTGCCTGATGGTAAGCACAGTACAATCCAAAAACAATGGCGACCACCGAAAGACATACTATCCATCGCCGGTCGCCGCAGTCATGCCGGCCTGAAAGCGACCCAGTCAGGGGCAGCCCCCCCGGTTGCTGGATATACGCCGGCTGATCCCGGAACGCAACACGCCCAAACGTGCCACTATGGCGGGTGTTCCACCTGGTGTACGGTGGTCGCGATCCAGTCGGGTACAGATACCCTACCACCCCGCGAATTCACTAAACCAACTGGGTATGTGTTTGAGTGAGTCCCTGAATTGGATTTTTTTTTATAATCGGAAATAGTGGGAGTCGCTGTAATCGGGTTCTAGGTTTTTTATTATTGTTCGAGTTTGGAAATACAACTGAAAGCGGTAGGTAACCGAATTCACGGAGACGAAGTTGCGCGGGTTAGTTAGTCTATATATAATCTATATCCACTTTGCACAAGTGAGAATGAAAATCTATTTCTTATCTAATTTATTAAATAACTTATCCAGGTAACGAACCGGCCGTCTAAATAGGCAGTTGATCTTTAAGAGAACGCTAACGAGATTAATGTCTTCCTCTGTATGAAAATATCAAAGCAAGCGTTCTAATAAGCAGCTCCTTTAATTATAATGAATGCGTATTTAGAACCTTTAGCATAATCGCAGTAGAGTCTGGGGTTATTCTATTAAATCTTACTGGCAAGCAATCTTATATAAGTAATGAAATGTATTTGAAAGCAATGATGGCTATAGCGTGGTCGGAAATGCGTCGATATAGGTCGATTCCTGCAATGAGTTTTTTTTTGTATATACATCATAAGGATGCAAACGAACAGGTGGGGCACCTGATGTTAAGTGATCAAAACCGTCCATAGACACTAGCGACACTAGGGGAGTCGCAAGTGCGTTGCCATCCTGTGTTGGGGGGAGGAAGGGAAAGAGGAAGGGGAGAAGGGGAAGGGTAGGGGAGTAGGGGATGGGGAGGGAAGGTGGGCCTGCGGCGCTCTCACTGACCGAACGAAACGCAACTATACAAGCAGTGTTACTTCACGTCGGTGTTTCTGTGAGAGGGTGGTACTATAACGGGCGAGCCGACCCATTCATGCTGAAACGAGTAATAGCTTCAGCGTGGCTCTACCACCTATAACTTATAAGTTTTGGTACAAGAAAACATCGTGCGGAAACTATATCGTCGTAGTATAACCAGCGTGTAATTATCTTCCTTATTCTTCTTTCTGTTTCTTAAGTATTGTACAACCAAGAAATGTATGTATTCAACGCCATTATACACATAAATTTACGCATACGGAGTTTATAGTATAGTCTGATACTAAGAGAAAATTAGTTGAATGGTTTAATTTATTTGAAACTAGCTGATACCTGCGACTTGGTCTGCGTTAATTATTGTCTTAACAATACATATTAATAAATAAGGAAAACATATATGTCCGTTCTTATGTACGCACGTAAGAAGTCATACGTGTTTAGCTTAAAAAAAGACATCAAATGTAATGTAATGATTAGTAATCAATTTAAAAAATTAGTGATAATTGGTTGTAGTTTTTGTGTGACGCGTGCACAAGGGCGGACTATCATTCTATTTATATAGGATATAACTTTAAGTTTCAAAAAAATAACGACTCTATAGACATTATGTTCGGGTGTCGCCTTGCCGCGCTTTGGGCCTGCATTGTCCGCAGTACAAATGTGATCAAATTATAAAGAGTGGCAGACAGCCCGCGGCGATCGCTCCTGCCTTGGCCGTGTAGCGAGCGGATAATCGCTCACGTATAAATATGTATGCATTATCGATTTTACTTACACTTTTTAACTTATCTCACTAGATAACAACTCTCGTTTATTTTCATATGTAATGGAAAATGTTGGTAGAAAGCACCACCTAAAGGGAAAACCGACTCGTTAGATATAATAGCAAGGTATTTATAGGTATACTAGCGACCAGGCGAAGGTTGGTCTGCGTTGGTATTTAAAAAATCCTAAAATTCCACCGCAGTGCCACCTACCTGGTCCAATTGAGAACCTAAACCCTTCTTGCATTCACCTGAAAACTCATAGAAAATTTCATGAAAATCTGTCCAGTCGTTTAGGAGGAGTTCAGTCACATACACACGAACAGAAGAATTATATATATAAAGATGACATTAAGTTTTTGGTTGTCTGGGTAAGTTCCAGAAAGTTTTCAACTAGGATGCCTTAATTCTATTAAGGTTCTGGGACATTGTACACGGAAATACCGCGGCAGGCTTCGGAAATTCCACGCGGACGATGTCGCGGGTAAAAGCTAGTATAAAATGCTTCTTATAACTTCAGCTATTTTCCAGTAAAAGTCCTATGAAAATCGGTCAAACCATTTCGGAGATTAGGTGGAACAAACAAAAAGACAAAAATTTTAAAAGCTTTTTTTCTTACCTATTGTGTATACTCGTATACTTCTATATCCATTTAGTACAAATCTATTTTTTTTTTTTTTTATTGTAGCTCGGCAAAGTGACTGTACTGTGCCTGATGGTAAGTACAGTACAATCCAAAAACAATGGCGACCACCGAAAGACATACTATCTATCGCCGGTCGCCGCTGTCATGCCGGCCTGAAAGCGACCCAGTCAGGGACAGCCCCCCCCCCGTTGCTGGATATACACCGGCTGATCCCGGAACGCGACACGCCCAAACGTGTCACTATGGCGGGTGTTCCACCTAGTGTACGGTGGTCGCGATCCAGTCGGGTACAGACACCCTTACCACCCCGCAATGTTATTTGACATTACAAACAAATTACAAAACATTACAAATTGAGACTTTTATTTATAATATATGTATACTAATAATTGTGTATATGTATATATATCTAAAAATATGATATTTTTAATTACGCAGGCAACTTCTGTAATATTTACAACTGGGATGATTTGGTCATACTAGATTCTAGAAATGTTATACAATGAATAAGGATCAATAAGGATAGACTCGTTACATGATACATTTTAACGTAATGATGAAAAATTTGCAAATTAATATTTTTAGTTAGGCAAGCAAGATTTACAAAATTTGTCAACGAAAGTTCCTTAATTTTATTTAGGTCCATAAACGCTATTATATGTATAAAGCTATGACGTCATATCTAAAAGCTACTATTTTAGTTAGATGGATAAGTAAAGTACCCATAGGAAACCATGGAAAATTCTCAACCGAGAAGCGTTGTTTCATTGGTCCAAAAAACACTATTCACTGAAGCGAGATACTTAAAGACTTATCATATATATTAATACGTAACGCTAAAACTTTATACACCTTTTTAAGGGAATTGGACGAACAGATGAACGTGAAATTTTACATAGTTAAAGTTTATACGGAGGAGAAGTGCAGAAAGCAATTTTTTTTATATAAAATGTACTACAAGCATATTCAATTAATTAAAATATACATTACTCACACTAATTCTCAAATTTTACACAACATATACACACATATAAATGGAAAAGTCATTTTGACATCCGTCAAAATTTCCGTCACTCTTACTCTGTTCCAAGATTTTACCTTTTTAATATTTTTAACATGACTGACGTTGCATGCCTTACATGCCCTTTGAAATCAACTGGTTAAATTGTAGGTTAATTTTATAATAATATAATATGTAAATTCATAATTTAATTAATTATCTTTAGTGAATTTATGGAATCATTGAAATAATGATTATTCTATTTGGTCTCATTGAATATCAAACATTTTAGGTGACAGGACCGCTTTCACTTCATGTCACTTTGCTTCATGTTGTCACAAGAGTAAATTTTGTTTTGGATTCATTATTTGATTCTATTGTGTATCCATTACTTTTCCAAACGACGATACTGGGTGTATCACTATTCCTTATAATGTACAAACTACATTTAATTGAATATCACCCAGAAATACCACCTACCCATGATATCGTGTAAAATTAATTGATAATTGTGTCATGAGTTGTGATAAATTTCTTTATTTTCGTAGAGTTATCTTTACTTAGAATTTGAGAGCCTTACCACCTTATGTAACCGCCTGTTTTTGTTTCAAATTTATAATTAATTTAGATATAGATTTTTTTAATGTTTATACGATTTAAAAAAAGTGGCAAATAACTGAGTAGTCATGATGAAAACCTTTGATAATAGAAGCATACCCTTTGACAAAAGAACCCGAATAAAGTTGAAACTTTAAAAAATCAATGAATTATGGTCGAATGTCGACCACTGGGCGCCCACTAGTTTGTTATGATTTTTTGTATAATCGTATTCGATAAAACCTTTCTGTCGCCTTCCTTCTTTTCTTTTCTGTACGACCTATTACATGAAGACATACTAAAAAGTAAGTATTGCATGAAAATATATACATATCGAAAGGCATTATTCCTAAATTATATGAAGTAAACGATAATGTATAAATTATTATAAACAGACTCATTAATAACAAGCGAAAGATTAGAATTTCCAAACAGGTATTCAATTATATATTCAGCTATTACAAATCATTTAGAAATATTATAAGGTAGCGTGTAAATATATTAATTACATTATTTTTTCCTCTAAAAACTTTCTCTCTGCCACAATCCAAAACGTGTACAGATACAACACTGTACATCAAAAAAATCAGTTTGCTTGAATTATTTTTCTATGTAAATATCTTCTAAATAAACTTTTACAACAACTATTTTTGGAATTAGTTTCCTTAAGGCATCTTGCATTGAATTAAAAACAGTATAAATCAATATATAAAAAAACGACATTTTGTTATTGCGTATTATAATAATATAATCAATGTTTTTAAGTATTTACTTCTTTCGTATGGTCGTAAACGCACAACTACGTTTTTTGTTACTAAAATTGTGTTGTAGTAAACGTAACAAATTATTCAAAGGCGTAGAATTTCGGGGTTATAAATAATGTCCGTTACTTTAATTAATGAACTTACATGATCATAACACATTTAATATTGATATATTTAGCTAGTTTTTTAAATAACTACAATTAACTCGTTACAATGTTATTAGAAAAATAGTGAGATATCTCTCGTACTTTTATTATGGTATTTCCAGGCACGAATCAATAAATTTCCTATCGTGCCTCTGCCATGGGAACACGGACTTCAGAAGCCGACCATTAATATTACGTTAAATTACGTAAAAAAATACACTACCTATTTTCCTATATGTATATACTTGTATACAATATTTTATAAAAAAGCTCTGAGTAATTTGATAAGTCAATTATAGAATCAACACGGAATTACGTAAATGATAAAAAATAGCTAACTTATTATGAGAAATTACTAATTAAACTGATAATACTTAAAGTATATACTTTAATAAAGAACTTTGCCTTGAATGTCGTATACTTAAGAGAAAATTATGAATCCTTAGTCCGTTCATTTCAAATTTTATTCTTATATACATATAATGTTTATGGTGATGAAAGATGTCGTAAGGATATTAAAAAGCTTTCTCTTCTCGTGAAATTAAAAATACGTTATGAACTGAAGTGGGTGTTCATTAAATTAATTTTCCTTGAAAAGAAGTCTTCTTCGGGACATCTTTTGGGCGAGAATTATTATTTATCATTATGTACTTATATCGATAACTAAAATATGAAGCATAGTAAAGGTATTTCGCTTGAAGCGAACAATGAGAAAATATGAGGTATTGTGATTCACATTCAACCTATGTGCACATCTATTTGGTGTAAATGTGAAGATAATTGTTTTTCTATGTCTGATGTTTATTTGTCAAGTTATACGCATTTAAAGAATAAACGTGTTAGTCCAAATTCCAAGAGCTGGCAGACACAACACATTTTTAAATAGATGAAACTTTATGTTTTGATTAGTCCTTTATGTACTTATAACGCTTTCGCACTCACAGATCTCGAGTCTGGGGGCGATGTATAGATATCAGGAGAGAAAGGTGACTAAAAATAACAGCTACTTTACTTACATTTAAACGGCTGATTTTTTATATGTTGTTTTTTATATCATAGAAACAAACGAACAGGTGGGTCACCTGATGTAAAATTATCACCACCGTCCACAGACACTCGCAACACCAGGGAAGTCGCAAGTGCGTTGCCAGCCTGTGTTTGGGAAGAGAGGGAAGGCTGCGAGAGAGGAGGGAGGCGGTGTGGGGATGGAAGGTGGTCCTTCGGTACTCTCACTGACCGAAGGAAACACAACAATGCAAGCACTGTTACTTCACGTCGGTTTTCTGTGAGAGTGTGGTACTACCCCGAACTAGCCGACCCATTCATGCTAAAACTAGTAATAACTTCAGCGTGGCTCTACCACCTACTGCTGTTTCGTATAATATCATTCTAAAGTAGGATCCAGTATCGACAGACACAATCCGAGAGCCACAACTTCTGCCAGACTTTTTAAAGCAGATAAAAAATGAATGAATTTTACTTATTTTTAAATGCTTTATTTTTTAATATGTTATTCACATAACTATTACAAAAATATACTTCATCAGCCAGACAGATTGTAAGGGCCAAACGTCATGCCAGACGTGAAAAATAACATATATAAAAATCAGCCATTTAAATGTAAGTAGCTCAAATTTTTAGTCACCTTTCTGTCCTATCTTCACCCCAGACTCGAACTCTATGAGTGCGAAAGCGTTATATGTACATAAAAAAGTGCTCAAAGCATAGGGTTCCATCTATTTTAAAACAAATTGTTTCTCGCAGCTCTGGGATCTCAATTTAATATGAAGTTTGGATTTTTCGAAAGTAGTTTTTCGAATTACACAAATTCATAATGGAATCTTAACCGTAGTGATTTATATAAATACTAGCGGGCCCAGCGGACGTTATCCTGCCTTGATAATAAAAAGAAATCCTAAAAGTCAACCGCGGTGCCACCTACCGGGTACACAAAATTTCATCAAAATCGGTCCAGCTGTTTAGGTGGAGTTCAGTGACATACACATGTACAGAAGAAATTTATATATAAAGATAACTTTTTATTGCTTGTTCTGAAAGTGAGATCAAATTAAAAAAAAACAACATATTTTTTTTATAAATTACAAAGAAACAAAGACGATCGTTTAAGTTATTAACATTTTATTTTGAAATGTATAATATTTCTGGTTTTGTATATTAAAAATATATTTTTTAAGTTTTATTTTTAAAAAAGAGTAATAAATTTTCTATCCTAATCGCTAATTCATATTTTATTGTAAACTAGCTGATATTCGCGACTTCAATTGCGTCGTATATTATCTTAAGAATGTATTTTATGTATAAAATATGAGCACCACACGGCTTGCCCCATTTCTACAAAGCAAGAAAACGCATATCGCTTCACGCGAAGTGCTTATTAATATCATAAGTTCTCAAAACATTAATAACTTTATGTTAAACTAGTTGTGCCCGCGACTTCGTCGGCTTGGAAATTTATGTAAAAAACTGTGACTAATAAGTCCATTTACATATCTACTTTTCTCTCGTACTTACGCCGCGTCCTCATTAAAATTACAATAACTTTTGATAGAGTGAACCGATTTTAATGAATCAAAAACTTAGCTATTCTCAAAGATATGCTTTATGAATTTCTTGGTGTGGTTTTATTGTGGACCCAGTACTTCAGGCGTGATGCGTGTTCATACAAACAGACAGATAGACAGACAAACAGACATTGCTAAAAATGATTGAAATGTATTTTATTACTTATTCCTGGACACCGCAATAATTTTTTTCACGAAAATCGAAAAAGCACAGACATGTTAGATTTACATTCTTACTATATGTATTAGACAATATAATAATATCACCGACCATACGAAATACGGTAGCTACTTATTAGTAAAAAGGTATACACTTAATCTTTAATCATTCGCGTAGAACCATAACATGAAGCGTTAAATGCAATTTCAATATTAAAACAAGTTAAATAAAGACATCGGTTAGCGGCACACATAAAAGGCGGTGGGCAGTACAAAAATAATCGATCTAAAATCGATAAGGGATCGGCTTAATCGATACAGTAAAACAATTTAATCGAGGAACATGCGTGTTGCATGTGTTGATGAGGTTCTCACATTCTATATAGATCATATAGCGTTATACAGGATGCTTACATCTTTATGTATTTTTATTGCATAAAACTTTGTTATTGAATTGCATTGAAACTTCAAAAAAGTAATGAAATATGTTCGAATTTCGATCACTAGAACAAAAAACGGCGGAAGGTTTGACGCAACGTCCTTGGGGCAGAGGAATATCCATTTTTATCTATTTTATTTGAACTCGACTACAATAATTTAATATTGTAGTTAATGATAATAAAAGATAACTCTGAGAAACAATATAGCTTTTTATTAGTAAAACAATATTCCTATGTCCAAACGTAGTCTTAGTGCCAAAATAACAATACCAGAGTGATCAACCAGTACATCATAACAGAGTCCAGTCGTCGTCAGTAGGTCTGAATGCCACTGTTTAATTGGCTGACGATATTTATTGTTGGGATGAACATATCACAGCGACTGAGCCGAGCACGTAACTCAACCGCTTCTGTTCACCGTGATCCGCCATTTTGTATCGGCCGGTGAGATAAGAAAGTTTAAAGAATCCGTGGAGTAGTATGTAAAATTGTACAGTTACCAATTTTTTATGTTATATTTTATTTACCTATACATGTCTTAGTGTTTAACCACAATCTCAGCAACTAATTTACAATGTGGCCTTGAACTATCACACGATAACATAGAGGAGGACTGACTTTTCAGTAAACCTGCCGGAACATATGTGTTGTTGGTGACAGGTTTTCAGCTTCAGTAGCAACCAGTGGCACTATTACAAAAGCCCTGCCATCATGCTGTGGTTCTATCACGATGTGTTCCTTCGCCGAAATTTCTGGCTCATTGCAATGTTCAAACCTACCTCCATTGAGGAGATGTATGAACTTCGCTATTAAACATGTAATTTATGCGTGTACATATTTTATGAGTTTTCCTGTATACTTTCAATAATAACTTTTTATGTCGTATATTCTTTTTCTTTCCTTCCGTCTTTTCTTTTTCTTTTTTTTTCATCTCTGAGTCATAATCGCTAAACATTCTATCCAAACCTCAACCAATATTGTCATTATGGTCTTTAGGGTGGGAACAATATCCCATACTATATATGTAAGAAGAATCGCTAGCGGTGTGGTGCGTACGATAAAGAGAAGGAAAGTAAACGGATAAAATTGTTTACAAAGAATTTTTTTAAACAAGGAATATTCTTGCTTTTAATGTTGTTCATATTTTTCCTGAGTAGATATAGTATATTTAAACGTTAAGATATTAAACAATTCACGGGTATCAGCTAGTGTTAAAATAAAATATGATAAAATATATTTAAAAGTATTAATAGAAAGCCACTCTAATATAGAACAGAGGCTCGAGATAGCAATTTAACGAAGCCGCATCACGACAACGTCTTCATTTATTCAATGGGAAATAAAAACAACACGCCAAACGGATTACAATATCAATTTAGGAAAGTGAACGAAGTGATTTATTGTAATGGTACATGTAAATATTGCTCCTGGCGTTCGGTCTTGTGCGTTTTGTTAACGCTAATTACTTTGTCTTGGGAAGGTAGTAGCTTAAAAGGTTTTATATAAATCTGATGATGGATGGACCAGTCCATATTATATTTAATGGTTGGAACGCAGCTCGTTGTACGTAATCGTTTCTCTGTTTATTACATTTGGTTTTACTTTCCTGAAGAAATATATAATATTTTATTATTCTTTAGAGATTTTGCATTTGATCACAGTGTAATGTAGTGAAAGATACTAACTTATAAAGCTTAAAAATTCAACTACATTTTTAATGCGGCTGCTCGAATTTTAATTTTAAGAGCGGTAATTATTCAGGCGATAGTTTGATAACATCCTATGACATATCCCATTGTATATAAAGATGGTAACATACAAAGCCTAGAAATTAATCTGAAACTTAAATGCAGCTGCTTGCATTCATCAGATTGGTAAAATTTTCAACTTAAGAGTGGTACTTAGTATTTAGTCAGGTGATGATTTTATAATATCCGACGACTATTTCTATTCACTACATCCACCGTCGCTTACTTACAGACTTGATAATATTTTTGTATAAAGAAAAGAAGTATGAAAACATCTAGCTGAAGAATATAAAGTATTTTAAAAGAACATTAATAGAATAAATAATACATGAATATGACATATAGCGGATCTAAATAATAATAATGATAGTTATTGTAAGTATTTTATCAAAAAAAAAAATTAATTAAACATGAATATAGACCTTAAAAAGATGTTTATAAAAATTGAAACGGTTCCACCGGTTCAGAAAGCATCTGAATCATCAAGAATAGGCGACAAGAGACGTCGTCGTGTTTTATTTGTCGTATATTGTAATTTTTAGTGCACTCTGATCCAGATATCAGATAGCACTATCATTTACATAATGAGCCATCCTGTAACACTCTCTTTTTTATGTACTCTATAGGTTATAGAGTTTGACCACAATAATATCTAATGATAAACGGAAATGTGGTCCAAGATAGTAATCACGCTAAATCTAGATAAGAACTGGTTGTCAGGCTTAGCTGCCAGAATGCTCCAATAAGTACTTGGCAATAGATTTTCAACCTAATAGTGATAAATAGCCAGACGGTGTTAAAAGAAACTTTACCATCGTGCTATGTTTTTTTTTCTTCAATATCCACGCCGACTCAGTTGTAAAGATTCGAAGCTATGTTACACACAAAGGGGAATAAAATAAATGTCAGATAAAACATTGGAATGAAAAACGGTGGCAATACATACATAGAAAAGTGAAAGACTGTAATGAAAGAAAGAAAAATTAAAAGAAAAGAGCAAAATTGTTAAGACAAAGCAAAGTAATAGTTAAAATAAAGAATTTAAATCGAAAAGGGCACAACAAAAGGGGATAGAAAATAAAGAGGACGTCAAAATAGATATAAGATGTAATAGAGTTAAGTAGAATAATACATGTAAAAGGAAATAAAGTAAAACGCAAAAATGGTCTCAGATATTACGTCTGAGGAACGGGGGCTACTAATAAAATAAAAAAAAGACTTACTTTGTATGATCCTTGTCCCTTTGTTCAATTAATCGGTAATGTGTTTAGGAAGATTATTGTCAGGCGTAAAGATTTTTACATAAAACGTATTACCTAAAAAAATAGTCTTATTAGTATAAAACATGCTAAGACAATTTTATAAATGGGTGGCCCAATTCAAGAAATCACTAAGTCCACTTTTTACGTTTTCGAGCTAGCAACACTGGCTCGTTAATTTTTTCTTTCCCTTTCGAATGGTATTGGCTATTCCAGATTCTTGGGAAAAAACTCAAAGTGCCTTTTCCGAAAGTGTAAAAAAAAAGAAATACGAATCTTCCATTCATAAAATCCCTATGTTCAAGAAATCACTAAGTCCTTATGGCAACACACTTTATTATGTCAAATCGCATGACAGAATTTTGTCATAACGGTTCTTATGATTAAGTTATAAAAACCATTAACAGGTTAATAACAATAACGAGTATTGATAACAAGAAAGTTTTGTGGCGTAAACATTTTATGTGTGCGTGGATAATTAAATTAAAATGGATCCTAATGGCAAACTGAGGTGAGTGTTTTGTTTTATAAAGTAATATATATTTTCAAAAGAGTAATCTTATAAAGAGAGTTAGTGATTACGAAATTAAAGTTTCTTGTACTATAAGTTACTCGCTGTGCATAAGACAAATTTATGTCTGTAAATTTACGATGTGTACATATGTTATTGCCATAATGAAGGTATTTTTTTAGTTTTCAGCTACCGCAAAGTAGTCATTCCTATGAAAATAATGTACCCGAAAATTCGAACAACGAACTAACGTCTTTACAAGTTGATACTTTACCACCATACCACCAAAAATCCCTATTTCCTTACATTACACCAAAACGCAAGAAACTAAATGAGACAAGTGGTTTATTTGAGTCCGAACCTAATTCCGAACAAGATGATGATACTGAAAATTTAGTATTAAATCGCGAGACTGGTTTGTTTGAACGTGTAGAAATTGAAACTCATCTAAAAAGTACAAATTTAACTCAAACTGGCAAAAAAAGAATTTCTAGACAAGAACATTGGGAAAGGACCAAAACTATTAAAAGAAATCTTAATAATCATTCTTTAAAGGAGCTTTCGGATTGCCGCTGCAAGTGTAAAGAAAAATTAAGTAAAAAGCAGATTCAAACAACATTTAATAAATGTATTAATCTTGCAAGTCACACGGAACAAAATATATATCTGCAAGGATGTTTACAGGAAATCAATCCTAAAAGATTTCGTCCATGGCGTAAGGGGAGTAAAACGATGTCTAGAGCAAGAAGAGTGTTCAAATATGCTATTAATTTACCATGGAAGTCCGTTGACGTCTGTCAAAAGACATTTCTGACTGTACACAGGATTAAACAAGAAAGGTTGGTATGTAAAGTCCAACATCAGGAAAAAGATATATCTGACGGTAGAGGGAGTCAAAGCAATTCCAAGATTGATGTAGAATCTGTGAATAAAGTACATAAATTCATCAAGAGTTTACCAGCCCGACAATCACATTATTATCGTGTGTCTAATAAGCATAGGAAGTTCTTAGATTCGCATTTAAGCATTGTTGAATTGCATCGAAAATTTAGTCTTGAATATCCTGAATGCATTGTGTATTATGAAAAGTTTCGATGCATATTTAACCAAGGTTTTAATATATCGTTTGGACTACCAAAGAAAGATATTTGTACGACTTGCGAAAAATTTAAAGCTGACATTACCTCGGCGGTATTAGTGAAGGATACAAACAAAACAAAACAACTTAAAGGTTCACATGAACTGCACGTGAGAAACGCTAAGGCATTCTTAAAGACACTGTCTAAAGTCGAAAAAGAGAAATCGTCGAACAGTTTATCACTATGCTTTGATTTCCAAAAAAATCTGCATCTCCCTGTAACTAATATCACAGACGAGTATTATTTAAGACAATTATGGTTTCATAACTTTGAGGTGCACAATTTTAATTCAAAATACTGCAACCATGTTCCTGTTCACTGAGAACTATGCACATAAAGGACTTAATGAGGTCATAACTGCACTTGAATGTTATATTTCTATACAAAAGCTCCTAATCAACACCAGTTAGATCTTTACTGTGACAACTGCTATAGCCAAAACAAGAATAGATATATATCCACTTTTTTGGATCAACAATGCGCGAAAGGAGTTTTTGAGAAAATTACAGTATCATACCCTATACCAGGACATTCAATGATGCCTGTTGATCGTGATTTTGCTCTTATAGAAAGGAAAAGGAAGAGGTATGACAAAATATATACACCAGAACATAATGTTCAGCTAATTAAAAATAGTAAGAATACAAAAAAAATTGAAATAGTATTCTTAGAGAAGAGTTTGATGACTGAAAATAGCTCTCACGATGTTCTGAAAGTAAAAGACTTTAAAAAACTGTACGATGAATGAATAAAAACGAGTTTGCCTGGAATATCCCAATGCCGTAAAGTTATTTTCAAAAGAAGAGGTAAACCACAGTTTGCTGTGTCTATGAAAAGTGAATATTTTAAACCGTTTTCGTTATATAAAGCTAACCAGAAGATTAGTAATCAAAATGCCCGAAGACTGCTATGACGCACCCTTTGCTATGAAACCTGCTAAAGTGCAAGATATAAAACGACTGCTAGAATCCGTTCTTGAACCAGAAAGGTACTTTTTATATTTATTTTTATGGATTTATTTAACGCAACTCGGGACCCCATAACTGCAGAACTCGATTCTTAAGAAGAAGTGGAATAAGATGATTATTTTTCGCAAAGAAGTTAATTAATACATTATATATTACACTTGTAAAAAACTAAAACTATAGCTGATTTCAGTTCATGTTGTATTAGGTACTGCAATAATATGGCTTACTCCACCATTTATCACCGTAATATCCCTAAATCCAGGGATTAGAGATAAGTCAAGATTTTTTCATATTTTATAAAAGACTTCATTACGTCATACCGTTTTTATTCTTTCAATAAATAAAACTACTTATTTTACACTATAATATGTTTTTAAATTGATTTTTTTAACCAACCCATGTTATTTCAGCTGACAAAAAAAAGATTAAATGTTTACTATCTGAAAAGTCACTTTTTGGACTTAGTGATTTATTGAATTTGGTCACCCAAATGCTTCTAATATTCAACTGTATAGCTTAGCCGTAGCTTACAAGTTCAAATTTACCACATTAATTTGTGTAGATATAAAATTTCAAAGGATATACTGGTAAATTAAACTAAATGTTCATATTCGCTTATCAGTTACTCGCGGGATTTTATATTGTAAATTGCTCGTAAGACACAAAAAGTTTTATTTTAGTCCATGCTCGACATAATTGTTCATCGTGTTTTAGTTTGCCGTTAAGAGATGGCACCACAGTAGAGTTAACTCGTGCTTTCATATGGTCGCTGTCTTTTAACGGCATGCAGTTGTCGATCGGACATTATTCAATTAGCCAGGTAAAACCAAATACTCAATTTCCCTCTTGTCCTTTCGCTGTCTGAATCGTTGTCTTATGTGTTTTGTTCATTGTGGTCTTATTGGTCAAAAAAGTGTCGGTCGACAAAATTTCCGTAAGCAATTCAAATGATTAACAAGCGACACGTAAGACGTAAAATAAAACCGTATTGTGATAAGAAGGAGAGAGAGGATGATAAATATGCTTTACAATATTATAAAATATACATTCCTTCCATTCTAAATTACAACAACGCGACATTGATGTCGGAGCAAATCCAATTTTACATAATTTTATACTCTTTTCGCAGAGGTCGAACATCGATATTGTTTTAGTAATCGATTATGCAAAAAATCTAAACAGTTTCGTCAAATTCTTTTGTTGTCATTAACGAAATTTGTTATGCAAATTTAAAACAATAAACGCAATATTAATAAACAAGTCCGGGGTCAATCTTACACTTGTGTCAATGCTAAAAACTTGAAATTTATTGTTATATGTGGTCTTTATTGCATTGTTATTGTATATGTCGCGAATAATTCGCAATATTTGATGTAATTATGCAAAAATTTGACACTTTTGATTACTATTTTATTAGAGTTTAAAAAAATAAAATAATTCTTTCGTCTACTTATAATAAACTGCTCTTAATATGATATGTATACTTTAAAAATGGTATTTTTTTTATAAATAAAACTTTGTTCAATATTTATTTATATAATGAAATGACATTTGACTTTTATTATTTGTTAGTTTATAGTTATCATTTAAGATAAGGTGACTATTTACGATAGAACTAAACCGATTAACGGTAAACGGTTTAAGCATTTGGACAATGTTACACTGGCGAATGATATTATAACTAAAGATACGTTACCTAGATGATGTTTTGACAAAACAAATGGTACGATAACGCACACATACGTAAAGTAATATTTTAACGCCGCACTGTCTTAGATAAAATGTGGAAGTAAGATGGCATATTCTCAATATTGGTGGTGAAAAAGAAATGGTTATTTGTTACTTAGATACGAGAGAATTGACGGGGCAGAGGTCAAAAATAAGCTAACTAGCTAAGTTTTAACAAGGTGCTGACGAAGCGCTTATGACGTATCTACAGTTTTTTAGTTATAATATTGATACAGGCTAATGCTTGCGATTTCCTTCTTATCAAAATTGTTTTAAAGTTTCATGGGAATTAGTATTTTATCTAAGACAATATTTGAAGAGATGATAGCTTAATTGATAGCTATTATTATATAGCAGAAGTTATTATTGGTTTCAACATGAATGGGTCGGCTCGCCCGGGGTAGTACTTGCCATTCCCCTGGTGTTGCTAGTATCTATGGATGGCGGTGATCACTTAACATCAGGTCACCTGCCTGTTCGTTAGCCTTCTATGATATAAAAAAGAACATACCGAGTCGTGGTTCCACGTTAGTTATTAAAAAAGAAAAATAAAAATTGGGACTGCAAAAACATTGAAGCATTTTTTAACCACAACGATCATGCCAGAATGTTATCAAAGATTACTCGCGTCAAAACATTGCGATAGCATTTTCAAGTCTTTTTTTTTAACTACCCAAACAAAGTTTTGTAATAATCTAAATTCTAAGTCTTCACCAATTAAAATGGCTGGCAGCGCAGTAGCGAAATGTCGCGTGTTGCCAAACACAGGCGACAGTACGACGGCCCGCATACCAACAACCTGATCTATGTGATGACAGAACATTCGCTACTTGCTACCGACGAATACTTTGGAACAAGTCACAGACGATAGATAAATAAAGCAAAAATAAATATTTCATCAATTTCGCGATCAGATTTTACGATTCAAATATTCCTAATTCAAATGCCTTTATATTCTTTTTTTCTCTTTTAAATCCATCACGATAAAGTGTCCGAGCTGTATCTGAATATAAATGCAATCCAAAGAATAAGAGCAATCTCCGTGATATCTACAATATATCTCCAGTCGCTGCTATCATGTCTACATGCGTGCCAGTCGGTAGCTGAATATAGATTAGGTGATTCCAAAAAGCAAAGACACAAAAGAGAGCCGTGATGGTTCACTAATTTAACATCATCTATGTAGTGGTCTTAGTCGTGTAGAGATTCACATTTGATATTGAATGCGTTCAAATGATTAACAACTTTGTTTCCATGGTGGTAGGACTTTTTATAAGCCAACCTAGCTAGTTACCATCCTCAGGAATCTGTTACCAAGCACCTATAGGTGTGTTGCAACAGCTACATTCGACAGTCCCTCCAAGTTTAGCATGTTTATAATTATAGAATATATGGTCGTCTAAAATCAGGCGAGACCGACGACAAACATCACAAATATATAAATAAATATGTACACCAAAACACGGTAATCTCGGAACACGATATGCCTAAGAGTACCACTATTGTGGATATAACATATGGTGTGTAAGTGTGTTACGTTTACGATACAGTCAGACACTATTCTCGTTTCCTAGCATTTTAAATGTCAACTATCATCTCACAAAAGTTATGGAGATAGTACGCTTGACTAAATAACTAAAAATAATAAAAAAATACTAAAATGTAATAATAGTTTGCGTAAATTTAGAATATAGGAGGTTATTCTCTCCTCGCTGATACGGCTGACAATAAACAAACAACATGATCTAAACTGAATCTGAGAAAAAAGTGTATACCGTGAAATAAAATTCAAGAGAACTGAGAGTAAGCAAGTCCTATAGCCAAAGATATTACTATGTTTAGAAAGGTCTATGGTGTTGTAAATAGAAATGTGTGATTGTATATTAATAGCTTGACGTTTTGAAATTTTCCTCACTGTGGAATAATAAGCGACAGCTTCATGCCTACCTGTGAGGCGTATTGTAGTGCACTACTAATTATTTTATTAAAACATTATTCAACATTCCTATTTCAGTTTTATTTTTTGTTGTTTATCGCTTTTGCTTGTACAATTGGCACGTTATAACCGGTAGCTTAAGTAAGTAAACGTTCTTTTACAAAAATAGTTTTAGTTGTTCCTCGTGGTTATACCGTATCCTTTGATATCTCTTTTAAATTCATTCTGTCGTAATGTTTATTTTACGAAAAAGGTTCTATATATGGAGGATGTAACTATTAGTCATCATTCCGTACAAATATTGCAAAGTTTTTTTGTTTCTGTTTACCAATAACTTTATTTACAATTTTCTTACGTTAATACGAATAGATGTCCTTCGTCCTCCTAAAATATTTCATTGCCAGGTCTTTGATCTTTGTTGTCAGAATTGTGTCTTTTATTAATAGGAGAAAGAGGATGGACAGATGCATTTAATAAGACGAAATAAATCGAAAATTGTTACCGTGATTTATAAATTGTCAGTATTATAATTTTGTGTAAACATAAACAAGCCTTGTGCTAAACGACAATTTAAGAAATAGTAATAACACTGTCATTCTTGATAATAACGTACAAGGTATCGTAAATTTGTACCTTACGAATGTGGTTAAAAAAACATTTTAACTTATATTTGGTGAAAGAATTTGAACTCTTGGAACTTCTTTTTATGTCATAGCAGGCAAACGAACACGTGGGTCAGATGCTAAGTAATGACCACCGTCCATAGACACTAACAACACCAGGAGAGTCGAAAGTGTATTGCCAGCCTGCGTTTGGGGGAAGGGGAGGGAAGCGGAGGGGAGAGGAGGTGGGCCTCCGGCACTCTCACTGTCCGAACGAAACGCAACAATGGAAGCACTATTACTTCACGTCAGTTTTCTGTGAGAGGGTGGTACTACCCCGGGCAAGCCAACCCATTTATACTGAAACTAGTAATAGCTTCAGCGTAGCTCTACCACCTACCAAAACTGGAAAACAAACCATTCTTTTAAGATGATAATAGTTTCAAGATTTAAATTATTTGTTTAATTAGTAAAAACTTAAGGATTTTATTTATTATCAATATTAAAATACCAAGGCAAAGTTGAATGTAACAGACACGATCGAGCGGCGGTTTAAAAGTGTGTTTTAAAAATACAATAATCTCTGGACAACTCACGAAAGCAATCAGCTTCCACGGCACGAGAGGGCCTTAAGATAAATAAGAAGGAACATTTTAAAGACAAAATATATAAAAATAAGAAATAAAAATTAGGTAAGAGCTTCGCCGAGTCTCGATTTGCATTTCGGCTACCGGTCCGATAATGTTGCTTTGATGTTATCGAGATTTGCCGGACTGTTTAAAATGCTATTGTTATGTGACAAGCGTTGTATACACTATGATTCGTACTTCTAGAAATTCTTTTAGTAATTAAAACCCAGAATGTTATTGGTTTATATACAGACGTGATACAATGATAGTGTTAATTTAGATGAGAGTCAGCGTTGCGCATGTATATTTTGCTATTGACTAATGTTTTTTTATTATGAGGGCTTTTATTCCACCGAACATATAATAATAATAATCTTTATTAGGTAATTTGTTACATTTCTATCAATAAAGGGGTCCCTGCCTCCTACGTTAGTGTATACTGTGTTGTAGGAGACAGTTACAAATATTATGAACATGTTACAATTTACATACCATAGCATATAAGTGATCATAAACAATTATATATATTAACTCTGTGTATACAGCAAATTGAGTACTGATATACATGTTTTCATATGCTTTGATTGGATGTTTTTAGTGTGAGTGTGTGTGTATGTAAAAAGAAGGATGTATGGAAAAGATAATGAGCGTGTACATGTATATAAAGTCGACGGTATTAGAATGATGTTAGATGTGTGCTATTGAATCTTTGGTATGGGGATCACTATCTGTTTGAATTTCTCCGCGAGTAAATCGGAGTTCATGATTAGATTATGAACCTAATACTAGCATGCTAGTTTTGATTATTTTACTAACGTGATCCTTGCTTTATGTTGAGTAAGAGAGTCTCAAGGCTGTCGTAGTCATATTCTTCCATCCAACTTACTATTTTGTGCTTAAGTTTATAATTACTTAGGTTTTTAATCTTGAACTTTTTGTCCACTATATTGTAAATTGTGGGCGCCATGAAATCAAAGTGCCTCCTTGCAAACGTGGATTTTAAGTTTGGAATGGTAAAGTTTTTATGCCTTTTATTAGAATACTGTAGGTAAGGGACACTTTTGTGATATTTTTGCATATCTGCCCCATTGTTCCCCAATCTTTCTAGCTCCACCAAGAAAGTCGCTGATGAGGTATCATTACCGAGTCATACAGCATCTTAGCTTCACCCAAACAAGGTTCAGCCAAGTTATTGATTAATGTATGTATTTGTTATTTTATAATTACTAGTACTGGTTTTGCTATTGTACTTTTGAATGCATATAAACACTTTCTTTCCATGTTAAGAAGGTGATTAGCGCTGATAAATCAAGATCATCCTTTACAATCATATCTAAAATAGCTGTTGTTGAAAGAAAGATGATTTTTTTTTAAATATCTTATAAGTTTTAATGTTTCATCACAATCACATCGGATGTTAAATAATGATGTGATTTAAGATATTAAGGGCGCTAAACCTACAGGCGACTGGCTCTCAAATGCAGCTGCTGGAATACATCAACAAGTGTTTGGTGACAGATTTTTTAAGAGCTAGCTAGACGAACTCTGAAAAATCCCTACCACTGCTATCGAGAGCTCTTATTTAGTCACAAGGATTCCAAACTACATCGATCGACTCGATCTCCAAAGACCTCATCAACGGAGCCATCATCATTAAAATTATTGGTGGAACATTGTGTTCATACACAGAGAAAAAGGATTACCAATATTGCTAGAGTAATAATATAATTACAACTATGTGGTGAATTTTCATCGGTGTTGGCAATAATGTCAACCTAGAAATACTACTAGATGTCCTCACTGGCGTAGGTTTTTCCTTTATTTATGGAGACTCAATAAAATCTGGAACTAGAGTTATATCAATTAGAATATTCGTAACTATATGGGTATTATATGTTTGTATGTATAGCTAGGACATGATTGAACAAAACCGGTTGATAGAAGTCTTTTTAGACTTCTATTTATTACATCCTTTATAGGGGTTAAGAAGTAATTACGTAAGTGAACATAGGTAATTTAAAATTCGTAAAAGAGTTATGAGAGTGTTAAGTAGCAATGACAAAAATCATAATATAATAAATAAAAAAAGTAGCCGCCATGATACAAAATTATCTTCACTAAAAATAAAACCACCAGGAGCGCCAACTAATAATGGAATGAAGCAAATACATCGACTGTGTTTAAAATACATATTGAAAATAAATACATCAGATCTTCTTTAATATATCCTTAAATACGATATCATTACCGGATGGACAATGATCATAAACATAATAATATAAGAGAGTATAAACGGTTATACAAACACAAAAAAAGATTGACACCTAAACATAAAAGTGTTTTCAACTTTAATAGCTTATTTATAACATCCTGCGAAATGTTAACTATCCATTAAGTCTCATGCGCTAATTCTTCTTGGTAATTAGATAAGGATTTTTCGATAACAAACTGAATTAAATTGTTTTTTAAATTGACCGTCGTTGTAGTGTGAGGATTATCTGTTCATTCGCTCCTCTTTTTATGATTTTACACAGAAATAAAGTGGTTTGGTCTGGCTTTGCATTTATTACTATTATGTTATACTTTAACTTAGTAGATAGAAATATACCAGGATTTTTACTTCAGAAAAGGACTAGTCCACTAAAGAGATGGATGAAAGAAGACTACATGTGGCAGAGATTGCAAATGTTAAAATGGATGTGTGGTGTAATTACAATGCACAAGATTAGGAATGAGTATATCAAAAGAAGTTTGATATAGCACCAGGGCGAGAGGACGTTAAGGAGTGAGTAATAGGTTAACGTGGTCTCAGCCTGTCTCCCTGTTAGGTAGGAGCCCGGCAGTCATATTCCGCGGGGTGGGCCATTGGGGCGTCTATCCAAGGTTGAGTAGCTAGTAATCCCTTGCCGCCCGAACAAATACGGCCTGTCGGTACACCGTAGAGTTTTAGTCTGTGTGAGTCGGGCATAATCCACTCTCTCCCCCGCGAGTGTGGATATCCAGAAGGTTAATCCCAGGTTAATAAAAAAAAACGTGGTATGGGCATGTCTTGAAGCGAGATGAAAGTCATGTAATCAGAAAAGTTTTACGTCTGAATGGGGAATAAGCTATAAGAGTAGGAGAAAGCAGGAGAAAGTTAGAATGGATTGTGTGAAGAAATGATATGTGCATAAAAGGTGAGAATAATGAGATGATATCTGGTAGAGTAGAATGGAAGATAAAAAAATGTTGTGCTGAACTTACGTGGGATTTATTTAACATGTTTCTTACTCAACATCATTTTCTTCTTATTTTTAAGTAAAATAACTGTTAAAATTTATGTATAATCCGAAACATACCTTTTATGTTTCTTTTTTTTTCAAGACGTAGATCCACAATCGACATGCCAGTTCACACTGTACCCTAACGTTAGCTAATTCAAAACATTTCCATAGAATGTTGGCTTTTACAAATGCAAGTGCAGCTAAGATTCCATGAAAGATGACTTGATCCATTACCTTAAACAATTTCAGAATGGATATTCGTTGGATACTGTCCAGGCCATATTCTGTGAGTAAGTGTTGCACATCTTCAGTTAATCCACACATCTCGCGATTAAGTAATTTGTCAGAAGAAAACCGATCTTGTTCAAAGATATTTGTCCAGAACGTACTCTGTAAGCAGTAGTAACGAGCGAGTACATAAATGATTGTTGACTTTACATCGAAATACATTTGCAAGTTTATGATAACATTTAGATTTCAATTTGGGAATAAATTGTGTTCTAATGGTAATCTAAAAGAAGATTAGCACTAAGGCACTGCAGTTACAGAACACATCGATTGGCGTTTATTTAATCTTCTTTAACTTTCAGACTGAGTAGGCAATATACTTGGGAATTAGAAAGTATATGTTCACGGTGTTTTGCTTTAATCTCAATATGTTTGTTCGCTAAAATATGAAACTCCGATGCTATTCTTGGGGACGTGACATCCGAACAGAAATACACCTGAACATCATACATTTGCAATAAAATGCAATAATTATGGTACGAATTGAAACATGTTCTTTACTTTAGGAATGTGGAGATTGTCTTTTAAAAATAACGTTATCAATATAATTGGTAAGGCTATCTTGTTTTTCATTACAGCGCCTTCTTCCTTTTTCTGTCCTGTACCTATTTTTGACTGCGGTCACAGGCTCTCGTGGTGGTTAACTTTTACGCAGTCTACTGTTTCTGTTATAATTGTTATTCAAGACCTGAAGGCAAAGTACATGCAGTTGTAAGACGCTTCTCTTTTCGCTGTCCGTATTGAATATACGTGCGACTTCTGGAGGTAAGAAATCCGCGTGAGAAATTATAAAGATACTTCGATCAACTACACATAGAATAAGGATGGAGAAATTATTCTTCGCTGTCCAACATTCTGTCATTAGGCATTCCGATCTTCACCAATAATAATAAAAAGTTAAAACCTCAAATATAAATAATAAAAATACTAATATTACTTAATGTTTTAGATTAAAACGAAATCCTTTGAAGTAGGTAGTAACCATCGGCGCCCGTTTATATTTATCGCGTATCGCTTAAGCTGAGAAAGTGTTAAATCGCCGTGATTATTCCGATTGCCTCCGGTGGCTGTCCTCTGAATAATCTCGTGTGTTTTAATTGCTTTTAAGCGGCGATCTGATGATCTCGGTTTCGTTTCGACATTTGTATCTGACTTGTATGTCGAAATGTTGCTTTGTCTTAATGCAGCGACATTTCAGATATATATGAGACTTTTTACATTGTTAATAAAAAGGTTGGTATTTTGTGTGATTTTTATTGTCGAGTATGGTATTCGACGTGCGATATATTTTGTCGAGTGCACAAATAATCAGTTTATAAGATCGAATTTTTATGGTCTTGCTTAGTTCAGTGTGTGTCGGTTATTTTGCTTGCTTGAATTACAGATAATTATTAATTTAGAGTTTATACAGAATATTTATTCGTTGAAAAATATGATCACAATTTCATAGTTATTTGTAATATAAAAAAAGTCTTATTAATTATTATTAAACGATTTAGGTATGCTATTACAACAAATCATGCTGGTAGAAATTTGGAATGGATTTAATTTACTTTTAACTTTATGGCTTTTTCCATGTATTACCTGTTTTCTGCTCGTCGCTTTATCTGCTTTAACGCAGGTTTGGTCTATTCTTCAGGTATAGTACTTTTTGTGACGAAAAGTACTCTGTCTTCTGAGAATGTCTGTGCAAAATTTCACGATGACCGGTTCAGTGTTACACATGAAAATGGAACAAACAAACTCACTTTCACATTTATGGTAACTAGTAGGAATAAGGATGTAATTTTATACCTATATTCAAATCAGAGATTATACTTATGAATTAAAATATAATTACGTAAATAGGTTCAGTAATTTTTGAGTTAATATCCACAAAAGAACAGACAGCCCGAGACGCAGACAGAGAGATATTGCTAGCTATTACTTATAGAGATGCAGACAGTGCAGATAATAAAAATTGTAGCGATAGGTATATTTAGAGTTCGCAAGTTGTCAATATATCAATGGGCGATAAGATGTTTTAAGCAGTGACATGAAGTAAAGTAAAGAATACTCTTACATACTAGTTTTTTTTAATTGTAGCATGGCAAAGTGACTGCACTATGCCTCATGGTAAGCAGAGTACAATCCAAAAACATTAGCGACCATCGAAAGACGTACCGTCCATCGCCATTCACTACTGTCATACCAGCCTGCGTAAATGTATCTTCACGTTACGCTTGAATGACCCCATGTTGTAGGAAGGAGGGAACACACTGACTGGGAGATTGTTCCATATTTTCACAATACGGCAAAGTCAAGACGTTGCGAACTATTTAGTTCATAGCCAGATACAATTTACTGTAAATTGTGGTTCCGAAGCCACTGTAATTATGTGATGTAGTAATTCACTTTCTGAAATAGTAAAATAGTATCAAGAAATATTCTCCAAATAAAAAAAATAGTCACGTCTCAATACGTTCATTTTCTAAGAAACTCCTTGCGAATTAGTCGAAAATAATCACCGTTTTCCCGTGCCATAAATATGCTCGTACAAAGGACGTAACGACGTCCCGAGGGAGCGCCGGGAAGCGTCGGTATCGAAGGGGCCTCAGCGGATACGCGCTGGGGACAAATAGAGACAATGGGACGAAATTACAACCGGCCAATTGAGCCGCTTGTAAACTTGATCCCCCTATTGTTTCCGCACTTGACACTTGATGGGGAAAAAGAGAGTTTGATATTTGGAAATATTAATATTACAAATCCTCATTAACATTATAAATGCGAATATGGTATTGTTATGCAATCACATTTTACCTACTCAACCCATCATCATGAAGGTTTTAATACACATTAGGGTGTCCGTTACTTACGAAGTTGGCTTTTTAGACTTGGGCATCGCTTAAACCGTTATAGTTTAAAAACATTTAAGAAAAAGAAACAAATCTTAGTTTGACCGTGTCTAAACGACGATACTTTACCCGTTCCTTTAACATGGGGTTTTATCACTGCTTGTAAATGAATTTTTATCTTGTGTGATTAAATAACTTACCAAATATTATTAATTCTCCAACTACTATGATCTCTTGAGATGAAGAAATTTTGATATGGGCGTCAAAAATGTAATTTGTATATTTTAACAAGGTCAACTTTTTTTTTACCGTTTTTTTCTAATTTTTAAATACTTCATTTAGAAAAAAGTTTTGTTCTCAGGCGATAGGTCAAACTTACATTAATAGAAGCGAAACCGCGGGCAAAAGTTAGTATCTAATAACTGTCTGTAATTTCAGTCACGCTTAATCCACGTATGTATAAATAAAACACAGCACCATTGAGGCTCAGTGACATCAAAACTCTGATCATATTGACTATGAATCATACGATACCGTATTTTTCGTAAACGGGTTATTTTTGGAATCAATGGTACTTATTTATTTATTTTTTTATATCATAGGCGGCAAACGAAGAGCGGGTCACCCGATGTGAAGTGATCACCGCCATCCATAGACATTGAGAACACCAGAGGAGTCGCTAATGCGTTGCCAGCCTGGGTTTGGGGGAGGGAACGAGGAGAGTAGATTTGAGGTGGGCCTCCGACTGACCGAACGAAACGCAACAATGCAAGCACTGTTACTTCACGTCGGTTTTCTGTGAGAGGGTGGTACTACCCTGGGTGAGCCGACCCATTCATGCTGAAACCAGTAATAACTTCAGCGTGGCTCTACCACCTACCAAAAAATTCTTGTTCGATTAATTCTTTCCAATTTTTTAAAGTTAAATGAAACAGTCGGAAATCTGTTACAATATGAAACTAAATAAGAAAGTAACAAGTTATAGCAAAATTGATAGCATTAAACCTCCATTAAAATAAATAATAGTTTAAAAAAACTAAAAAAATGCGATGCGTCACTGTTAATATCAGCACCTCCAGATATCAGTGTTCTTATTATTTTTTTGTCACTTTTTACAAAAATATACATTTATTTCTAATCTACACTATTTTTAATCCAAATTTATAAAATGTTATTTTCTGTTTTTTAGTTGGATTTTATATGAAAGCCTGTTTTTTTAAACTATTATTTATTTTTCATTTTTTAGTTAAAAACTTTTTTTTTCGGATTATTGCATTGTCATCGACCTTTGACAGGTGTGCAAAGTTTGATTTAAACCTGATCGTTCACAGTAGGACAAAATCGAGCTCAAAGGGGTCGGTTACAAACAAACATACAGGTGAAGTTAATAAAAGCGTGATAAAAAGACATTTGGTTGTGTCGTCTTTTTGTAATTATTGGTCAAAAGTTATAGGAGTTTATTGATCTCATACATGCAATTCCTTCTAAACTCGTAAACGGCTGGACGGATATTAATGAAATTTTGTGTGCGTGTTCCAGTGGATTCATTAATGGTTTAGATTCACAATTGGACCCGGTAGGTGGCGCTGCGGTTGGCTTTTAGGATTTTTTTAAATTATCAAAGCAGGACAACGTCCGCAAGGACCGCTAGTATATAATAATAATATTATTTATTTCAGACTCATCGTTATATCCATATTTGTAAAAAAATAGTATTAGTAATAATAATAAAACAGAAAAATAAATTATAAACAAAAAACACAGAACACAGGATATAACATTAAGTGGCAGGTCCGAGTGGAACCTCCGGTGATGGAGGAAATTCACTGTACGACTGCATGTAGCCGTATCCAGCGAGCCAGCATCGGAGAGTCCCACGTCAAAGTAGTATGCTGTTGGGACTGTCGCGCGTGCGGCGCATGATAGAAGCGCAACGTTTGCGCATGATCGCCGCAAAGCCATCAATATCAGCATCCGCGAACATCGCGGAGGCGCTGCAGTGGCGCGGCAGCCTCATCAGCACCCGGAAAGTGTTACTATATTGAACGCGCAAATCACTGTATGCCCGCTGCGTATAGTCAACCCACAGGCTGCAAGTGTAAAAGGACTGACAGTACGCTTTAAAAAGCGCAAACTTAACTGTCTCTGTACACCGTGAAAACCTGCGGGCCAACATATTGCATCGGACAGACAGCGCCCTGCGCCCCCTATCCACATCCACATTATCCTTAAGGTCCTCGGTGACCCAGTGGCCCAAATACTTAAATTGCTTGACTTTGTTTAGAGCTGTACCACATAAAGTGAAATTCGGAACGAGAGTATATCGTTTGTTATCCGCCCTGAAAATCATTATTTTACTCTTTCCCACGTTATATTTAAGTCCATGAACCACCGCGTAGGTCTCAGAAATTTTCAGGAGCCTTCGTAAAGTGCCGATGGAAGGGCTCAGCAGCACCACATCATCTGCGTAACTGATGTTATTCATACACACTCCGTCTATATGACACCCAATGCAGGTCTTGCTGAGCTCGAGCAAATTATAAACTCCAGCTGTATATATGTAATGCATAAAGATATGTTAATGTATCCCAATACTAAAGATATATCTCCATTAATGAGAGTACTTGTCTGACGAAATAAAATAATTTCGAACAGATAGCATTTATAACTACACCGCAAAATAAATGGTTAATGTATATAAACTAACGAGATTTTAAAAGTTACTTCGGTTCTGTATTTTTTTGCTATATTCAGAATGAAAATTATCTACGATCTTCTTCATATCTCGGACTAAATCTATACTAAATTTGATTACAATCTAATAGCCGTACTTTCACTTATGCCATTAGTATGGATAATTTAAAATGTTTAATTATGTTATCTAAATATGTGTTAAAACTAATTTTTTTTGTAAATTACAATTTAATAATACTAGTTTTTGCTCGTCGATTCAATTGCGTTAATTTATATTAGTTCTAGTTCCCGACAACATTACTTTTTTCTGGATGAAGTGAATGGAGTAGAAATTTGTTTATCATAAAATTTTGAATACATGTTTATTAGACATACATAAAAGGATATGGGGTATCTCATATATAGAAAAAAAAACTGCATTAACGCGAGTGAAGTTTAGAGCAAAAGCTAGTTTATGATATTAGTCAGGATTGCATTTATTAAATCAGTTGAGAAATGTATTTTTTTTTACTATTAGCAAACCTTTAACGTAACATAAGTAAAGTTTATACTGTTCAGCTTTATCTACATTGCAGTTTTGTACGTTGCTCGTATATTGTGGGTCATAATCTTTTATAACATACAATATAACTTCAGGGGTCCTTAAACTTCTGCCAGTGTTACAGATAATATACTTGATGACCTATAAAATGTAGGTAAATTTTTTGACTAATTTATAAAAGCACAAGTATCAAGTACGCTTAATCCTCCTAAATAGGTGCGATACCGCTCGTCAATTTGTTCGCGTCAACGCGCCTCTATTTAGGTCCTCGGTGTTACCGTGTGACGTTTCATTATTCTATTGCTGATTCTATTTGCCTATTTTATTTTTTCCACACCGGTTGAAGTTTATCCTGGAGATATATTTTAAAGCTATGATAGCGCTTTCAATTTTTAACGCTTGGTTAGTTACCAATAACGTCTATGCGTTAAATGAATGAATTAAAACCGATCCGTGACAATATTTCCATTATATTTATTACATCTTAATGCGCACAATTGTATTAACATGAAGTTGTGTTTCACGTTACAAGGAAAATATTATAAGCTCTTATTATCACGGCGGATGCTGTTCCGCCCTGATAATAAAAAAAACCTTGAAGTTAGACATATGCTGTCGCTGAATTTTTTATAGGCATTATCAAGCTCTACAATTATTCTATGGAACTCAATCATATATCTCTCATCGTTAAGGCAGCGTTCGTAAGAAACATTTTCGTTCGACCGTTTTTTCCCCGACTTACTTTGCAAATCCGACTACCACAAAAAAGTATTTTGATTTTTCAGGTTAATATATAGCCTATGACACTCACAAATAACGTGGCTTTCTATCGGTAAAAGAATTTCCAAAATCGGTTTAGTAGATTACCCCCTACAACGTCACGAACTCACAAATTTTACCTCTTTATAATATTAACTAGCTGACCCGTGCAACTTCGTCTGCACCAAATAGGTTATTACCGGTTCCAATTTTATTTCCAAACGCCAAAAATCTTGAAAAAAACTAAAACCGGATTGTAGCGAAATTTACCGGGTCCAATTGTGACTCGCAACTACACTATATATATTGGCAAGAAATGTCTTCCCGATATCCACTGGGTCACTCCTTTGACCCTCACCTCCACACCCCATTTACCATATAATATATATTTCCCTAAATAAAAAATAATCTAATATACCTTTCTAACAGTGAAATAATTTTCAAAATCGGATCAGTAGTATCAGGATAACCCCGAACATCCAAACTCACAAATTTTAACTTTTTAGTATTGGAATTTCATGGATATGAATTCTACAATTGTCAAATTAGTCATGGGAGAGTCACTTTATAGATAATATTAAATTTTTATTATATAATTTAGTTCTTCCAGATTATACCACTGAGATACACAAAGACAAACACAACACTACAGACATCAGGCCTTAAATAAATATATATTTACATAATAATTAATGTTTGTTATTGTGTTATGTTGAAGTTTAATTTTGTTAAAACACATGAAATTAGAGTATTGACAAAATGAGAAAATACATGCCTTTGTGCCTTTGTTAAAATCAGACGGACGTAGTATATTGATAGGTAAAATATCATACAATGAAATACTAAATTGGGGTAATCGAAAAAATGTGTTCTAGAGTGCCTTCATCCGACCCCTATACACATATTGATTTGTTGCTGATTCTGAACTTTGCAAGATGCACTGGAGAGCACTCAATCTACAGATAGTAGACGCAGCAAACTTACAACAGCTAAGAAATTTATAAACCCATGGCTTATCAGGAATGGTATCCTAAATGGAAACATAAGATTTGCCTTTGATTTGGTAGAATACATTCCAGTTTGAGTTCCATGACAGTAACAAATCAGTCTTGTTTGGGGAGGATAAATCCTGAACATAGGTTTTATAATGATAGCAATATCCAGTCTGGTATCCAATAGCCAGCTTCTTTAGCGATAACACCAGCAGCTTCATTACCCTGGATCACACTATGTCCTCGTATCCATGCCAGAACTACATAAATTCCTAAAAAATTACATTGATACAAATGGAATTGATTAATTGTGATAATTGATGTTTCATTGAAATATGTCAAACATGTCAAAGCAATATCAAATGTATTGTAAAAAGTTTCAATAAGAAGAAAAAGCCCTTTTTTGCTTTAAGGCAAACAATTTCATTAATATATTTTAAAAAAACGTTTATATATATATATAGATTTTTTGATACAGAAACCTTCTCGGGAATCCCCAGAATATCCTCCTAAATTATTATCACAATCTGATCAGTAGTTTGGCATGCACAGAGGACAAACATACAAATATTGATTTTTATATATAAAGAATAATGAT